>UXSR01005223.1:60592-194705 GCA_900604375.1 Mesocestoides corti
TGCTCATGTCCTCCTACATGTTCTCTCTTCACACAATAACAGCCTCAAAGCGCGTCTGAACCAGTGCCACTGGTAGACATGTATCGCAAAACACACCGATTATTAAGGAAAACTGGTTTTGAGTGAATGTTTTGTGTTTGTCTGTGAAGGGACACACGATATCCTGTAAGTAGGGTTTTACAGATGTAATGTATCAGGGTTTAAGCATATTTTCGCAATTTTTAATCATTTAAATTGGTTTCAGTTTTTTAATTCAGCCTAAGAAACGAATTTGAACGAAATTGTTGCGTTCATGATCTTCGACATAAGATTTGTCATTTTATAGTGCTGTCAGAATGCTCACATTAATGTTCCCTTTTGCGACTTTGGTAGTCCTCGTCGTGGAAGCATGCAACGTCCTCACACTTGAGTGAAACAGTTGCATTTATTATGATATTTAAATATTACTAACTTGACTTCAAATAAACTTGGAACTTTATTTTAAAGAAATTTGGCTACAAAAACAGAAAAAGGAAATTATAAATTTCTTGTTGTGATTGCGAGTTTCGTGTTTGCATGATGTAAATGCATTCTATTGTGACTAACTAGTTATCCTAACTACGTTTTACCTCCCATTATTCCAGAGGTTTTCCTGTATATTGCCTTTACCAATCAGCTAGTTGCTATTCTCCGTTTATCTAGACTTAAATTATTAAACTGATCTTCTGGCCTTTATCAAACTTCAAACAAGTAATGGTCAGAAAAAAAATGCTTTTCTGAGATTGTTTTTTTAAACTATAACTATGCCTATTTATGATCAGTGTGAAAGTTGTGAGAATGAATTGGCAAAAAATTTGGCCAATAATTAGGCAGACCTTTCTTAATTAGCTCTTTAGAAAGCTTATTTTCCACTGGAGATGCTGTTCTGCTGAAAAATTTATGAAAAAACGGACTAACTATTAGCGCGATCCTCGGTTCATATTTTTGCAAAAAGATTTACTGAAGATTAACTATGAAGGTAAAGAACATTTGTCTTTTTAAATGACTAGCAAAAACCAATCAGATATTTTAATTACTTAAAGTAGCCTTGAACAGTAAACGCTATTTTCAAAAAACCTGTATTTTTTAAACAACACCGTTAGTGCCAAATTTGACCATGAATTACGTTTTGTAATGAATGCCACTCAATTTTGTTCCATTATAAAACTTTAAATTAAAAAAATGTTTTCTAGAGCAAAGCTAATATCATAGCCGTTACCATGACTACAGTTGTGAAACTGTCAGTAAAGCCCGTATGGTAAGAAAGCCAATCGTGAATACACTTGACGCCGTTACGATGTTTTCAGGCTATAAAACTGGTGCAAATAAGTTATGCAGAGAAAATTGATCCGCTTGTCTTACGTTTACGTTAACCAGTAACGCCAGAATGTGTAAAATTGCAAAATTTAAATTTGGGTGTAGCATTGTGTAAGTTAGAGAAGCTTTAACACAGTATGTTGTCATGGTAACAATTGCCCTTAGTGTATTTGTGGACAAAGTATCTTTAAAGCAGTGGAGCGGCTGTAATGCCTCATTTTTGCACATCAGGGTGACTTTTCAAAGCAGGAAAATTTGCACAGTCGTCTCTTTTTTATTTGGAAGCACTTCAGGACATAATTTTGTTTTCTGTGATCCACGTTAATGACAAGTAAAGTGGAGACTATGTGACTTTTTTTCTGAAAGGTGGTACTTATCACATCAGTACTGTCAACATCCACCATGATACAAAATTTTTTCTAAACGAAAAACGAAGCCTTTCAGAAAGCAAACTGCTGACCTGAAACTGTATCTGGTCATGAAAACACGCAGTTTTAATCAAAAATGGGTGCGTTTGACCATTACCACACACAATGAAGTCGTTTGATAAGGCATCGTGACGGAATTTCGATAATATGTCAGGAAACTGGCATTGTTTTGAAGGCCTTAATAACAACTCGATTTTAGGCTTGAGGCATTATTACTGCTTTTGCAATTTCACTGAGGAAAAACTACAGATATCTGCAATTCTTTTTACGCGTCATACGACAGAAATGAGCAAGAGAAGAAAAATGAGTAAAGCAGCCTCAACAATCAGAAATTTTTACACTCCTCCTGTCCTATGAAATTTTAGAAATCGAAATGGTTGGTTTTAAAGAATAGAATCTCAAGATAAATGACATCAAAAACCAAGAAAGGGCATTATCTGAACTTAATGGACCGAATTGGATTTGCACTTATGCTGCATTTTGTTAACTTGGCAACATTTCACTAATAGTTTCCATCATTCGCTTTCGTCATGAATGTATCGATTTTGGTTAAATCAAATGTTTTTCTCCATGCCTTTTGATATCATCACGTTTACTTTGAGAAAGTTGGCTTTTAGAGACATTTCAAAGCAGTATTAGAAGTCTTCGACTGTTGTCATTTCTTTGAAGCGTCTGGTAACTCAGAATGTACAAAGATAAAAGCGTGTAAGCAGAGAAAACGTTATGGCAATTCACTTTATGGCAGTTTGTATGTCATCATTTTTCATCATTGTTTCGTCACATTTGCTTGCTTCATCCCAGAAGAGCTTGTTGGCACAGTCAGACAAATTAGATACTTGTCTGCTTGACTTTAATCATTTATTTGTTATTACAACTGTGTTCAAAATCGGGTTCCCTACTTTGACGAGGACTGACTTCTAAGTACCAACCCAATAAGACTGATTAGTAGTGTTATAAAGGCATTATTTTAATGCAGACTTTGTACAGAGCCAGTTTTTGCATTTCTACTGTGCTTTATCGAAGGGGGCATCTTCCAATAAACTTGGCGCACCAATCAGTTGTTTATGGCACATAGCAAAGCCTGAAACTGATTTATCTCATTCGCAATTTTATTACCAGGATCACAAAAATGCCGCCTTTAGTGGGACAAAGAAAAACCCGCTGCTAAATAGCTCTTGTTTTGATGAAATACTACTTAAAACAAAACAGTGTAGATTTAAAAAAAAACTAGCTGAAAATAAGTTTATTATTGCATTTGTCTATTATGTAACAAAATAATACAATGTCTTTGTGCACTTATTCTGACCGTATGTATTTTAGAGGTTGCTTTAAGAAGGGCTTAGCACCGCAAACTTTTGAACCAGCGTGTATGTGACGCGCGCCACTCGACCCACGCACGCCGGTCTGGCCTGTTCTTTGTCCTCCTCTCCCTTCCTTGCACACTCGCCTTCCTCAAGGCATGCCCGTGAGTCCGAGGGCGACGCCAACCCTCCCCGCGGCCATCCCTTTCCCCACTCTAACTCTCCCAAAGCTCTTGCTCTCTGAGTTTGTATGCGGTAGTATGGAATACATCCGGTTCTTCCAGCTATTCTTCTATCGTGCGCCTGGTAGCTAACCATGATGGTGTGGCTATCTAAGAGGGACGGGCTAACAGTCATTTCCCTATTTAGGTCCTAGCTCGGTAGGCGCGTTACATGTACACACTTCACAGTTGATCTGTAGCGCATATTTACACTACCGGTTTAGTGGCAGTGTGCTTGTCAATCCCACGATACAAAGTCTTGGGCCTCCTTCCAGAGACTTCATCAACTAAACTTCGTGCTCCAACTGCTCTGAACACCATTTCACGTGATTTCTGCAGCATTTTAGCAAGTAGTCTATAGAATATAGTTTCAAAAAAAAGTTTTTTTGAAACGCACGAAGCAATTTTTTGCCATACTACGTTTGACCAGCAGAAATTTAAAAAAATGAACAATATTCGTGCCCTCTTCAAGCCATTTGAACTAACCATTCACTATATTTTTTCAAAAAAAACTTAATTTGATGTTAGTTTGACGTTTTTGAGATTTAACAGAACTGACATTGAATGTCTGCGAAAACCATGCAACCTATTCACGTCTTCTGTATCAGTTATCTGGCTACAGTTTTTGTCTAAAATCTTCAATTTTATGTTGCTGTATTAAATGTTAATCAAGCATTTACCTCAACCTGGTAAAATGAAAAACATATCTGTACCAATGACAAAAACATCTTTACCTCACATCGGTCAAAACTGCACCATGAAACGTGAAAATGGCTTGATAAAGTGCATTAGTCTTTCGTCAAGTGTTCTTTAAAAATATTCATGAAATACAGGCAGTAAGTCAACTTAAGTTAGTGACTCGGTTGGCTTTTGCTGTAGAAACCAAGGAATTCCATAGACAAACAATAAGTACATTGTTTGGCATGTCAGAAATTCAAACATGAAGAGTTAAATTTTTTGAATTGTTGTGAAATGCATGGAAAATAGGTCTGTATTGCCTGCGACACGAGTTTGCTATCAATGAAGTCAGTGCTTCTAGCAAAATGGCCTCGATTGCATGCAAAAAGAGATTGGAATGCATTACTTACCTTGATTACTTATAATGGATGCCATTATTTAATTTAATAATGCTTGTGCCTTAAAGATTAGTATGTTGTTTGATGATGTCGTTTTTCCATTTTAATTAATTGTCTTGCAAAAAGAATTCTGATTGCTATAAACAAGCAAAAGATGCCCATGTAGCAATACACGACAATATGAAGTGGCTTTGTCCCACTCACCAAGCTTGGCATTCTGTTAGGTCGCTGTAAATCCCCACAAGAGCCCACCTTGTTTTGAACGCTATACTTACTTAATTTACCTGATTTGATTATTTAAAGAGCAACAACAACCACAACAACAAATTACCTTCTGATTTTGTGCAACGTGAAATACAAATTTCAGTAGTATGATCAACCACATGCTGGTTCATTTGTCCTGTGTGTAAATTAATTCTTGCTCCTAAATTTTAGGTAATAAATCTACGCATTAAAAGACTATCAACCTACCCTTAATGCCGACAATTTCATTAAAATTTAAGTTTGCGTGTCGAAACTATCTTCTGCTGCCGCCATCTAACTCAGCTTTTTGCATTATAAACTATGCTTGCTCGGACGTCCGCTGAAAAAATCCCTGAACAAGAGGTTGCCACTAACAGATATTCATAATCCCTGCATTAAGCGAAGAAACCTGGCTTTTCGTGTACAGCTCAAACTTCAGAATTTCATAGAATATAAGAAAAGGTCTTTTAAATAAGATTCCTGAAGATTCAAGGCATTAAATTTTTTTAGTAAAAGTGTTTAAGCACACCCAAAAAGGAATAAATAATATTTACCAAAAATGATTTAAATGGTTTTAATTCCTACGGTGTTTACAAAACAATTCATCTCCTTTAACGGGGCTAGCAGTTTGTTTTTAAATGCCTAGGGAAATTGTCGCAATTGGCATTCTGATTTGGGCAGCACAATTTAAAAGCTGTACAATCAACTACTTCAACCAATGATGCATACAGGTGAGGTGCAGAACGCGTTACTATGGTAATCTGCAGCTTTTGTTCAAAATTCCAGAATACACATTGAAACATTCTGCATTGTAGGAAGGTTTGAACCCTTTACAACCCGCTAGTGTCTAAAAGTATGGGCATGAAGAAAAATGCTAATGCAACTAGCTATTTAAAACTCTTTCATGAAACATTGCCTAGCAAATATTAAAGAAAGACTGCGAAATAACTATTACCAATTTGAACTGTTGACAAACCAGTGGGCTGAACCGTTTATAACACCCTACATTTGTTTATCTTTAATTTGCAAAAGGCTACTGGCTGTTGAATGTAGTATTACATCAGTCACTAATGTACACCTTCTCAAGGTACGTTTTGATATCTTTGGTGTGTGACTACTCTGCCGTTTATCGTTGCGACACCAAAGCTGTACTTATGCCTGAATGTCGAAGCAATATCATTCACAGAGTCCTGAGCATTACATTATTTCCACGACGAATAACATGGAACTAATAGCCTTAAATATGTTTAACATGTAAGACAGAAGAAGTAGTCATAAAAATGTAGCACGCACTGCAATATCTTTTCGTACCAACAATTTCTTTTGTGTTTTCTTGAATTGTGGTTCTTTAAATTACACAGTTTATTATTTTGATTTTTGATAAATCAAGCGTAAACTCGGAAAAGTTAATAGCGCATGAAAAGCCAGGATACAAATCTCTTTAGATGTTTGAAAGTCACGGCTAATTTTGTTTTAAAACGAATTGACTAAATAATCGCTCAACGTAAATGCATAAAATGACACATTGGCAATCAGTTAAATAAGCTTTGGACAAAACTATCATGACATTCTTTTAATGGACCATCCAAACCATTTTGATATTATTTAAGTGTTATTAGTTCAGAGATTTTATAGTTTCAGCATCCGGAAAATTTCATTTAACCTTAAGAGCTGTATCCCTATCATCCACCGCTCACGAATCTAATTTTCGAAAATATTATTTTACTGTTTTCCCAATTGAAGTTTTAGTGAACGATGCTATAAAAAATGTGTGTGTCTAATTTGGCCAAAACTGACAATCAGAAAAATACGGTGACGACCACAAGAGCTGTTTAACATACAAAAAAGCTGTTCCGTGTCTCGACGTAAAATGGCATGTCCACGTGACTTCGAGCTTTCGGCGAATCTGCTTTGCAAAATTGGCATGATCCTGCCAGACTAGTATTGACGGAATACTATGCTGAACTCTCGTCATGGTGGGAACAAAGCCATTTCGGACTCCTGTTGCCAGCACTGCGATAGGTTTTGGCAAGGTTCATCAAATTTTGACTATGGCTAACCTCACCACACAACAAATGCTCTACCAATAACGTGTAATTTATAATTAAAACAGGAAAATCTGTCCTAGCACCGATGTAGCATAAATAAACAAAGTTTTATGCAGCTAAGATGGCTAGAATTCCCAATATTGGTATAAAAATTTCGCAGTCCTACATTTTTTAGTTCTGGTCTGTTTCACATAGCTCGCTAAGTTTGGTCACATCTCGGCAATCCTGTATATATTCAATTAAACAACCGCATGATTGGCTTTCGAAGGATTAAATAGGGCTCAGGGTGCTTGTTTAATTAATGACACTGTAAAGCCGAGGCAGTGGCAAATTATTTGAAATTACAACGTCGATAAGAACGAGATTGTATGCATTATGCCCTCTTTCTTAGTAGGTGGTTTTTGAAAAACAGATCTGCTGACCAGGAAGATTTTAACTTGAAGACTTTGTTCAAACGCTTTTGAGTTATTTCAGGAAATCAAGGTTCGTAAATGAACCGCGTTGAGCTGCGTTCAGAGCAGTTAAAACAGCAAAAATAATTGGCCAAACAGGAACCCAGGGTAATCGGCTTTATTTCACCATGATTGAATGTAAAATTAAATCATTTCCAGTTTATAGAAAACTTTGTAAATTAATCCACTGTCATCTTGACGCCGTTAGTTAGATTACTTGAGTTTATTTGACCAAACAATCTCGGCCAACAGCGAATTTGCAAAAGAGTGGAAGAAAAGCGCGATGCATTGCCAAACGAAGCTTTGCGTTTTTCTTGTAATCATCGGCATTAGATTGAAGAAGGTAAAAAAAGCTGTCGCGAATTGAATTGCACAAACAAAGCCAAGATGTCGCTGTTGTACACAATCACAACGAGAGTCGAAAGCCTGGTTACTTCCATATAAGCATTTAACTTAGCAAACAGGTCCTGGAATTACAATCCAACAGAATTGGGCATGCTAACTAAAGTTATTGGCAGTACCGCTAGAATGACCTTGTCTTATGTAATAGTTCGCACTATGTTCCACCGCGATTTCTAGTTACAGTGGCTTTACTCGGAGCGGTTTTTTTAGAAATAAGAGAGGAACCAAGTCACGTGTAATGCACAAAAACACTGAAATGTGAATCCATCAGTATACACAAAGAAACACACTACTTAACAACAAAGAACTGCAATAATGCAGTCTGATTGGCGCAGCTAATAAGCATTCCACGAAATAAACCCCATGAAGAATCACTTTGCACTATTATCTCAAGTAGAAACAAGGCCTTTTACGATGCTGCTCGTTCATTTGTGTGCCTTCAATCTGATTTGATGCATTGTTATTCTTCGACCTGCTGTGACCTCTTAAAATTTGTGACTACTTATCCAACTGGAGATTACTTGACACATAAATAAGGTCGTTGACGTACTGATCTTGGACTTTTATGCCAGGTTAACGAATTCCAGTTCTGGTCAGGCGCTTCTGAGCAGTACTAAAATACTTATAATAACAACTGCACTATTAGGCATTCGGTGGTTTTACTACAATGTATTTTAGCTGGCAATCATAGACACGAGCTTTTATCCTTTCCTCTCAAACCAATGACCAATGTAACATTTCGTTCTGCTGTTTCCATTAGAGCCAGTCTCTTCACGTTTCCATCTAATCACAAAATCATTTATTTCATGAAACGCACTCCAGCCATTAAAATTACATCACAAATATACTGTGATAGGACGTTTTTATTCCCCCAGGCACTTGCACAAGATAGATACGTGCTTCGGCCAAATGGCACCCACGAGTTTGGCAAAAAAATTGAAATTTATTTCGCCAGCAGCAATTTATGTAAATAATAACTCACGCTTGTCAAGGGAGTTGGAGTCGGTTATGGGACAGTAACACAAAATGATTTATGCTCATGAGTTTTAGTTCCTTTGAGTAGGGTTAAGCCACAAGTAAATAATTTTTTTCCGCATTAATAAAGCTAAAGGCAATTCGTTTCTTTGCCAGAATGTTATGCATTACATATTCCAACATATATTTAAAGCGAAATTCCTGATGATTTGCAGATTTAATTCTCGCTGAACCAACTAGATGCTGATTTAAACGCCTTACTAATTTCTTCACTTTGTTGACATTAGGACAACGGTGATTTTATTGCACCTTATCTTTCAAGACCACGTCGTCTGACGATGCAAAAGCAATAGGTTCTACTGAAACGGAACAAAAGGCTAAAGAAAATTGACAAATGACTTACCCGCAGTGTGTGCCACTCGGTTTTCCAGTGAAGTGAGCTGCGGGGAATGCATCCGAAGGTGAAGTTGGTGATTCTTTCGGAGAAGTCGCGCCACTCCTTCGAGATGCCGGGCCTAACCAGGCTGGCGAATGTGATGTGGGCGATAAGGCGACGACCCACATCTTCCGTGGGGTTCAGGGACCCCACCCCAAGCAGTTTGGCCGTCCTGTTGCCGCCGGTAAAGTTTACGCGGATGCAGAGGTTGGTGCCGTAGAACACGTCGTTGTTCTCCTCATTTCTCACCATTTGCATCAACATCTCGAGGAATGTGCGCATAAACTATAAAATGGGGCAATGTGGTTTGGTTAAATCTAGAAAAACCGGCCACCACTATTGAAGTATGCGCCTCCAGGGTAAAATAATGTTCTGGGCTTAAGTTAACAGGGAAGCCTACTATAAATAATTTACTTGTGAATCTTGTAAGCTGCAATTTCGCTAATTTTACCAAATGGAAAAATATGTCAAAAGCATCTCGCGTAAGGCAATTTTGCAAGTTCAAAATGCGTTGCTTTTAATTTAACTTAATGACTAGCTAAGTAAGATTATCATCAGTATCAGGTAACATTCAAGTTAGTAATCTAAACTCATGATTCTATTCTTGCGTAATCATAACTTCGTGACAACTTTTCTCATATGACGACCAGATATCAGTACTATATTTGACCTTTTAAATACACACCACTTAGACTCGTTTTCTACAAGGAGTATTTTAATAGTCTTCGTTTTATCTTCCGGTGAGTAAAATATTCTGAGTTTTTACTTTCCTGGTGCTAAACAAATTTGCAAAACATCAATTCGTCTACTTGACTGTCGCGGAATGACGCAGACCCCACAGGTCGAAGACCGCATGGGAAGATGATCCCTTTCTGGGAATTTATTTTGCTCTTATTTGTTAATTCACGCCCTGTTTTCGTGTACACTGATGGAAATCCCGATCTATCACTAAGCTGCACTATGCCACAGAGTTTCTTTTGCATGATCTATGTCCTAAGGCAAACTTTTGATAAGAATTTTGTGCTAAAAATTGTATCAATTTCCCACATTTTTGTAATGCAGTTATTAAGAACAGCTAAAAACGTAGAACATGTTGGTAGTATTTCGATTGCAGAACTATGCAGTCTCAGTTTTCTGCATTTTCTGATTGCGTGTGGGCAAAATCTACACTAAATAGGAGTTATTTTGGACGTAAAAATGCCTCGCGTACACACCATAAATGTTTAATTTGCCCTTGCTTGGGTATTCAGGCGGCATATGCTGTGAATGCATTGATAGGGTAAACTAGAAACCGCTGCAAAACACTCCCCACCCTGAATGCAAGTTACCAAATCAGTTCTATCGTGAGCTCCAGAAATCGCTCCATTTTTGCCATCAGGAGGATTATACCGCCGCCTAAAGAACCATTAATGTTGAGCTCTGAAATTTCACTGGCAGTCACTTGGGATTACAACGTCGGCCATAAAACGGAAATCGCTTTTGCGGATTAGCGACTCAACTACAAAGGCTTCTGCTGTAATGCTTGTGCCTTTTTTAGATGATAAGAATTTCAAAGGGCTGCGTGTTTCTAACACCAGCTGCCGTCGTTTATAAAAAAAGCAGCAATAATTCATTATTGATAAATTAAAAACCAGAATTAGATCATTTTTAACAAGACAATTAAATAATACCAACTATTAAGTATTTTTCATTTAACTATGTTATCAGGCATAGTATTTGATTGTATCAAAATGTGTACAGTGTGTTAAGTACATAAAAAGCACTACTTTATTATGAAAGCTTATGTCTACTACTGTGACCGCTGGACAATGATTAATCAGCATTTTGAGTAAATTGAGTTACTGCAAACCACAGGCTCTTAGTTTCTTAGACATATTTCTTTGTGAAATTTGGGACCCGTTATTTCGAAACTCATTCTTCTGATTTCGCTTATTTTTTTCTGCTCCCTGATATCGATCGCAAAGTTAAAAGTTGGAAGCCTTAAAAAATGCCAACATTTGTCATTACACTTCAGTACTTCGACCTTGAAATGCAATATATGTCAAATGTCTATTTGTACCAAAAATTCATATGTTTAATCATTTTTTTCGTCCACACACATTCTAGAAATATCTCTGATGTGGATGGATGATTTAAAACGGGTGTAGTTGCGCAATTTTGAAATGATCTTCCAATGATCTCTGATTTTGCCTGAAATTGCAGCAGATTGTTACATGGAAATGAAGGCCTTTGTGGATAAAAAACATGGTAATACATTTAAAATGCACTAGATTTTATTAGCGTTCCCAACATTATACAAAAACACCCACAGTGTCCTGCATAACAACCAACGGAAGTATGCGACTATTTCCTGTCGCCGAAAGAACACCATCCAGTAGATAAATCAAATTGAAATACCGGAAGTCGACTCCCCGTAACTTCAAGCAAAGGCACGCTTTGGAAGAGGGGATATTAGCTAGCACTTAAACGACTCTCTGTCTAGCCCGAGTTTGACTTTGGTGGCAAAGTTGCTTTTCCACAGATTCACTCGTGCCGGCGCCTTAAAATGCATTAATTCATGAGGAATTAAAACAGTAAGCTATGCAGTGAATGTCATCTACAAAAGCCTAGTTTTATTAGTAAATGTAGGTAAGTCTGATTCATTGCTTCAGTGATTTTGAGCTATTACGAATGTTTTTGTGCAAAATTTTGCCTTAAACATGAGATTTTCAAGGAAGGAATAGATTTGCACACAAAATGATTCAGAACTTGAGTGCGTTAGCATGCGGGTAGGTTAACATTAATTAATAAGGACAGTTTTTGTCATATTTATTTCAGTAATAGAGTAAATCAGAGTTTAAAGTCACTAGAGCTAATGTGAACTCCAAAAGCCAGTTTCATTTGGTTTAATACTTTTAATATTCCAAAAGTTACATGCCCACTGTTTGGGTGAATTGGGCGTATGTGTGCAAATTCGTCAATAATTTAACTTAACTTGCCCAATTTAAGAACTGGGATTAAACTTTTCTTCTTAATGTACAACAAACCACCATATACTCACCCTGTGTATATTCCTCAAAAACGGTTTTTTCATTGAGATGAAGGTGTACCTGATCAGAGTTGTCGAGACGTCGTTTCCATAAAGCACAATTTCGTCATACGCACATACCTAGGCTCAAACATTGCCCAAGCATATACTGCTTTTTTGTCCCTTTGTTTAATATCGGATTGAGAATATGCTTTCTACCTAGATTTGCCTATATTTCTTCATTCGCCGAGGCAGAAATTGTTCCAAACATTAACAAGCTGACATATTAAAACAAAATGCGGCTTAGCGTAATGCGGGTAGATTAACCGCTTTCTAAACCCTAAATCCACTCAATGACTATCATATTTACAACTGTGTGATACTTAAGTAAGTCCACAAACTCGGTTGCTCATTCATTCGTAGTTTAGGACGTTATGTTGGCTAAAGAGTCGCCTTTGTTTTAAACCAGCACTGTGGTTGCCAAGGCTACCGTTAGACTGGGTGAGAACGGGGCCATGCAATTATGCTGTGCTTACATCAAAGAATGGATCCATCGTGCAGCAGGTTTCAATTGCAAAGCGCAGCATCCTCACGGGTGATGGGAACGGCGCGAGGCAGGTCATCGCCCAAGGCGTGTACTGTGTTTGCATGTTCGCGGCGCTGAGCTCATTCTTAAGGACCTTGTATACCTTGCCAATGAGGGAGTCACCCTCCTCCGGAAAAGAGGCAATCTGCCGCTGATCTGGTCCCATAACAGGGTCAATGATGTGGAAGTAGTGCCTTGGCGCGCACGACAGGTCTTCGTCGTATAGGGTGAACAGTCGTTTAGTCGACCGAATAATGACTTCGTCCATGTAAGGGACCCAATCGTGGCGCAAACTCTGACCCGATCGAAGGTGGTTGTAGGGAAGGTATATGAGTTCAGTAAGGTCGCTATTTCGAAAGTAGTGGTTGATGGATCTGGAATTTAAGATTCTACACCAGTCTTGGAATTCAAACTGAACCTACAAGTATTCAAAATTAGATTATTGTGTGGAATCAGATCGATTAAAGTCAATCGACTGTCCTTCTAATGGTATCCACAAAAACGATACTTAAATTCGGGTCTTAATTGATAAGCTAAATGCAGGGAAATTGAAATTATTTCCCAGGGAAAAAGAAGGCGTTATTAAACCCACTGCCGCCTTGAATTATAGGGTGAGACCAACTAATTACCGGAAGTAGTGACGCAACAAAGGATGGGACACACTAGGTTACCTTCTATCTCAGCAGCATTATTATCTGATGCAGAAAATGGGCATTTCCTCCCATAAATGTAAATTGTTTCGACTTTGGTGCTTTTGCTTTTCACTTCAGGATTGACACTTGAAATGAGTTTTGCATGTTATTCAACAGGACGAAAACGGCAAGAAACTGGGCTCTTTCATGCACACACAGTGCACGAAATTCACCTTCGGGGAATCCCTGGACATAATTTTGGTTTTGGTGAAATTAATCGTGCCATTTTTTCGATAAACGGAGTTGTTTGATAAAAGTAAAGCAGTAGTCATTTGTGGACTTGCAGAAAAAAGAATACACGTTTTGGCGACGCTGCTGGACATCATCGTTTACTGTCGTTTTTGGAAGCAACTTTGCAAAAGGAATTCCCCAATCGACTAGATTTAATAAGTTAGCAAATCAGAAATATGTTAATCTAGTCAGCCTCTGGACGCCCAGCATAGAGGTCTCCCGTTTCTGCACCTGAATCCCTTTCATTCGATCGCAACTAAAAAGCTTCTTTTCTGGGAGAATTTGTAAAAGAGGAAGGGAACATTAAATAGTTCATCTACAGCGTTCTCGTGATAAGAGAAGGAAACAGGTAGTCCACCCTACGCTCCATCGGAGGTGGATCTTTTTGACTGTGCACAAATTCAGAGCAACGTTAGATTGCGTTTGTCGTTATTTGCGTGTCCGCGCTTCTGCTGCAAATGCCGTTGTTCACATTCAAGCTCTTTACGTTATACCCCTTGGGTGGTAAGTGGCTTTTTATTAGGTCGCAAGTAACGAAGTCGCTGCCTCAGTTAATAGAAGCGCCTTCTCACGAACAATTGCATTCCTCCAGCTGGTTCATTTTCTCCTATTTAGGAGGTGAGGTGTGTGCTTATTCTCTCTCTTCCAATCCACAAAACTGCCAAAGTAATCAAGTAACAATGCTCATCTTTTAACAATAGTTGTTTCGGATGAATTAAAACAACTTGAAATAGCCACGAGTAATCTTTCGATCTAAACACACAAAAGCACGTAATTAAAACGAATTGACTGCGACGCGCACCTTAAACTTAAACTAGTTTTCGTCAACAAAATCTGTGTTGCAGCCGTTATAGCTAACTATACTAGCCATTAAAGTCACTGGCTTTGTCCTCTTAAGAGTAAATTTTATACGCCTACCAATGGAACCGCCATCACACATGTAACTGCAAAATTAAACTTCGCAATCACGAATTTTCATGCAATTTGGACAACTATCACACAAAAACGCATGCGTTCTCCCCGAGGGCAGTCAGTTGCCGTCGCGGCAATTTGCGCTTTGCGCTAATTGCACAAATAAAAGATTAACGCAGCCTGAAAAATTGCTTGTTTGCGTGTTACCACTAACGAAGCTGCATCAAACTCGCTGTGCCAACATGGGAGGCGTCAGAAGAACGATTGTGCTCCCCAAAAGTGTGGCCAGGACTCGAATGAGGCAAATTGGGAACACGTTTTCTTAAATTTAGTAAAGCGGTGGTCTAGCATGCTGGCTGAAATTGCGGAAACTTCTTGCTATTCTTCTATTTCGTCTAAATTTGAGGATAATAATGCAATGATAAACAGCCTAATGATTAAAATAATTAATAACCATTGCTTTTTACATGAAACCTCAATCAATAAGTGTAACAGGACGCTTTGCAGCACCGTTTACATTCACTCCAACCTGTATCAGTCAGTTTTCATTACCTTTGACGGATTTTGTGGCTATGAGTAATCTAGAACAATTAAATGGAGGCAATCCACTGAAACCATTAAAGGGCGATATTTGAGGCCCCTCCAAAGAGCAATGCAATAATTGTACTCCCCTATTTGGACAGTAATTATATCTAGCCTGGGAAAGGACACTTAAATCAGAGTTCGCCCACTCACTGAGAGCAAACATTGGCTGCACTAGACTTATAATATTCTCTGTGTAGGCTAAAATTTACCTATGTGGCTGTTCTCTCATGACGAATATGTCCAATTCGACCTAACGCCGAAAAGCGAAACTTCAAGCTTTTGGGATTAATGACTATGAAAACGTTTTTTCCTTGGTTGTGTGAGAGAAATGTTCACGTGACAAAGTCAGTTTTCCCCCGGGAAAACTGTTGACAGGTTTCCCGTTCTGTGAACGGAGCTTCGCATTTTACTTGTTTTGTTGTGTGGGTTTAAATTTGATGTTTTAGGTCCCGTATATTTTAAATTCAAACTTTCAACAGGGAGGCTCTATGGGCTAGGGAGTGTCAGTGGTTTTAAATTTAATGCAGTTGTGTCTTTAGTAATACTGTATCTGATTTAAAAGTAGGTTATCCACATTTCATCCATGTTTTTTCTTTGGTAAAGAACAATTTTACTGTGCATAATCACTAAACTACAAATATTGACTGCTTTTTAGTCCCTTAGTTTTATATCAGATGGGGAATATATATTTTAACCTATCCTCATTCGCCACAGCAGAAATTGCTCCAAACATTTACAAACTAGTGCAACACAGGTAGATTTACCACTGCTACTGATTTGATGTTTATAGACTTTACGAATCTTAGCGAAATAATTATGCAAAATAAGTTGTAATAAAAGGTGACTCCAATTCGTAGTTTGATTTATTGGTACGCGAATAAACATCGTTATGCACAAAATATAATTTTCGGATCCCTTGCTGGCTGTCGAGATGACACCAGCGAATTCGTGATTTAAAAGCAAAATTAACTTTATTTAATTGCTTTGTAGCGATATTTTAAGTGTTTGTGGTGTGTACTTCAGGTAGCATTGCAAGGAAACATTTTAACTTTTTCGTGACATAATGGCATAAATATTATCATGGGTCTGTATGTGAGGTTATATAACCGAGTGAGTACAAGGACAAGAGAAATAGCATAGGTTCTGTTTTACGAGTTTTGCAAAGTGACCATACAAAAAAAACACACCACAATGAAGGCAAGATATGAATATTATTTATTTTGAGAAACATAGTCAGAAGTATTACTACTTTTTCTTTATTATAGGCTAGCATATTTATTGCTATAACTCCCTGTTTGTTTAAATATATTTTTTGCTCTCTAAGATGGCACTTAAACATGAGGCTTGCCATTGGTGGATTATGGCAGAGTGTTATTCAGTTAAAAGACCATAATCACTTAGAATTTATCAAGGAAACATTTGGTATCCCCAAATCGCCAGTAATTCAACAGAACCTCAGGCTAGCACCTCGTGAACTGAACGTCTTTCAGCAATGTCGAATGCCTTTCACAGACCTTCGTGTATGAAAATCCAGGTGTGATTATATTTATTTGAATTATCCGTTTTCCTTCGTCCAATTCGTGGCCTCCATCTGCTGCGAATTTACGTTGATGCACCTTCGTTAATCCGGCTGATCCACCCCGCGAAACAAAGCCCCGCTTTCACAGCGTGCGGTCAGCCATGGGGAACCCCAACTCACACCGGATTAGCGCTGATGCAGATCCTACGTATCGTACCAAACTCCCCTAGGTTACTGCACAAGCTGTAAATACACATGCGCAAACGCCACACAGGACGCCACTACAACAAATTGTTTGAGTCACTATTAAATGGTGGTATCTCTGCCCTCTCCTGTCTTCTTCGTGTTTCCACGTACCAGGGTAAGTTCAACGCAAAGTCCCCGACGTGTTTGAGACCGTATGCCCGGCCCACAACACTTCCACCCAATGTGCGGTCAACGGCTGAACAGCGCTTGACCTTTAGATGTACAAAAACGACTGAGAGGCTTGGTGTCAGAGGATTGTACAATGTTAGGCCATTGAATGCTTTGTAAGTAGGCCTTGACACAACGTTACTGTCAGTACACAATATTTTACGACTGACTGATGACAAACCCAGAACGACATTGCTAAAAAGCATTTTTGAGTAATATTCATCGCATGTCTTCGCTTGCATTTGAAACAATCAGTCTTTTGTGGAGGTTAAACATTTGGCAACCCCTGGAATTATTACTTTACTCTCTGTCCATCAAGCACCCACTTTCTTAAAATGAGCCCACCATACACCTACATTGTTCTCGCATAAGCAAAAAAATGGCCTCATTTATTGGCGGTTCTGGAAATTCTTGCAACTTGGCAACATTCCCTTTGCATGGCAAC
This sequence comes from Mesocestoides corti, assembly GCA_900604375.1. Taxonomy (NCBI): domain Eukaryota; kingdom Metazoa; phylum Platyhelminthes; class Cestoda; order Cyclophyllidea; family Mesocestoididae; genus Mesocestoides; species Mesocestoides corti. Next base: position 77,901 of record UXSR01005223.1, read on the forward strand.
TCCAAAAATTCATCTTATCAATTAAATCACCGCAACAGTTAACGCATGTTCACTTTTTGTTCCTTTATTTTGTTGGTAGTAGTTAAGTTTTTCTTCTATATAGCAACCTACGCCATGCCTGCTAGATGGTTTTAAAAGTGCAACTGAAAAGTACCTTGCGGTAATGAAAATTCGTGACCTCAAGCAATTTGGGAGCAGTGCCTCTGGCCATCCATCGAAATTTACGGCCACACGAGATGCCCTCAAACTGCATTCTGCTACACAAAAGACTTGAATGCGAAGAAGTGCCGCTTTTCGTGCCAGCATAACTGTGTTGCCTTGAGCTTAACCATGTCATTTGACTGAACAAAAACATTTAAATTGAAAAATAGCGGGTTCCCAGTTAACGACCTTTCAGCACCACTGAAATATCTGATCGCCTCTCGGATGCATTACAGAATCAAATAATCTTTGAAATGAAGGCGACCTCTAATATTGTAGGCGAATTTATCTCAGCCCTCGAAGATGATCCGTGTGGACATCATTCATGTGCAGCTAGTCGTAATTATGAGGCACTTCCCATCATCCATATCAGTGCGTTCAAAAAGCATAGAGACTGCCAAGCAGTGAATCACGGCACTAGTCCTTGCGTTGGTCGTTGACCTACCAGTTTTAAACACGCGAATGGGGCATAACTGGCGTATGATTTAGCTTTTAAATGTTAAGTGGTTTGGAAATCAGTGGTGGTGCATCGCCAACTTTTGAATGTAACAAAAGAAAATGATTTGCTCACCACTGAAGTTGTGAGTTCTCTGTATCGCAGGGTGACGTTGTATACGACTCCCAGTAACCCCATATTAGCGCAGTACTGCTCGAGTTTGTGGGGATCCGAGTATTCGACGAGGTCTCCACAGGAATTCACGACTCGCATGGAGATCACCTCATCCGCCAAACACCCACCCAAAGCTCCACTTGAGGGCCCATAGACCCCGGGGCTGGCTGTCACAATGTTCCCAACCACCGTTCCTATACCTGGTATCATGTCAGGTGATTGATACAGCTCCACCTTTTTTCGCACCATAAAATTAATCAACTCAGTTATTGTCACCCCCGCAAGGACCCGTAGACCTGGAGTGTCTTTGTTGTCGCCCTCACGGTGGCACATCACCAGTTCCATTCTCGGCTTATCTGCGAGCTTGCAGCAATCAATTAAGACAGTGTAGCGGTCAACGTAGATGGCTTTTTCGCTTCCCGAAGCCTCTCCCATGCCACGGACAGAAAGCTTCATTGTTCTGGCTGCTCTCACAGTGCGAGAGATCTCGGAGAGGGAACGCGGCTCCACTCGCAAGCATTGGATTATGTCCCCGGCGCAGGCCTCCAAATGAAAACTGTATACGTCCACTTTCGGCAAGGTGCCAATGCGCAGCTGAAGCTCTACTGCCAAACTTTGGATAAGCAGAGGATCAAAGGGCTTATTTATGTCTATTTCCATCATTTTTCCATGTGATTACTGCATGGAACACATGTGAACGCTGTTATTGATTTAAAGTTACTTCGGTCCACCAATGGGGATTGTGCAAGTCACGTGTGAACTGACTTTCTGGTAGCGCGGCAGCGTATTAATTCGTTTTCGTAGCTGTTCGCTCGGATTAAAACCTCCCAAGATCAGCGGAAATCTCGTTTATACATTCGCAAGAGTCTACTCCTGATTCAGTCACATTGCGTCATTTACGGTTTTAATAACAATATCCTTAACCCTCGAGGCATTGGTTTTGCCATAGTAAGTTTTTCGATCAATGGCAAAGAACAATCGCATTTTATCTATGTTGTCTTTTGTGATTGACATAGAGCACCACAATTTTACTTTGCGCCTAATAGCAGTACAATCTTTGGAGGGAAAATTTTCACTTTAAAGTTATCAAAAAATCAGACTGATTTTTTCTCTGCGCTTTAAACTCGAGGGTCATTTGATTGATTTGACCTGTCTTGTTTAGTGAAGTTCTTGGCTTCACATGGTCCTACAAAATGCCAAACACCCTCATTAAACCTATTCACAATAACTTGACTTTCAATGTTGAGGAAACATAGAAAGTGCGACCTGTAAAAGGTTAAGTTTTGCACACTAATCCTGTTCGACTTTGCAAAAGAGAGTTAAAATAATTGTTTTTCTGTCCCTAATAAGCTTGTTGTGGGCCCAGCATGTGGTCCTGAACCACACCGGGGCCACGGAAATAACCCTGTCCCGATTACGCCTCGCGGATACCCGCGATGAAGAAAAAGATCGGAGAGGACGTGGACACCACCGTTTACCTCAGAGCTCAACCACGTTGGTGTCGTTGTGTCGTGTGTGGGGTTTGAGCGTGTGTATCTATACCTCGGATGTGTGAGTAATACATGGGCTAACATCGAGACCTAGGTGTGAGGATAATTCAAGATAAATATCCATGTGAATGAGGAAGGAGTTGAAGATCCGCGGGGCTGGCGACATGCTTCGAAAAGGGGAGGTGGAGCGACTGGAAAAAGGGGTGCGAATAAACACGATTCACAACAAGCTTTTGCTCATAATAGTACTTTGAGATACACCTCGCTTATGCTTATGTCCGTTCATCCCCCAAGTTGTCATGTTTGACTTGTACACCAGCCTAGACTAAGCATAATCTGAAAGCGTTTCAAAGGCACTGAGGAATAATACACCTTAAGAAGTCGTAGACTGAATGGGAATGCTTACGGACTCTCAATAAAAAAAACCTCACTACTATCACTGCCAAGTGTTCAGGCTGCCGTTAGTATTTAATTAAACATCCATCCCTTTTTAGGCTGCTAATTGTTGCATCTAGGAGATCACCGAAAAGCCATGCCTGCACAACACCGATCTGCTAATGAGTTTCTGTGAAGTTAGCTAATACTTGAATTCTGCTGTGGGCCATATGGTTAGTGTCATTTTGCTTCAACAGATGTTTTCAGCAACCACCCTGTTTGCTTAACATTCCGCTTAATGGTTGTTTCGGAATCAGATTTGCAACTAATGCTTAGCTAAATGATTCTTCCACTGCCCATTAATCACAATTCCTATTAATTAATTGGTTGGAGGCTCACCAATGAAAAAATGTTCATGGGGCCTGAAGTTTATTCCCAGGCAAATGTGCGGAGGACTATCAAGCTGTTTTGCCTTCATTGGATTTTGGAAATTATGCTTTCCAGGCGATTATTTTTTACTGATGCAAGATCCCTATGTGCTTAAGCTGCTAAGCGCTGGCAAGCTTTCCAAATGGACTACGTCGCATCAACTTGGGTGCCCGGTTGAAAGTCGACGCTCCTCTTTCTTGCTCTTTCTGCTCTTTCCAAGTGCATAACTTATTTTCATTCCAATTTTTTTACAATTATCTTTTTTTCTACCCACCATGACCTCAGTTACACGTGTGTAGAGCTTAGACTTGCATTTAATTTTGTTCCAATATTTCTAAAGGTCACACTATCTGATATAACTTTTGAAAAAAAATGCAGGTAAATGGAAGCAGATAGCTTGTTCTCATAACAAATGGCTGACATGTGGAAAAGGAAAAGGATGAGCTACTTGAACAGCCACTCCAAAATAGTAATTTGCATTTTTCGTCGATTTTTTGGATGGAGTCACTGGTGATGGACATTCAGGCTGATGGTTGATGTCAGTGTATCAGGGGAGAAAGTAGGCCATTGTTGGATGGATTCTCACAGAAGCAAACGAACCGCACGGATTCGTGCTTCTTCCGGTCATATTATTGTTACGTTTTGCCCGTAACCCAGATCACACACTCCCTCAGATAACCGATACCCCAGATCCCTTATCAAGCGCCAGCCACTCCACCTTCCCACGCAAATGCAAGACATGGCAGGGCTCTATGTAAACAGTTTTTGGTGCCTCAGCCAAAGGCTGAGTGATCTTACAGACTGTATCCACTTATATAAGTCACGGATGACCTTGACGTGATGGATGAAGCGGATTGGGTTGTCAGTAGGGTGCCGCGGGTGACTCACCCACTGGCGTGGAGTGGTTAGGGGCATTGTGCAAACAATGACGAAATCCTAACCCGAGATGAGCCGTCGTGAGGAATGTTGGATCCCCAACACTTATCTAAACGGTTTCCTGGTAAATAATGGTGCTCACGTGTCCTTATTTTACTGATTTTTATTTGTTCCACCTATTTCGTTTGTAATGGCAGTTTTTGCAACCCGGGCTCACGTTCGGCCGTCGGGTGTGGAGTTCTTTGAACTGTCATCAAGCCGCTGCTGTTGTTGGCGTACGACAATAAACTGGCCAGCTAAAAGCCAACGGTAAAATGGAGCTGTGTAGCGGTCACAGTACAAAAAATGCATGCACAAATGAAAAGTCCAAATACTAATATACCAGTGCTAACTTAGCTCTTAAAATGACAATCAATTGCAGTCTGAATTTTGCGCTGTGGAATGTTTTACAGATTTACTTACACCGATTCCGCCCAAAACCAGTGTTTTACGCTGAGTTTGTTTTGGGTGACAAAATTTATCAAATTTTCACACAAGTGTGGAGTGGTTTAATGTGTCTTCCCCAGTGCACTGAAAAGCGTGTCAATCGTGAGATACACCCGACGCCTGCAGCTCAAATTTGTACACTTAGTCCGTATTTTGAAGAGGGCCGTTTTCTCTAAAAGCATCTTGACATTTTGTCTTGGTGTTACGAACAAGTGTCAGGCACTTCACTGTCAAAGGTCAGAAGTTTCATTCAAGAATGCGCCAATATTGTTTTTTTTTTCATTCAAATGAAAGAACACCATCTGAGACATTTAAAACATTCGCGTCCAAAATACCAATTATAAGTCCTTTCGATTTTTGTAGACTTATCGACTCGGCAACAGGTAGTATGATATGAACCTGGATCAAAGCAGGTCGAATGCAATAAGTTCAACTTTAGTTGCCAAAATTTAAGCCAATTAAATGTGAATTTAAAGGATCGCAGCATTTTATACTTTTTGTTTTCTGAGCTACTCAACCCGATGAACCAAAATTAACATTTGAAAACAGGCTCTGCATATTTGAACCATCGTTTTAAAATATCCCAATGCTATTTTGCGGGTCCAGCAGTGGTATTTCGCCTTTTTGTCCAGCCTTAATCTTCATGCCTAAGCAATTAACATAATAGGGTGAGCCCATTCGATTTAAAGTTCTGTTAATTTTGCTTTGATTAAACTATCAAGCTTTTTATGTTCATGGCAGTTACCAAAATGCATTTATTCAATTAGGTCTTCGCAGTTGTAAACTCGCGTTTGCTTTTCTGTCCTAGATGCTAAACCTGTCTGCGGCAAAGCCACCTCAGGCAGACTTGCAAGACGCCGGTCAAAGTTCAACTGACAAAGTACCTGCAGGTATTCAAGATTCGTGGCCTCAAGCGATTTGAGATCAGTGCCTCTGGCTGTTCATCCCGATTTTCGTTGCAAGAAATATCCTGCATCTGTATTTTGCTGCACAGACTAACCACACACTCAAGACTTGAATGCAAAGAAGTGAAGCCTGGCTCTTCGTGTCAGTGTTGCTTTGATGCCTAAATTCTGCTTACCACGCCTGACTGACGACCATTCCATGTCACCAAATCCATGTACAGATGTCTCACGAATACAAATTATCTTTGTACCAAACATGACCTTTATCATATAATTTTCACATCAATCATGTGTGCATGTTAATGTGGTGGGTGATAATTAGGATTTGATATTTTCATCAGAACTGGCTAATTTTTAAAATGTACTGTAGCAGTCGTACGTGTGTTGGTCGATGACCTACACGTTTAAGCACACAAACATGACAATTGGCGCATTTTATACATGCTGTTAATGTCAACGTTTGTATGCTGCGTTAAGCTCGCTGGACCGCTTTATAGCACACATGCAGACTACCTGCGGTTTAAATTGACATTGGTTTATTTTCGACTGTAATGCCGTGTAGACCTACCCTCGAAAACTAATAACTTGTCTAGGTAGTCCTGCGTCCTTTAAGTCGACACTTTGGATGCTTCTTAGGTTGTTTCCTTTTTCTTTGATGCTAGGTCTACGAAATTGCAAGTTCTGGATGTTTTAGCCGTTGCAAAATATCTGCATTTGTTGATCTTGCCTTTTCTGAATTCCGAATTTCCAAGTATCCATTTTAATTTCAAACAAGTAATTTACCAGCCTGCTCCCACACCGCGCCTAACTTTATTAGAACTCTCTGCTATCCGGGCAAATGATAAAGCTAGAATTTGTAAATGGCCTTGGACTGATTTTGGTCATCAAATTTTATTGTTGGAAATGTTAGTCAAAACGTCGAGACATCGTTAAATATTTCACTTTGTGGTAAAACCTCGTAACAGGGGTAATTATCTTTGAAGTCCTCATCTTTCAGTGTCCGGTATAAAGGACTTTACACTGTCGAAATCCTTTGATTAAACTTAAAAGAACATCCTAGTCCATTTCTCTTGGTATTTGGCCATTAATTATTGTAAAGTCTGAATTAAGGCCACTTCCTATGCCTTCATAAACTGTTAGCAAGTAAACGTATTCGCCGTTACTTGAGATAACTCTGCTATGGCGTTTATTTAGCTCAGCCATTTCATGTGAATACCAAATGAAGTTTTCTACTAATGCCTAGAACTGAGTAGTCTTGTCTTTATCCGTAGATGACACGGATAGTTCTCACGAGCGCTCGTAACCATGATAATCGCTTGGCAAATAATTATTGCAGGTTTTCATAGAGACACTAATTTCGTTGAATGATAATAAGTAGTTGGTTCCTACATTTTGAAATTAACGAAGTTTTCTTAAATATTTGGTAAATTGGTTGCGGGTGCGTAGAATTTACATAGGGTGGGCTATTTTAGCATTTTGGTACTTTATGTTTTGTCTTTTTTTGAAAATAACAATGGTTTGTTTAATATTGACTAACTCACTTAGTAGGTAGTCCGTTTTGGGTTAATTGTAGCAAGCAAATCATCAAACTTCCCCTCTTGGCACCATTTTGTCCTTGCTATTTGACGAACGAATTTTGAAATAAGTACAATGCGTCAAACTTATTTATAATTATGCGCAATAGTTTTCTAGTTCTAGGCTTTTAAAGATCTTTGTCTGTACATGGATATTCCGTTGAAGGAATTCCTGATTGTCAAAATTTCAAATTATCAAACTACTGATGAATTTGATTGACTCGTATATTATACAAGTAAAAGTTTGCTAGTGAAATTAAAAATATGAGATAGGGCCAACGTATTGGGCTGACACATTGATAGGAATTGACTGTTTCATTTTTAGAAACCATAACGTCTCTAGCTTTTCTAAAAACAAACAACTGAGAAATCCACAGACCAGTTGTATTGATGATGTTACCTACGGTGACCTAAATTATGGACCTGAGATTAGTGAAAAAAGCAGCTCATTTTAATTGAAATGGCTAGCAATCGTTCAAACATTTGTAGCCTTTGGAAGTAACACCTAAAAGCTGCTAAAATGACATTATGTGCTCTTTTTAAATCACGATAACTTCAGAAATTTGTGCAGTGAAAAATGAGATTAATCGTTTATTTTACTTTAAAATGAAATTTTATTTTGGGGCATGTAGCATTTTACATAAAGACACAGCAAAATAAACTAGGTCCCTTAAATGTGCCATTGTTTCTGCAATTAACCGCGTTTTGTCTTTTAATTAGTAAACCAGCACATCGGTTCATAAATGGGTGCGGCAAAAATAATAACGTTTGGTTTTTTGTAGTAGATTAGATTATATTCATCATAGGTCATGTTCAAATGTACCTATAAAACGATCCTACAAGTCCGCCCTGTGCAGGCTCCAATTGTATGGTGACAGTTTCATGCCAAATTCTATTTTTATATAATAAAAAATTAACGACTAGTTTTACACAGTCACATGGGGTTATGGTTATTTGCCGCTTCTTTCGACATATTGCTTTAGACCGAATCTCCACAAAAATTGCTTTTTCCGTGTGAAATGATGCTGGGAATTAGAGGACTGCTTCGAAGAATTATGGGATTGCAGCAGCTGTTTACACTACGTGGCAAATTAAACTGTATCGGGAAGCGATTGGGAAGTTTGTGAAACCCGCAAATAAAGTATATGCAAATGATGATGACCTAGATCTGCTATTGGCTTCGGTTCCTGTTCATTATAACTAAAAGCTCCATTTACATAGAAAAATGAGTTTAAAGAATGCGGCTGACAGCTTCCGGACAAATTTACGGAGGTTTGGCATTTTTTTGAAAAACGAGTTACGAAAGTAAAAAAAATATTTGTAGTTAAAATATCTGTTAAACCATGGTTTATTTTTGTGCATTTGTTATAACAGACTAATTTAAAAATGTACGCCAAAAATGATTCAGAAACTATGTTTCCACTTCTTCTAAAACTTACTCATCATTCAAAACATCTATAAGAAGCATGGTTTATTTGCATTTACTACTATAACATAAGTGCGTTTTGTAACCTACAATCACATTTTCACGTCATAGTCATTTCTGTTGTCGTAAATGTTGCCAGCATGTAAGTCCTAAAATCCGATGCAATTAAAACGTCTCGATATATTCTAGCTGCTGCCGTGTTGAGTTGCACTAGTACACATGCAACATAAAAAGTTTAAAGCTAAAATTTATGGTTTTGTTAGAAATCAAATAACTCTTGCTCTCCTGTGCAAAATGATTTTTTAACCTTGACTCTTTGTTTTAACCCCCCAGTCTTTCAGCTGTTTTTAAGCGCGGTACTTTAAGCATTTTAAGACGGGCAAAGTAACTTTACATTCTGCTTTTTATGCTTGTAGTTTCAACAGTGTATTTTTTAAATGTACTTAGGCTTCTGTATAGTTAAATACCTGTGACAAAAGGACACCTGATTTTGTTAAATTTTTTATATGTAAATGATTTTTATAATGAAAATTTTCCTTTTCAATATATTTCACTTACCGTTTTTTTGCAATAATACTCTGTACGTGCAGCACAACCTTTCATTGCGAAAGTATTTTATTGATCAATGTAATGATTCTACGTTAGTTTTTTTAATTATAATGATAACGTCTGCAGTATTTTGATAAATGATGATTTACTATATGCGTATCAATGAAGCTGCTAATACTAGTCACACATGGTGCTTACTAACGTATGTTTTTTTATGTATTTTTATTCGCATAACGTTTTAAATGAATTAGTTAGTTGCTTACAGACAGCGACATGTCATCATTTACCGGAATTTTTAGTAATGCTATTAATGACATACTGTCGTTGATGTTTTGTTTCGTAAACAAACGTGACTGAAATGTTTTTAATGGTCAGCTTACATAGTTAATATGAAATGTACGTCACTTTTCTCTATCTTATGTAAATCTATTTTTGCATGCCACATATTGGCAAAGTTGATTTACATACTTATTAAATTACCCTTTTTGCCTCTACTCATTGCATAATTATGCATGTGCAAACATTAACAAGTGCTATAATTGTTCCGTATCGGTTAAGTAAATGTAACTTTACAGGTAACTAAATTGATTTTATTATTCAATTGAACGGTTAGGTCTGATTATGCGCTGGTAAATCCTCTGTGGATGGATGTTAGGCATTATGATTTTTCGAGTTAATGAAGATGATGACTACCGCAAAATCCGCAATAGTGCATACTTTCATCTTTGTTAGATCAGTATTCAGTAAGATCATAAATTAAATTCTGTTTAAACACTAATGCTCTAGCAGTTGCTTAATTTTTGATGTTCCGCTGGTTTGCGATGTTAATAAAAATTTTCCTCGTTAATTGGTACAAACACAAAGTGGATTATTATCGCTTCTGAGCATGCATTCTTGCCTTGTGAAATCCATCGTATTTGTCCCGTGATTACCGCTCCGTATATGTATACCTTAGTCACATTTTAGCAAAAAAAGTACTTTTCAGGCTACTTATGTCCTTTCATGTATGTACTTCCAAGCTTTTTTAAGCACCCTTATAAAAAGACATAGCGCACTTAGAAGGATATGGATGCAGATACATTTATCAACTTTAGTGAAATGTCCCGAATTTAGTGTCAAGATAGTTGTTTATTTTGGTGCTGCGTGAATTTGAATAAATAGGACTTTTTTTACGTTTAAGCCAAAGTCCATCTTTAACCGTGTCAAAATCAATAGTGGTGGAGTGTGCAAACTTTATTTATTTTAAATATCTTGTGGATCTAAATAGTCATTAGCATCTGCAAGCCCATAAAATTCAATCAAGTGCTTCTTCACTGTATTTTTATTTTTTTATATTATGTGAAAAATTAAAGCGTTTGACTTGCTAGAAAGTGCTTTAATTTAGCAAAATCAATTTAATTTTTATATTAGATAGGATATTGGTTTTGAATTTGCCAAATACTTGTTTTTATTAAGCAATTCCTATCAACCTACTGCCTCTTTTCGCTTTCCTGCTTCATGCACTACTAGAATAGGGTTTATGTTTCTCAAGGGAACACAAACAACGATGAAATATCCAGTATTTTGCTTATGAATTTGTTTATTTTCGATCATGTCCTGCTCTTTTGAAAGTAAAGTTTCAGACTTACGGGATCCCAAAAATTATGAAATGCAAATACGAAGGAGAGTATTCTGCAAAATAATGCCTTTTATTTTTTGTGATAGCTCGTAATTGTAAATATTCGTGTTAAAAAGTTTGATTATTGATACCAGTTGCATTTGCCACTAAAACGTGCGTCGGGAATGTTTTCTCTCAAATCCAATTCAGTAAATTCGGTTGTTGAATGGACACTAGTGGCTGTTTACGAAGCCACTCAGTGCTTGTGATAAAACATTCAAGCTATGACAGCGTTGCTAAAATATGCGTTAAGAGAAATGAGGATAGTATAAGGGTAGCATTACATAATTCCCCGCAAAAGACACAAATGTCAAAGTGAGTTTGTTTGGACAGACTCGTTATTTATGCAACGGTGCAGAATTTGACTTAAAATCAGCTTAACATGACTGCCACTTTTTCACTTTAGATGGCTGGGCTAAAATCACTAATTAAGGTAACTTGCAAACTCCTGGATGCAGTCAGTTGCCTTTACATCTTCGTCACTTTGGGCTTCTCAGCTTATGTCTCATCATACATCTTCAAGCCCATTATGTCCTTCCAAAGCCACATCGGGCAGTTTTACCTTGGGTACGTAATCTGTCCTGTTTGGATATGCGGCCGCATTGGTTTCAAGCTACTCGGTCTGCGAGACGGTCCAAAACGAATTTCTAAAAAGAAGTCCCAGCGGCGAAAGGTGGAGAATAACATGTCTGCCAAACTATGTGGTCTCAAGACTCCTCTTGAGAACGTCGACAAAGTGACTGGTCTTACACTGCCCCAACTTCGTCAGGATTTAGTCATTAAAAAGGACCTCACTTCCATTGATACTGTGGAGGCGATGCAAGTCCACATACTCCGCCTAATGCAGTCAACCTCAAATTCTGTTGCAGAGGTAATCTTTGATGCAGATGTAGCTGCCATCATGGCTGATCAGTCACTCAAACGAAACGGAACACCGCTGAGTCCCTTGCATGGGATTCCGGTCTGTTTGTCCAATTGGTTCAGCGTAAAAGGCGAGGATTGTAATGCTTCTGCTGTGTTTAGGGCAGGACATAGTCAAGGAAGCGATTGTGCTTTAGTAGAAGCTCTTCGAAGTGTTGGAACGATTCCAGTAGCACTTACCAATACGTCGCCACTTCCAGGCCAGCCAGATGCCTCTAGTAGGCTCTACGGGACAACACAGCATCCAACACATCTTGATCGTGTCGTCGGACACTCCTCCACTGGCGTCGTTGTGCTGCAAAAGGGCGCCCTTCTTGGATTCGGTCTGGATGCTGTTGGTGAGGTTCGATTGTCTGCTGCAAATGTCGGACTGGTAGGATTTAAACCAACAGCTCAGCGTTTGAGCACCGACGGGATCGTTGCTCTTGTGAATTTTCCTGAATTTCTGCCTCCGACTGTTGGTGTCATTGGTTCTCATGTTTCAGACATTGTAGACACCATGACAGCGCTTACCTCAGTCAAACAGGATCCTTTTATTCCACAAGTACCCTTCAAACCCAACGCATCTAAAGAGTCCCTCACAATTGGGGTGTACAGAAACTGTCCTGATATCCTTCCAGTTGTTCCAGGAGTTGAACGAGTTATGACTGAAGTTATAGCAGCACTCAAAGCTCAAGGGCACACAGTTGTTGAGGTTGATCTTCCAAAGCCCAACGAGGCCTTGCTTCTTGCCCTTCATTCACTCATTTCCAACGATTCCTACTGGAATATCCATGTTGGTCAACACTGGGGTAACAGCCTGAAATGGAACGAAATTTTTAAATGCTGGTTACCCAAGTCCCCATATTGTCTAAGGGTCATGCTAGATCTCGCAATTCAGTTCCAACAGGGGGCCAAATGCAAGAGTCTGCGACAACTCCTGGATGTTTTGAAGAAACCGTTTTCCGCGGAAGCCATTCGAGCACATGTTGAAGCCTACCGGCTCAAGTTCTTTGAGCTGTGGGATGATGAAGAGATTGACCTCCTTGTTGGACCAGCTGCCGCAGCTCCAGCCCTGTTGAAGAGGTCGCCAGCGGGTCTTGCCTTCCTTCAGACTGGGTATTCTACTATCTTCAATGTAGTCAACTGTCCAGCTGGCGTGGTCCCGTTCGGTAAGACCACGCAGGATGATGTGAAATTGGCTTCTGAGGTCAAAGCTCCTTCCAGGTCCTTGTATAAGCAGCTTCTTAAACAGCAAAGGACTGCCGAGGGCTTGCCAATGGCCGTACAGGTGATTGCCAAACCCTGGGAGGATGATCTTGCACTCCGAGTAATGCATGACCTTGAGCAATTGCATCACAACTAGCTCTTCACATATTTTTGAATCCCTACTTTGTCGTTCCTTTTGAAGGAAGATATACTCTCAGTACCTCAATACAAGCCTGAAAATGACCATTAGCCTAATACTTGACTGAATTTCAGTTTTATCTTTATAATGATTTCCGCAGAAATATATTGCCAAAGTGGGAAGCAAAAACTGCCACTAAATATTACAAATCCCTTTTATTTGCCTCTAAAGGGAAGTTAGTTCTATGGCACTTCATCTCGGCCTACCCCTTACCCCCAACTCTTGCCAACTTGACCTTGAACGCAGAAGTAGGTGTTAATGGAGGATGCCGGGGTCATTAATCGCCACGCTTGCGCAGGGGCTTGAGGTGGGATTGCTGAAAACCCCCATTTACCGTCTCAAACCTCACCTGGCCCAATTTCACTACATTGACAGCCACGAAGTCTAAACAGACCTGAGATGGCAGCGACCCAGCCGTTTAGTAGATAGCGCCTGAATGACTAATGGCGGTTAATGAAGGATACAGTTTGAGTGAACAAGATTAGTACAAGTAGATGAATGGCCAGCTGTGTGAAGCAGGTAGCGGGAGAGGTACACGCAGAGGGATGTGTGAGCAGGCGGCTCCGCATGACTGAAGAGCGGTGTGTCGGCGTATGCGACGACCGCGTTGATGGGCATGAATCAACACGATTCACAAAAGATCTAAGCAAGCACTTGACCACTGCCAAAGCGGTTTATCTTAAGCGCGAGAAGACAAGCTTCGTTCTGTGTATCCAACCCCTGAACTAAATTGTCATATTTGAAAGAAGATAAGCCTTCTCTGAATGCTATTCTGGAATGAGGTTTCGTAAGTGACCATCCGAAAAAATGAGAATCCTTGATTGTCACGCTTAATGTGTGTTTGGGCTTATTGTCATTCCAAAAACCCATTTTGAAAGTTAGGATTTTGAAACCCACTTGTATTTTTTCATTATTTTATTAGCAAAATATATCGTTGGGATCGGCACCCCACATCTTCACTTACACACCTGAAACCACGCACAAAATATCATGTTTCTTGGAACTGTGAACTAAATGACATGCCATGAAAGACAACGAGGCTCCTTTTGACTAGACGTTTTGATTGGCTACTGCACTGACAGCGTGATAATGTGAAGTCACTTCATAACGGTGTCGCTATAGGTGAGCGTAATGCTGCAAAACACATGCCCCACTTACAAGGCAACATTTCAGCTTTAAACCACGAGCTGACTAAGGAGCATGCCAGGTCTGTCTCTGTGCGATGCGCGTGCTTTACAACTTTCTCTAGTCTCTCGATCTTGGCGCTGTTTTGTCAGGCATTTCGGTCGAAACCACCCAGGCTGAAATACTGCTCTTTTATGTCTCGTCTTCTGTTGCTTTTTCTACCAGTTATTTACTAAACTGTCAAGGTTCCGTTTTGTTCACTATTCTTGCTTTGGTTTGATTCAGACTTTGAGGAAGCCCGCTTTTAACCTCTTTGGGTGATATTTTTTGGGTGCACGTTCTTGCCACTGAAGTGGGGCTGAGGTGACTAAAATTGCCAAGCTGTGGCCTCCTTCTTGAGATATGGGCACCACACGCATTTCAAGACCTTGATGTAATTGCAGCAGCTGTGAAACCATGCAAATGGAAACAAAGCCATTAAATTCTAAACTAAACAGGCTGGCTCAGAGACGGCCCAGTAGATTCTAGTTCTTCTCACCAAACGCGACTTAAGTGAGTGGAAGTTGACAAATCCAAAAAATTCTAGGCAAACACCGACTTCACTGGCTTTATTCGGCATCGTATTAACAGGTGACCTTGAGAAAAGCTTGGTTCCGTGGGTAGTTAAGACGGGTGAATACTTAGGTCTTAGATTCTTGCCTCTCATAACACCTATAAATGGATGAACTCTGGTCGTAGGGTTTTCAAAAAACTCAGCCAATCACTGGGGTCGACCTCTGTCGTCCGCCACCCCCCGGTAACCTTTGAAATATATCTTTGTCGTGCCCATTGCGACCCTTTGTGTCCTACAACCGAGTTGCTTGTTGCCGATTTCAAAAGTGAATACCTGATCGACAAGTAGCCCTTCGCCGGAAGCTGGGTGTGCTGATCAGGTCAAGGCTTAAAGCAGCTTGCTTTCATGACACAGTATCTCTTAGTTGTACTTGCTACTAATTTAACTTTCATTTCTTTGTACGCCGAACGCAATTCCCCATAAGGAATGTTACTTTGGTTTGCAGTCTTAGAAGATAATAGTCCTATCGTTGTTGTATGCCAACAAACACTCAACTCTCCTCCAATTGGCTCTTGCTCAACAATTGTCGTAAGAACGCCTCCTGCTAAATGTCACCTCATATGTTTCAGTATCTCAAGTAACACTGTACTTCAGTTAAGTTCCATACACTTCAGGAGCTAGGTTTACCTGGGAATTTATCAACTGCCGCCTAAACGCACCATTTAAATTGTGGCAATAAAATGATGCCTTCCCTCAATTCGACGCTTTATGTCGAGAAGTTTGGAGCAGACAACCGAGGACCAGTCTACTAGGCCTCTACCCCGGCCCTAGCTGCAATTTGAAATCCTTTCAAATCACTGAAATGGATAAATGGTTTCTTGTGGTACTAGGAGCACGGCTACATGAGAAGTCTTGAAGGAGACACCTGTCTAATCACCCATCACTCATTGCTCGACACCCACACGAAACTTCAAAAAAACGAATGGTTTTTTGAGTAAAAGGGAAATTGATGACGACTTTAGACTGAGGAACAAATGAGTAGAATTAAGAGTAAGGAGAGTGAGGAGGGAAAATGACAAATAAAGGTTTTCAATTTAATCCATTAAAATAGATAAATAACCCTATTTTTTGTACATTTTTTTGAGGAAATTGCTAGAAATTGGCCTTGGAATGGATGTAATTAAAAATAGCAGTAAGGTTTTGAAAGAAACCGACTTATACATTAATCAGACTCATATCTGTCCATGTCTACCAGCTTAATTGATTTAAAAGAATGCAGCTTGCCAATTTATTGCTTGCAGCCTTTGATGGAAGTGTAATCTTGTGATGCTATTGTCATCTCCTCAATTTATTTATTGTTTGGGCAGCGTTTAAACTGAGTGTGCTGCGATGTTTTAGTGCGTGCGAGGTCTTCTAGTCCTTTATTAGCTCTTACAATAATTAAGCTACTTGTTTTAAGGCATGCACACACGTATATTCAAGTGAATAAGACCTTCTTTCATGAGTTCGTGCAACTGCCTGTCTCGACATCCTTTGACCAACGCTACAGGATATTCATTTCATCCCGTGGGTACTTGAGTCTCCCAGTGTTAATGATTGATCCTCAACCTGCTCACAAACATGTGATTATTGCTTTTGGCACTAAAAACCTCGTCTTACTAACATTAAGACAATTTAGCGCCAAACAGGTGAATAACCAGTTGCATCTGCCTATTCGCTTTGTCTTTTTACCATCGTACAACGTTGTGAGGTTTTCGGTGAATTTTAGGAGAATCAATACTAAAGTAGATGCGCTGCTTCGAGTATAGGTCCAAACTTGTCTTCTAATTTACTTAAATAGCAATATTTAAATGTATTCGAATTAGATCAGGTATTTAGGCAATGTACAATGCGGTATTTTTCCAACTGCGTGAAGGATTTGTCAAACAGGAATATTGGTGCCCCATGGGAAACCATGGGGCAGTGACGAGTTTTGAAGTCCCAAACCTCTAAATTCAGACGCCATTTGCTTCTTGCTGTCCCAGATAAGTCTTTAGGGTCAATACCTGATACCATGCATCATTGACTTTCAGTCTTCAATGAAATGAGATCGTATTTGTAGCTCCTTTGTACCAAGCCTTACAAGGTTGTTTAAAGTTCCGGTTTTTCAGTCTCGAGGCATTAATGATTTCCTAATGACAACGCTTTCTCCTTGACATCCCACTTCACTTTGACCCCCTCAAGCCGAAACGACTCCACTTGATCAAAGAATTCAGATTATCAACTATTTCCCTTTAAAAAGGTATTGAGTAGTTGCTCTTTCTCATTAGGAGCAATTTTAAAACCTGCGTTCTGACAGGCACACTGATCCCTTTGCATCTCTCCACCGACTCAAGATGTTAGCTTGTTTGTTTAAATTCTATATCAGTTGAGGAAGCCATGATATCACGAGACTTCAAACCGCTAACTTGGTTTTCGTCATTGTTTGCACAACTCCCCCTAATCAAGCCACTTTAGTTGTTCATCTTATTCACGACACCCACTGACTGCTCCTTCATTGTTAGTCTGTCTTGGTCCCTCAACACTTAGATAAGCGGTGCTTTTTGCCACGTCACTAGACTCTTGGCTGAGACAGTAAAAGTCCTCTCTGAGAGGTCTGATTTTTGTCCTGTGATGAATAAGTAGGACTTACGTTTGACAAAGGATTTGAGCATTGCTCCCCTGAGCTCGTGGATTTGGTTACCGACAAAAGTATGACAGTATCTACATTGACAAATGACCAATCATGGATCTTCAACATTGACTGGTCACTGTCACGTGTGTCCATGTGGTGTATATCAACTTCCTTCGCTTCGTTTATACCCCTAATTTAATTCATATCTGACATTCAATATTTCTTGCAAATTCAGCTTGAGTTTAACCTTATAACCACGGCTTGTATGGATTCAGCAAATTTGGAATCGAATAGCTTTCTCAATGAACATAGGACATAAAGTTTTCTTCTGAAGGAAGGTGTTGGGGATCCACGATTCCCCAAGATTGGTTTCTGATTTTATTTACATTAATTTGTTAACATTTGTTTTGTTACGCTTTTATCAAGTCAAGGTCAAACTTGACTTGAATTAGTTTTCAAATTACTTTCGATTTCGCTTCTTCTCTGCACGTGGCTGACGCGAATAAAGCTCTCTAATCGAGCTCTGGTCTTGTTCTGGTATTAGCCTGGGAAGGTCGGTTCTAGCTTTCAGCGAGGGATCTGGTACCGTTATTTGAGTGGTATTCTCTATTGTTACGGGCAAACGTAACAGAAGGGGATCAGGAAATTTCGCCCTGAAATGATGAGCGGGTTTGCTTCGGGAAAATGAGACCTAACCCAGTGTCCAACGAAGACGACTTATCCGATTGGCGAAATGCTGCTTAAATCTATTTGGGAGAAAATCATTTAATTTAAATAATTGCTATCTTTTTGTCATCACATCCTGTCTAATTAAAAATTCCTGATGTGATTTGAATGTAAGCGAATGTTTGAAATCCTTTTTTTAAGGGTCCCGATGTTTTTTAATGGTAATTTATGTAAATATTGTGAAAGGGAACACTGCGTCGCTGATGCGATAAATCCCAACTTTTCAAAGCCTTCTAAATTCACGTTTCTTAGGTGAGGTATTGCCTTGCAAGTATAAACCGTATTCAGATTCATAAGGAGGTCTCGCAAACTTAAGAAGTTAGCCCAGCAACTGGTGGCGTGTGGTCGAGATTGATGAATCGGGTGAGAACATAAGTACTTCATACAAAAACCTATGACTATTCTTATTAAGACCCTGGCAGGGCTGTACTCTGGCAAGAGAAGCAGACTAGATTGCTCGCTAACATGATCACCGTGTTGTGTGCGTGAAAGCCCACGCGTCAGTAGCGGAACAGTCAGTTTCATTTAGATGCACTCTAAGTCTTAAACCTGACTTATACTACTGCAATCTAATCAGGCGAGTGTGGTTTCCAAGCTTCTTAGATTTCGAGGTTGTGCGTACTTTTTCTCGAAGATCCTGGAAACTACCAGGAGATTAGCATTAACAATACATGAAACCTTATCACCCATTGTGTGATAATAAAATGATTCGCGCTATTCGCCCTGATTTCGCTTTAAGACCAAAGCGACATCAATTTTCGCCAGCTTGTGTCATGGAAGACAATGCGGGCACATCAACTAACACAGCTGAAACTCCTCTCCGCCTTTGGCTTACAACATTCAACTTGATGGCTATCAGTGTGTTCAGGAGAGCTAGCTGGCGTCCAAGCTAGGCATGAATTAGCTGTTCTTGAAAGCGCCTATTCGATTCCCGTTGACACATCACGTTTATCGACTTTCATTCACCTGTGAGTGGTACGTAGCATACATGAATACACTAGCACATTGCCACGCACACAGATACAGCAAGCTTTTTAGCTGGCTAATCGACAAGTAGGTACGAACTTCTGCCTGTTTTCTCTCTCTCTACTTTGTGAATCATGCTGCAACAAACTCTAACGTGTCTTTTTTGCTTTTTCACAAGCCCAATAAGCGCTTATTGCATGTTTTTTACTTTAATTTCGTTCTAGGGTGGCGCCACTGCATTCGAGCATCCGTTGACACCATTTTAATCGGTCAGTTGGTAGTGAATAGCAATGAAATTCGTATAACCAAATCTGTGTTGACTCAAGCTGTGGCTTCATTGAAAATTTAACATTACTAATAATGGTTGATTTCAGAATGGGAAAAAGTTTTGCCCAAAATATGAGGGTTTCGAATGTAGAATAACGGAAAAACTCTGTCGTCCATTAAAGGTAAATACGAAATGATAATGGATGAATTAAACATCAAGCTTATCTGGGACTTCGAACACATTTCTCATCTCACCTTAGGCTCCTTTTATATGCAGTGCACAATTGTGTGCACAATCCAAAGGCAAGACAAATACCTTTTTTTTCAAAATGACGCAAGTAAATTAAGAGTGAATTCATTTTGATAATCTGGCGTCAAAGGGCAGTGAGCTAAGCAATTTTAACGGAGATCGTGAAATCCCGAAATGTCAAAAATCGCCTTTTTTGGTGTCATGGATAAATAAAACTGGCTATAGCGTAGTACTCAATGTAAGCCTAGAGAGATTATTTGCAAGGAATACTGTGGCAGTTTGCAAGAGTAGTACTTAAAGGGCGCGTGAAATAAATGAATTGTAGGCAGAATTTACCAGTCTTCTCTCACACGTTTGCAGATTGTATACGACGATGTCGCAGAGGCATTTCATAAAGGTTTGGTTTGTGTTAAGATAGTAAAATGATATTCATCTGACCTCTGGTGATGAATAAGATAGGAATTTCTCTTGCCTTTTGCACAATTGGCTTTTACAAAGCAGCATAAATAAAAACATGTTGGCGCGAAAATTTATTTTTTGGACCACATATCCAACCTTCTCGCTTTTGGAAAAATTAGATCAGCCTGTAGGACATCGTGCAGAAATCTAAGCGGAGATTTAAGAGTGGTATATCTCGACGATCTTGCATGACAAATGACCCTTGTTGTGCCTGTGGATGTAATTTTCCAGAATCAATCAACAATAATTAGGAAATCGCACAATTAAGACTATATCAACTAGCTGACTTTTGTCTGTCTGCAATTTCTGGTTCGAGAATTATTATCTGAATTTTACGTAGACGGAGCTGCTTTATCTCTCCGGGGAGGAGGTTTTGAGTTGCAAATCGGAGTGCTGCCAAATCATTCAACTGGATGAATTCTCACAAGCTCCTTTTCCCCTCTTCCTTTGACTAGTCAAAACATTTCACGCTATGCTTTCCTTGGGTCTTTGGTTAATTCAAATATTCCCGTACAAGACTAAATTTTAAAACATGAGATAGGGTGATCCGCTGACGACTATGTCGGTAGAAATGTTTGTTCCAAATTCAAGTTGCCTTTTATGTCACAAAATGGCATTTAAAGGTATAGTATTATCTACGACCCATACTTGACTCACCCATTACTAGCAGCAAAGGGTGGAGGTTGTTGACCTGCCAATCAATTGTTGGCAATGCCAGGAGAATCAGTTGGATAATTGTTGACAAAAAATATTATTAAGATTGAATTATAAAAACGTCCTACTTAAATAAAACAAGTAGGGTTTGTGTTAGTTGCCATTTTAAGCAATAAAGTCGAGAACTAGGTCTTAGGTAATTTTATTTACTTTAGTTGGTAGAGTGCAGTGGAGAGTTAAGTCAGACAGAGATACTTGTATGCCTCGTAGCAAATTAGGCCTTCCAGCATTCCCCAAGCGTCTCAAAAGTGCTTGCTCTGAAATCACACCGTCATGGCACCCAGCATCGCTTCGTACATGAGTCATGCACAACTGCTTTCTCAATTAGCTTCTCACGCATTTACGAACGACCTCGTTCGTGGCATAGTGCAAGGGCCTGACGCCAATGCCACTGACTACACCAGATATCATTGCGAATGTTCGTCCGCTTCATGTCCTATTGACCTCTTCTAGAACGAGGTGACCAATGGTTACTAGCTTTGTAAATGACTGATTTTGGCAATGACCAATCCCCTCGCTTCATCGTGTTTGCTTTCAACGCCTAAGGTGGCCGATTTGCAGAAAAGGTTTTATCGTCAACATGAACCGGTCGCAACCGTGTGCCGGAGACAAGCAATCGCCATGAGTAGAATCCCATTTCAAGGTAGAGGGGAGCTGTGGTGAGGCTTGTTAACTCACGTCAGACACTGCTATGATTGTGGCCACACACCCCACCCCCTTCCTCGGCATCCCACTGCAAACGCGTCTGAGCACGCACCCGGCCTTGTGTACATCTATGACTCACAACCGTACACGACCTTGTGTGTACACAGTGACACGGCAACGCACAAGTTGATTGGTCCAATAAACGCCCGTCTCTCTCCGACTCTACCGTGCAGGCTACAGCAACACCTCCGAGGTACCCACTACTGACGTCACTTGACTAAACTCGTTGTGTGTGCGCATCACGTGAAGAGCGGCGCGGAGTCACGGCGGCGCAGGCCAGCGACCTGTCACCCGCGGAGGCAAAAAAACCGAACGTTTCAAAAAAGCACCGAAGTGGTCTTTGTGTTGGGGCCTTTTTGTAAACATCGCCAGCACGCTGGTGTATTACTTCTCATGCTAGCTTGCGCAGGTGAAGGCAAAACCAGCGCCTAAGGCGAGGTTTGCCCTTCGCCAACCGTCACAACTGTACTTCGGTTATATCCACCTTCTAGATCGAAACAAAAGTACCTCGAATTGTAGGACATAGTTGCAGCTAGACGTTCGAATGCGTTTCTAGGGCGTTAGCTCAGCTTATCTTCCCCTGGCTTAGTCGTTCAATTGGAAGCCAAAATCCAATCTAGAGTGACTGTTCCATCCAGGGCATAGGTGGATACCTCACTTCCGAAAATGCAACGGGTTCTTTGTGCTTTGTGCAAACCTGGGTCAAAATCCAAGTTCTTAGTTGGACTGGAAGCTATAAATCAAAACGGTGTCAGACGTTCCAGGCCGCTTGATTACGATGCTGGTTCAAGCGGCACGGGAAGTCTTTGGGGAAGCCATCTAATGCTCTAAGTATCTTTACCTTTGAACAAGCTTCAAATTCCAGTAGCTTGTTCAATTATCGAAAACGAAACAAAATGTCTTATGACACTGAGGAGATAACATAGGCTGGTGTTTTCAGGTCTCCTAAGCACAACTTGTCTCGCTCTCATTTCTTCTGATACGTCAGTGGTTCATTTGCTTGCAGTGTGATACAAGCATGGAAAAAAAACGCCCTGGTTTCGTAAATTTACTTAATCTAGACATTCTACTCAACGATGACGCAGCACAGAATCCAAAACCCCAGAGATTAGTTTACCCTACCTGATACCACTCCTGTTTTCTGAATGTGCAAATGAGAAACGACCTGATCCACCGTCAGGCGCTTTGAGCAAGGCGGTTCTAAATTCTGTCAAAAGGGCCGGATGTGTATGATTTATCTATGTGTGTCATGAGGACACTTGCACCGAACTCGAGACCCGAGTATTGTATCAACCCACCCAACAACAGGCGTTTTTGGGTTTGGGGTCTGATTACCCGTAAAGTTGTCCTTAATTACTTGGATGAAGCTGACGGGAGCTATTAGCCTGATATGCTTCCATTTTTCCAAGAATCGCTACGCTGAAGGGCAGCAGTAGATAGTGCGCACTTGTGATCATTTAGATTCGGGTTAAAGGAAAAACCCAACACTAGAATACCCAGTCTGCTTTCATTGACTGGCTACTTTTCATCCTAAAATTAGAAAACACATGACGGTCCAGATGCCAGTACAGCTCCACTCCTAGGACAATGGCCCTAATAAATTGTCCCCTTGGACAGGTCGGCAGGTGATGGCTTTTGTTACCAGTAGGTCACCCCCAACCAACGAAGTCGTATCACGTCTTTTTTCCTACCCACTAGTTTAATTGTTTTATGCTGGACCATCGCAGCTTTAGTCCACGAAAATCTGGTAGCTCAAACCCCCACGTGCTCAGTTTCGCCTTCAAGGGGTCTGAAAAAAGTCTGAACACACATCACCACAGATAATGCCAGTTTTTCCTCACAGCAGTTACCTGTGAGCAGCGATTTTGACTCCACCACGCCAGGATTGTTGTAATGCGATGCTGAAATCGAAACGCCTTGAAAACCCCTCAAATTTTAATTGTGTGACCTGTGGCTGAAACCAAGTCACTTTCCCACCGCACAAGTCACAAGGGCACCTGTACGGGGAAACATTCTCACACATCCACACGCAACAAGCTAGTAAATAGGCTTTCTTAGATTTTTGTTGATTGAATTGCACAGCATTGAACGGACTTCTTGTCACACTTCACCGGCAGACACGTTTGTTTCATGGTACTCCTTACACCCGAACTATTTTCAGCTGTTACGTCGCAGTAAATTGAAGAAGCATTCCCGTGTGAACGCGTGTATATTTCATGGACATCCACTCTGGTTGATTGGTTTCCCTTAAAATGGTAATGAAGATCAAGATAATGTGAAAAAATCTGCTTAAAATCCACTATTTTAAAGGCTGCTTGTAGTGGTCTCTCAGCGGATTCGTTTATATGCAGGTGAAAATTTATCCTGAAGCATTCTAGATCTGCTAGATGACAAAAAACACCAGTGATTGTCTCACAGTGAGGTTTTTCAATTTGCATAAAAAGTTGTTGTCACTAGCTCGAGTTCTTAGACGAAATGCAATGTCGAAGGATGAAATTAGAGCACATTTCTATTAGGTGACGCCACTAAATAACAGCACCTCGGGAATGGACTCGACTCTGCCCGACCCAGTGGCGCAGGCTGGGGCAGCGTTGGATTTTAATTAAGGAGAATCTAGGTCCAAGCTGAAACCAGTAGCCTCATTAACATAGTTTTTGTAGTAGCCCGACTTGGAGAACTATTCAATGCCGGGATCTCGTGGTCTGCATCCCTAGAGTGTTTATCGCATGTACCTGCTACCTGCCGAGGTTCAATAGAAGCGGCCACTACACCTATTTGTCCACGGTTTTCGAGCCATAACAGTCATCATTCCGTGCCTTAATGGAAGGGTCCAAGGGAGAGATTCTTCGTGAGCTAAATCTCGAAACGTTCTAATGTTTTTGGCCTCCAAGGGCTGGTTAGCACGCAATTCATGGGCAATGCAAGCATGGTCTTGTAGCAGACCGGAATGCTGAAAATGTGGGCGTGTCGAGAATTGCATGCTGTGGATAAGTGGACAGCGCCTCTTAAAATTTAAGCAACAATAAAGCCATTCGCGCCGTTTTCTCCCTTCACAACTCCGCTGTCATAGCAATGGCAGCCAGCACCACCTTCAGGGGGAGCGAGTGAGAGTAGATCACGAATGCATAAATACGCATTCAAAGTGGCGCGTTTTCGGCAGTCGTTACATTTTAACCCTTCGCCCCCTTTCCTTGGACTTTATGAGGCGCTTGATTTATGGTTGTGCGTACAGGCGGTGTTCCATCTCCATGCTTGCCGTCCCCTTTCACCACCCAAAACAAAGATGTTCAAGACCTCTGGATGAGTAATCCTCTCGCCTTCCCTGGGCATCAATGGGAGTACACGTTGACAGCTCTAGTTACTTTTTTTGACTACCTCAAATACTACGCCACTTTAGCTCAATTTTCTGGTAGCTCACATTTATCGTACACGGCACGAGGTGATTGGTTGTCGCAGAGAGACGATCTAATCCAATGATCATTGCTCAGGAGTGGTTGCGGCCAGTTGACGATGCATCGCGGACGTAGACCCGACTAGAAGCGGCCTAATGAGTTTCTCAGAGATTAACAATCACCTCGTGTGGTAAGGTTATAGTGAGGGTTTCATGCCCACACTCTCCATCATCGCACATCCTGCCACTTCAGTAATTCTTCCTATCCAATAACCAACTTGTCCTTTAGATCCGCCTTTTTCAACGTCCTCGTTGGTTGTGTGGACAGGTCTTTACAAATCCCCGTGTACGTGTACATTATCCTGTAACTAAAATACAAGTTAAATAAGCCACCTAATCAGCGCTTCATCTCACGTGCCTCTTGTCCTGTTAACCCTCTCAGATACTTTCAGATACTTGTGTAGCGGAATCAGGAGGCTCCAACGTGGGTTCAAGATCGCTATCGAGGCTTCATCATTTTGCAAAAGGACCGGGTTGAGCTAAGTGATGGTAAGTCATTGCCGACGAAGGTCAAGATGTCGCATCGGACTCACCAGTTGCTTCGGACTCACACGATAAGGTTTAGGAGACCAAAGGTGAAGAGGCCACGTCCGTTGATTCGAGAGCTGAACTCAGTTGTGCTGCTGTGTTAGCGTGGGCATGTATGCGCATACATCATCGACATGCCAGAGGGTTGCGCACACATGGGTACATGCTCACACTTCTCCGAACAACCAATGAGAACGCTGAGGGAGGTGGGGCTGGAAAGGATGAGGTGTCTGGATGTACCTCGAGAACTACGATGGATGCGGATCATCAGGATTTACTGCAAACACAAGGGCACACTCGTATAGTGACTGATTGACAGAACCACCAGTTACATGGTTTACTTTTGTGTCACTCTTTGAAGTATTATTGCTTATTCATATTCAATTGCTATCGCAACGCATCCAAAATACTTTCTTCTTTAGTTCCTTTAATAAGACAATTTTCTAACTCATTTAAGGTTTGAATGTAAAATAGGCTTGTTAAGTAGTGAGTTAAGTACTTTGCAATAAATACGTACAGCCGAGTTACTTTATTGCAACCTCAGCTAACGGTGACAGAGATTTATGGATTTAACATTGGTCACACTTAACAGAAATCAGATCCAAAATATTAAATCTTTCTGATCAGCCTTTTTACCATTTCTTTCACACCTCGATTACTTCTTTGTAGGTCAAACGCACTCGTTTAGTGGGCCTCGGAGATAACTTACTTTACAGAATCGTGCTACCTCAGTAACAATGAAGCATGACTCACGTTTGCCGTAAATCAAACAAGGGATTCTGTTTATTTTTCTATAGCCTAATTTTATCTTTGACTATATTTTTATTGCACAATTTCAATTACTAAGGCCTTTCTTCCTATATCAATGTTTGTGTCATGTCGAAAAGTGAAAAATCAGTTCACATGGACAAGATAAGTGTCGGCTACCTTAACAGGAGGTGAAACACTTGGTAAATTGGCAGTGGCGTAGTTGTATTCAGAGTCAATGTCGGTAACACCATCCAATTCCTAGACTACTTATGTCGCGAACCTGAGGATAACACTTTAACAGTTCATTAACCAGAATCCAATCTCCATTGCCTTTATCTCAGTCAAGTCGTTTTCTAGGACAAAAGTGAATTGGCGTTAACACTTCAGCGCATCTACCTAATTCACATCAAACACTGCGACCGACCGCGTCAACTACCCACATTTGACCCGCGTACTTGATGGACTACCTTGGAATCACGTTCACTCATCCTTCATTGAATCCTCCACCTGTAGCCAGCATGCCTCATCCAGGGCTGATCAGCGTCAAATCTTTCAACACAATTCACCAACTGCTTATTGGTTTGCATTTACGATTCACCGCTCAAATTGACCATCTTTTGAGCACACACGAAGTCCGTAGTGGTCGTGTCAGGCTCATCCCCATCACGAGTCACCTAAATCATGATACAATATTTCACATTCTCAAATAAGAAACGATCTATGATGTGTAAGTTCAATGTGTGAGGCAGCTCAGATCGTTTAAATTGTTTACTGCATTGGTGCTCTAGTGCAGAAAATGTGATGTTTCGTTTAAATGTTTTTGGTATAATTTAACCCACTGCAAAACCACTAATGCCACCTGTATTTGATTAAGAGTACTATTATTAACTGGCATTTTACAGACCTAATCAGATTTAAGGGGAATAGTATGTTCACATCTTCCGGGGGTGTGTGACAAAATCCAGCCATTGGTTCTGTCCATTCTTTTGCACTCCATCGCAAGGTGGAATTACCTAAATCCCATAATGACCAGTGGCCCCATTCGAAGCTCCAAGTGTAAACCAGGAAGAGGTGTTCGCATATTCAGGCCATGTGAAAAAAAAAACTCACCCTGCCTCATTTCACTCCAGCTGTCCTACTTTTGGGTCCACGGCGTCAAGGGACAAGTGGAATTTGCAGTGAATTTTGCCGGTCGCAGTCTTCTTAGGAGATTACTACTCCGAAGGTGACGTCGCCACGGAAAAATCTAAGACCTGCTCTTATTCTGTTGTCTTTGACTCATCTTGAATTGAATGTAATACTTGCGGAGTCAGTAAACTCCTCTCATCGTTGCCACCGCAGCAACGCTGGCCAAATGGAAAATCCGTCATGAAAGGTTATCATTTGTCACATTTTAAGTTGACCAACTATTCTGTTTCCTATAGGAAGTGTGTGGTTGCAAATGTTGTGATAAATGTGTGAATCCTCTCAGTTCTTGCGGAAGTCACCTCTCTCCGCCCCAGCCATGGACTGTGAGGGCAGAGAAGCACCCACCGCCAATGGACTACAGCCTGCAAACGGTTAAGTTTTAAATTATTCTACTTACTAGGACTGGTGCGTGCGGTGTTAATTTCACGGAAAATAAAATCTGGATGGCAAGTAAAATGTACTTTAACAGCAGGTTAGAAATTAACCGTTCGCACACACTTGGAGATCAATCGTCTGACTTAGAGGTACCAAATGATTTCCGAATTACATCTTCCAGTAATACTGACAGTCCTGAGTTCCGCAAAATCAGTCAGCTTTTTAGTAGAACAACAGTTTCATGGTTTCTATTTTGCCATTCTAAATAAAAATAAAAATTCCTCCGAAACGACATTCAAGCTGGTTAGATAATCATGATAATTGAAATGTTGGGAAGTAATGCACAAATTTATGTAGGTGTTAACTTAATTGGCCGATTTAATGCAAGTTTTTTCCAGAAATCAAGGTGGCTACTGTAAGGCAGAAAAGATATTAGCTTACATGCCATACAGTCAGCTAAACCAGCCGCTGCAAATTTGTACGAGTATTGTGGAACACTCCACTGTGTGAAGAATTGAAAAAGAGGCGCAATTTGTTATGGCCGCGGTTACCACTATACCCGCGGCGTCAACTTAACTGAATGGTGTAGGTACGTTCGTGAACAGTCGCCAAATCAAAGCTGCACTGACGCCAGCGCAGAACAAAGCATCGTGGATGCACAGGCGTTGGCTTTGAGAGGCAGCTGGAGATGGACGTAGGGCATGCGATACAAATAGAAGATGCTGGTTTTTTTTTTGCAAAATCGCTAAAGTTTACGGCCCGGGGTTAAATGGACGAATCTTAATATGGGATGCGTGTAGACGATAAAATGGCCACCAAAAAAAGTCCAGTTTGTAAAACCGACCTACTGCTTGGAATGTTAATTCAAGGAAGGAAACAGCGAAATCTTCTAGCCCTCAAATTCGTTTATTGTAGCTGATGTGCTGAGAGGAAAGACTGACATAGCCTCATTCACAATAGAAAAGAAGCAGTGCAGGCAAAGAAAGAGCTTCAAACTGAATCTGATTTCTACTGGTTTGGTGGTCTCCATTTGCTCTGCTTACAAAAGGGAAAAACTCAATGTTTAGGCTGATTTGACTGGACCTAACAGGATAAAACTGATTCGGATTGGACTTCCAATTCATGTTTTTGTCAAATATGACGCGGTCCGCTTCACTAGTAGGGAGCAATGTACAAATGAATAGCAAAGAAGATTAAGTATCGACAGATTTTCCCGATAATGGGGCTCGGACACAGGTGGAAAATCCAGGCGTCTCTGAGGGGCCGAAAGCACGGGATATATGCAATGTCCGGCTGTATGCGAAGGAACTAATTGTCAGTAACGAAATGCTTTTTTGTTTCGAAGATTGAGTTCAGACGTAGGAGTTCTTGAGATGAATAACCTGAGTTTTGACCTAGTTCTTTGTGCAGTGTATTCGCATTTCTTGTAGACTATTGTCATATCAGTGGACCATGTAACCTCAAGAAGAATAAGAGCAGATTCGATGCTTTTTCAACATGATTTTCTTGCAGCACTTACTAGTTATGTAAGGCTATTGAAATACTGTTCCAGGTGTCACAAAAAGTAACAAGTTCTTGCAGATGTCGAGCACGGAAATCGGAATCCCAGGAAGCCTTGAACGGCTCAGAAATCAAGTCGTTTGTATGCCTTACTACGGCCCCAAACTGAACACAGTTCAGACCACTTGCACTCGGAGTTTTAAACTACAGTAAGCCAATAATGTAGAATGACGTGCGTGTGTTCGACCGTCCTCTAAACTGCTCTTAGCGATTCCTGGTCCAAATTCGACAGTGGCAGCCACCTCCACACACTGCTCCAGGACCCTGCGCGAGTGGCAGCACTCCACCGGGCCTGCAGGCGGTGAGTCACCAGCCCGGCGCATGTGGTGCAGTCGTCGCGTCATTCTCACTAGCGTAGGTTCTTTTTTTCCTATCAAGGGGCAAGCGCGGACTGGGGCCTTTGCGTCCCAGGGCTTAGTTTTAGGCAAGAAGTAAGGTAAGTGTTATCTGAGACGCTGTTTTTGACTCGCCTTGTTGCCATGGCAGCGTTAAGGCAGGGTTTAAATAAACCGAGAAGTGATCAACGCTGACTGGGACAAGTAAGTTACCTTCAATCTCTCTAAAGCGTTTATCTAAGTAAATTTGGGCACATTTCAGAGGGACACTCAAGCTCATTTATAAATAAAGCAAAATTCAAGCAATCGTCCACAAAACTGATTAGCCAATGGTAAAGCGGGATGGGCTTAAGTAGAGTGCTTAGGGAATATCAAGCTCATTAGACTTGGTTGCTTGAGTCCGCGAATGTAACAAAGGAAATTACATTTACAGCGACATCGAGATATCGTGCATGTTTGAATCATGTGCATCGAAGGGCCTTAGGATTGCGTAACTTTCAAAATGATGCTGCTTTCCTCAAATTTCCTTGGAGTTCTAATACTTCGTCAATTTACTAAATTTGATAACCAACTAAACTGAGTAAGACGGGAACGTGGACAACAGGACGGACAAATTCTTTTAGGATGCGAGACTAAATCTGGTCAACATACATGCACTGGCACAATTGCGGATGGGAAATGTATAGCTGGGCATAGTAAATAATACCTGAGTTGAGTAAATTTAGTAACAATTGGTGAAGAGCACACAAATGAGGGTTTCCAAAACCAGGACAAGGGCATATGTGGTTGAGTTTTTTCCGGTTTATTTAGGGGAAATCCCAATTTAAATTAGTGTGTAAAGCGGCGTAGAGGGAAGTTCAATCCCTGTTCCTGCATGGAAAGACGCGGTCTAACTTAAGCAGAAGTTGATGCGGAATTGTGAAAGACGGGGCAATTTTGGAGATGTAAATGAACAAATTGCCAGCTTGTCTTGTGTCCCACCGCTTTCTGTTGTCCACGGTGAGCAAACGTCAAGGTTTTACTCTGTCCTCGTACCTCTGTTCACAGTCATGGAACATACTTGTAACCTCTGATAATGCTACAGTGTTGAAAACATTACGGGAATTTTTTTTTCATTGACTAGGAGTAAACAGCTCCCCAATAGCATGTGCCCGCGTCTTCAAAGTGCCATTAAAATAACCAAGGTCAAAAGACCCTGAAATTGTGCAAAATGTTCTCCCTGTCTATAGAACACTACGTGGAGACTTAAGGCAAATGAGTCCGCATTTGAAATTCCCGTGTTTAGTTTATAGTGCTTGCGTCCCAGTAACCGTCTCGCAACTGAGGCGGTATGTCTTATTGGTTGCTGGTGGTGTGCGTGTGTGTTAGACCGAAGTGTTACAATAATAGTACGAAACAGCCAATGTTTGAATAATATGCTAGGCTTGTTTATGGGTGAAAATTCACAAGCTTGCAATTTGAACTGGCAATTAATTTAATAATTGCACGACAATTTTCGGACCAGTGAAGGCAAATATCGCATCCAGCTGTGTCTTCGGATTTTCCACAATCAGGTGTATTTCCTTCTGTGACATCTAGCTTTAAAGAATGATTTCCGCACAATGAATCAATGTTAAAGAACAACCAAATCATGTTTAAATAAGCTAACGGGAGTCATTGAAAGACAACCAATCAGTCTGTCTTTCCCCTTGGCTGAAGTAATCTGTAAGTGGGCTTGGTTAATAAGCCGGTTCCTTACCACGAGATGTTAAAAATATGCAACTCTGATTCATACGTAGAACGCAAAAAGGTCAAAAGCAATTACTAGATTTAAAAATCTTTTTATAGGTGGATGTATTTTCAGTGGAATTGTCGCTTTCTGTGACAACTGTTCACAAAACCTACCTGTATCATTTACCACGTTATTTTATATTCTTCCGTTTTTTTAATTCGGATTCTGCCTGAACGCCATTTATAATGTGAGCAATTCTCATAGGCCTACATCGAAGTATGAATGCGTTTGCTTCTCAGCGTTTATTTGTTCCAGTGCATTTTGACATAAAATTCACCGTTTAGAATTACACGTATGCTTTATAAAGGGTTCCGGATTGTGTTTTATTATTTACAAATTCGGCGTGTCTGAGCCACGAATGATCAGATTAGTAAACAAGTATTGTTTACCCGACCCATCACCAAGTTGCAAATTCAGCTGTGTACACAAAAACTGTACCCCTCTCAGAAAGTCGATTAACTGTCAAGTGTTACAGCTTCGCACGCCAAAAGATTTAACTTCGTAATTCAAAAATCTTGCTAAAATTACAATCACATATCCCCTCCAGACACTACTGCTAATCCATTCGTCCTCTCGCGAAGCGTGTGTGCGCGTGCAGATAAATGTACGCTTGCATTCCTTGCCTTTCTTCCTGCGCAGTTGAGTGAAGGTGAGACGGAGGCTTCAGAACGGAAGTGGTATTGGGCAAGGCGGCGCGAGAGGCAAAAAAATTGCCCTCAGCTCTCAGCGACGGTGGGTGCCGTTGCACTTTTTTCTGCGCTGCCGACTCCCATTAGTCATGCTGTCGGGATGTGATGAAGAAGACACCCGGTGCTTTGATCGAGTCGGATCAAGATTAAGCCTGTTGGGAAAAAATCGCCATCGTAAGAATGCTTGCCGTGGCCTCAGAGCAGTACACAATGGGGAAACACCAGTGAGAAAAAAAAAGAGGGATAAAGTGGAACTGCTGAGGTGGGAAGGCAACTGCGTTTGATCAAAGCAGTCCGCCCCATTTTCCCGCACCAAGGCAAATCAAGTCTGATTTTTTCAATCACAATCATGGTTTTTTTTGTTTCTTCTGCGTGGGTTGAAGACTTTTTCTCTTACCCTACAGAAGAGAATTAGGTATTATGATTGTAAAACGTTACTTTTATATCCTACCGGCCATATGCTTGCACAATAATATCCTGCTCTGTGCAGCTTTCTGACCTTGGTCTAACTCCGCTTGTGAACTGTTCAGTTCCTTCTGACCAAATATTCGACCTGAACCAGTTTCTGCAAATAATATCCGCGAAAATCCATCTTGACCATCAAGCTTAGATTCAACCAAAGACAAAATCAAACACAAAACTATTTGAATCTAACGTCTCCTAACGTAATGAATTCAATTCGGTGCCATTTATCCCTATTCAGAGCAATAGCATTCTCCCCTTCAGGAAACGGGTTGTGTAAACTCCTGTCTAAGACCAGCCTGGTCAGGGTCACAAGGCGAACATCGACCTCTGACACAAGTTCAAAACTAGGGCTGAATTAGGAAGTGGTAATGTGTCGTTACTACTTCTTTAAGTTGCTGTTTAATGCATTAGTCAGGTTATTTTGTACAAAATTGCACAAGGCTAATTACCTTTGCCTATTGGTTTGTGTCGAAGATACATAAATTGCAGCAATCACATTAACGTATATCGACGGGGCCAACAGTTAGTTAGTTTACACAAGGCTTGAGGTACGTTTATTGTGTGCTAATTTAAATACTTTTTTAAGATATCAACAAATTTTGCATTTTAAATAAACCGACAAGATCAACTGAGGAGTTTTATCCTATTGCCCAATTAAAAATTACAGAATTTGGGCCAGAATAAATGGACAAATAAGAAAACTCTTACATTAGTTTATCAGTTCGGAAATAGATCGACATAAATTAAGAGGTTATTCTCACTAGAATTTCGACTGGTGTGCTCCTTCCTAGTTTTGTGTTGTGGATTCAGGCTCTATTGTCTTATTGGGAGGTCGGGGTCATAGATTTATGAAAATGTTGTTTTAAACGCCGCTGATAGGCCATTGGCGTCGTCCGTGTAAATAAATTGAAACTTCTATGCATTGTGAACCTTTCCATTCCAAATACGATTATCTAAGCGACCGTGAATTCTATATGCCTGCTGTGTGCATCTTTTGAGTCTTTTGATGCCTGCATCTGAAGTTTGTTGCGAAGTCACGCAGCGATCCGAGGAAATTATCCGACCATTGCCAGATCTGTATTCAGCAACAGAGACACAAGATCTGTGTGTGACAAATTTCTCGTTTGGCGGTTGACTTAGCAAATTTCAAATACTTGTGTACAATCCTCACATCCAACTGAAATAGATTGTCAACACACAGCTGTCTCACATCCTCCTTTCGCCCATTGTCATGCTGAGGTGTAGATTCGGTCGACAAAACTTACTCGTAATGGCCGAAGGCTTTTCATATTTTTTGGAGCTTTTGTTGTTCATATTTCCTGTGCTTTCTAAGCTTAAATTTATTACTTAAGGTGAAATGGTCCAATTGTTTATTGCATATATTCTGAATGAGCTGTACCATGTAGTGCAAACAAGGTATAAAGTCAGATCTAAGGCAGATTAGATTGTTAGATTGCCACGACCTTACTTGCAATTTCAAATGTAACAGATCACATTGTTCTGCCTATGCAACTCCAAACCAATAAAGCGATGAAGGCAGTGCACCACAAAAAGTGCAACTAGAAGAAAGGTCACTTTCAAGATTTATGCAATGCAGTAACATTTCACGAATATATACCACAGCAAAAAGCGAATTTCTGGTAAAAGACATGTCAGCCCGAAGTAGACCTTCAGACTTCCAGTTTTTTTTTAAACGTGATAACTGTTTATGGGCATTCAGTTTGAAGGAGCAATTAGCCAATAAACGTTGTTGAGATTTGACACATCCCGTGGCTTCATCTGCCGTATTTCACAGCAACTAATTTCACACCAGTAGTGTGGTCCAAGTTGTAATTAGGCATTGTCAATTAAAAATCGCATAGTTCTGAGCTGTTCCGCGCGCTTACGCACCACTCATGGGGAAAATATATGTCAGTTTTACGTTGTGTGAAGTATTTTGTCTTACTCGTCACTCTAATGTAAAATGTGAACACCACATCGTCTTTATAATCGTAGTAATACTTTAAGAGCGATCAGTTGACCGAGGTAGGCTATATCTCCCACTAAAGTGCCTAAAACCAATGCAATTACACCCACGAAACACTCAGTTAAGGTCCAAGGACACACCAAAAGTGCATTAAATTCATGTAACGCTTCAACGCATCAACTCGATTCACACCAAACGCCAAGCCCATTCCGTAGGCTCGCCGCACTTGACCAGCGTAATTGACCGACTACCTTGGAATCACGTGCACTCATCCTTCACCACAACGTGCTTACTCTACTAACCATAATGGTGTCGCCTCCACCTCTTGACAGCACGACGCATCCTAAGCCTTGCTCTGCGTCAAATGATTCAAATAAATGTGGCCGGTTACTTATATGCATTTTGTCAAAATGTTTCCACCTAATATCTATGACTTTCCACCTTCGAAGGGCACACGAAGTCCGCAATGGTGGTGTCAAAGTGCGTCTCATCACAAGTCATCTTTTTTTATGAATTGGTGTTTTGCAAGCGCAATCTGATAGGTGTGGATTAGAAAAGCAAGGCTGCTGTGCGATCATCTATGGGCACTGGTTGTCTGAATGTTTCAAAGTTTAATGTAGAAGACATCGTAGCTGCATTTATAATTCTTTTTTTTTCAAGAAAATTTTTTTCTATTGCAACATCTAGGAAATACTTACGTTACACTGGCTTGATAAAAGCAATCGTCATCGAGAAACCCCATTCTGTGTTGTCTATCAACCTTGCTCAAATGTGCAGCTGCCGGTTCAAATCTGTTGCCACCAAGTCAACTTGGTTGATTTGCATTAATGTTAAATTTAAAATCCATAAATTTGAATAAATTTGGTAGGAATGTGAATTTTTAAACTTGGTTGCAATTGAGAATCATTGGTGCACCTATAGTATCAAGTAGCAATGGTGGAAGTTGAATTATCAAGTCCACTGGGAGATGAGGGCACTTATCACAAGTTTTTAAAAAGGGTTCCACAGTAATAGCGCTTTGTAACACACTTTTTTCAATCCCACCAAATCCATCACGACAACTCAAGCCTGTACTTAAATGGTAGCTGAAAACGCTGTTAGTAGTCAACTATGCTTCGAAATGCTGCTTCAACTGTTAGGGAATAAGTAGACTGGGTTCGAACGGACACCGCGAAAATTCCTTCCACCTGAAAAATGTGGCCAACACCGTCAATAGCCTGACTCAAGCTTGAACCGCCTACTTATTATTCCGGCAGATGTGTTAGTCAAAATCAAATTACATGGTTTGATAGAGACTTCATTTACTAGTGGGATAAAAAAGGACTTTATTTTCCAAAGTGCCTGTCTTGGTAGGCGCGATTTGCTCAACATGGATCACATTACAATAGTTTATTCTCGAAGACGCTCTTTCCTGTAACACAAAATGCTTTTAACAGCGTTGATAACTTATTGTTTTCGTAAATTGCCTGGAAAGGGGCCTTAACATGGCTTTCACTAGGCTTAAAAAACTAGAAAAATTAAACGTATCTAGTAGATTAAACATTGCCAAAGGTAACTACGACGTTTGACGTCCTTGGTTGGGGTAAAATAGGTTGACTAATTGTGATCGATTGCTCGGCAATGTCTTGATTGACCAGGGTAGGGATCCACATTGTGGTGTCTGTGTACTCTCGAGATAGCTATCGCCAAGTGGTATTCTGAACCTCATCGATGAATAGCCGTTCCTGTAACCTCAAACCCAGCTACTTTCTTCTGGGATATCCTTTTGATAAGTTTATTGCGCTCAGCCTACCTTTGACGAAATCCACTATGCCGGGAATTTTTGGATGGTAATTAAAAAAACTTCACATAAAACTTCAATGCGCCAGAATAATGATTAATTAATACAGAATTTTCTGACTCTTGGTGAAGCAAGGAACCTAAATTAGAATAATTGGGAAGACCAGTCCTTGTGTAGGCTTTACTAAAAAGGACGCTGTACTCTGTACTTTTATTTAAACGCTTTGCAAAGTCCTGAGTTCCCGTCATGCAGATAGGTCCACTTTTACGAATCTGTCTAAATTACTCGAGTCTTATTTGTGGCGAATTTTCTGTGACAAATAATTGCACTTTTTTTCGGCTAAGATGAGACACGTAGAGGCCTGGAAACTTGCTAAAAAAACTTTTTTATGGCAACCTTTTGACGTTAGGGTAAATGTGAGTTGCCTGTATATATTTAAACGGTTTACGTGAACAAGTTTAATCGTAGAGTGCAGATCGACCACACACAGGAAGCTGATATTGCCGACCATGCGGTCACCCACGTCGCTTTAATTCAATCAGAGTAACAATTAAATGTTTCAATTTAACGTGTCTTCTGACGACTGAACAATTTTACGAAAAATACTTAGGCTCTTGTGCAACAATTCCAAATAACTTGGAAAACGACTAATTCCATTTCGAACACATTTCTGCAATACTCCTGAAAGTGATTAAAGTAGCTGAGGTTTGTATCGTCAGTCAGAGATATTTTTCTCCTACACCAGGCAAGATTTCGAATAATTTACTGCAACACGGGGGCAGATTACAAAAGTACGCCTCAAGAGTTCACCTCAAGTGGGATGAGCATCATTAGTGGCTCCTTCAGTGTAGATAAAGTAACTGAAATCTAAGTCTCACAATTGCATTCGGGTTGTTTTTCATTAAAATGCTTCCATGGGTTGTGCTGGACATCAAGTCAACACGGTCATCACCCGTAAAATGCTTCCACATAACCTCAAGCTAACCAGTGAACTACTTCCGATCTCAATAAGCTACTCGGATTTGATCAGAAGTCCAGTGCTGCCTTGGTACTGCACAAATTTTGTGCAACACGTCTCATTCTACACAAAAAACGAATGTTTACACTCCAGTGAATCGTGCTACTTCACGTCTATCATCCTTGATGACGCAAGTTTAGACACCCTCCTAACAATCCACGTGTCTACTTTGTCCCCTCTCTCCCAGCATCCTCATCGCTTGGGTAGACACGTCTGAGAATTTACTCATGTGTATACATATCTTCCATGTATGTATACGTGGCATTGTATACACTGACTGACAGTACAGCTCACGTGAGTTGAGTCGTCTAGCAAAATGTTGTCCTCGGAGTCTTCACAATTGGTGGTTTTTATTAATTCACGTGGCTGACGCTACATCCCATAAACACAAACGCTAATTCTACCTTTAATTGTATCAGACTATCGCCACAAGCATCTCAAACCCGGCTAGAATTCAGATCCAAACAAATACTATAGTCAGAGACCTTTTGGCAGTTTACATGGCAAATTTTGGAGGGTCCAGAGCTGTTGGAAAGATGTAGCGAATTCGTGGAGGAAAATGCTTTGGGGTTTACATCGAAAAGCCCGAGGTCTTTTGATAACACTTAACACTTTAGCGCTCCTGCGTTGACGAAAGGTTTCGTCCACGTTCGTCATCGAAAAAGGTAACAGACTGGCCTGGAGTTGAATGTGGTTGGACATGTATGCACACGCTTTTGGGCGTTGTCCAAAGTTTGCCTTGTACGGAAGAGATTACAAAAAACACTCAAGAAGAGGGTGCTGTATGCACCCTTCTGTTGGAGTCTTGCGTACCCGCGTATTTGTTCTCTCATTTGGCAAAGAAGGCAGCTAACATCGGCACTGCTCTATTTTGGCAAAGCCACGAGGCGAGGTTTCGCCGCACAGCCAAGTTGATGCAATCAATCCAGTTGTCACGCAAAATCCAACCCCAGACATTCAGCCGAACCTTGTCTAGGATTAGTAACTGTGACCGAATTATTTGTAATATTCCACACATTTTATTTGGCGTAATGAGACCAATTTTATTTTCCTCAATTTCGTTAAGAATACTTTCGTTGTGGTTACCTGTGTGCCTTAAGGCTACATGATGATAATGCCGATGCTAAGGGCTGCCCTGGTGTCTAACATTTGCTGGCATGCCTCATTTGGCAAGTCTCCTTTCATCGAGATGGCCCGAAAATAAGTAAATGTGACAACAATTAGAATAAGGTTGACTGAAGCAATCTGGGGCCTCAAATAGTCTAACTCATGCAACCGTGTTTTGGGGTATTGCCCACAGAAAGACACGTTTACTGGAAGCCATCTGCCTCGTGCAGCATTCGTAGTTTCCAAATTATGAAGTGAGCTGATTAAACAGCTCTAATGAAAGGCCTGATCTTATGATGAGAAGAAAAATTACCATGAATTAAACCAAGATCATATTTCGTACGTTATACTTTATTGGGTAGCAGTAAAATTTCGTGACCGATTCAAAATTGAAGTAAATTCGGAACGTTTAAATGATGAATGATATTCATTAATCGATAATGTGCTCCCAATTATTTGCTGCAGCTCTCTTCCAACAATTTGCAGGTTTTTTTAAATTCAAACACTTTACTTAATTCTGCCCTTTCACTTCTATGCTTCCAGCTCCTTTGTCTTTTCATGTTGTTTTTTAATGACAATTTTTCCTCCCTGTTAACGAATTCTTCTTTAGAAATTTTTCTTGATTGACAGCTCAGGAGAGGAAAGGCGTGAAAAGACGGTTCATTTTGTTGTGTTCTGTCGAAACATGCGGAACCGAATGCCTCCTAATTGCCTAAACTTCCAGAATGAGGTGAAATTGTCAACACTCAGTGCCTCAACAATCATGTCAGACGAAATTCGTGGATTATTGTTCACTAAATCATAACTAAAATCCTAAGCAATGCGGGAAGGTCGCCCACTGCAAATTCAATCGTGCAGATTGAATCTGCCAATTTTGTATCGACTGAACCACTGTTGGACTGTTATTACGGCTTCCAACACTCACTTTCAAAATTATGGTGACTTACAGTCCACTAAAGCAACTATCAGTCAATGCGAATGATTATGAACGGAATATCAGTACATTGAAAAAGTGCATGCTTCTGCCATCCATGAAATTAGAATATGAACTTTTGTAGTCACTCAATATCAGCAAATATAAATGGTATTTCTTAAAATTCGAGGTGTACTAAAAACTATGATGGGAGCCGCATCATCCACTAAGGGTGAAGTACTTTTACCAAACTTTATCTTAGATAAGAACTGAGTTTCTTATTCGTCCAAGTTTTCATTAGTTCATTCAGATTGAAATTCAAGACAAGGATAGTCTCTGAGAGGGGCCTTTTCGCTAAGGACGGTAATTGTGAAAATTACCACACGGAAAGTTATGGGCAACCGCCTTGCACAATAAGTCGATGGGTTAGTTAAAACGTCGCTTGTCTTCAATGAAGAAAAAAATTGGTTGTACCTGCCATTCAACTGAGGGATCTCCATTCATTACAAACTTTGTAAAATTAGGTGCTGACTTCATAGTATGTGAAGTGTAAGCAGTAACAAGGAGTGTACAAATCTAATGTAAATTTATGATCCTGATCTCGGGACCCTCTATCATCACGAAGACATCACGAGGCAATGGTAATTGATGGCACTTTGAGGCAAGCCATGCGCACACGGTGGTATATCCCAATGTCAAGAGTTAAAAGTGTTCCCTTTCGAGTAAAAATTACTACCGCCGCTTTCCATGAAACTAATCAGGGTGTCAACGTGGGCTGAAACGATTGACACTTCAAGTTTCACATGCGTGAACTGAATAGCAGGAAGGATTAACACGAAGGAGACTTCCAATGAAGGCCGGATTTAATGTTGCGTGACGTTTATACGCGCGCGCACACACGCACGCACATTGCAAATGTTTTCATATGAGAGAGGATAGGTGAAAACAGGACCGCTCCGACGGCTGACGCCCCCACAACCCAAGCATTGTGTTGTGGTTGAGTGTCAGACCATTCACCATGTGCCCATGTTTACGCTAGGTCGTCGACTCACATGGGGGGGGTGCAAGTTCATTCACGGCGTCACGACAAATGGGGTCACAGAGACATCGGGACAATGCAGACGCACTGACGAAGCGAATGACCGAGGTGTCTGGACGGGAGTCGACCGAGAAGATGGACGTGCAGGGTATATTGATGTGAGCTGTTGAGGAAATATTCGCCATTGAGTTTGGGGTGTCTCATTACCCTCATGACCCCACTCATTGCTAATGCCGTAATATTAGTGTGCATTTTGACTGATGACTTTAACCAGGCCTTCATTTCTGTGCTCTGATCTAATTAATTTTCATCACCTGTATTTCGTATGAATGAAGGCCCTGGTAATAAGTATGATTTGGGGTGACAAGACATAGGGAGGCGTTTGACCAGCATCTGTCTGGTTACATTTCTTCTCTGTAATAACTTTTACACTAGAATTCTGGCAACCTTTGATGCATATTTCTTCGACATTGTACCCAAAAAATAAGTAAAAATAAGCACAAGTGAAATTAAAACCAAAAGGTGTCAGATTGAGGAGATCGCCTCAATTAAGTGGCAGAATAGTGGTGTGAGCACTTGGGCTGTTTATAATAAAGCATTGTAGAAATTTTGCCGCATTGGTAATTTGGCAGAAATGTTTTGTGCGCGCAATTCGAAACGTCGTGCCAGTGTGCAGTGTGCATTGATGTGGTCCTCGCTTACCTCGATCCGGCGCGAACAGCCAACTCGCGTATAATGCCAAATTTGATGGACGTGCAATGTTGTTTAGCAACTTAGCGATAAACAATACATTCAATGGCTTTGTTTGTCTCGGTTTACGAAATGTCAACGATTCCTCTTTAAAATAATCTTTCTTTTCAACAGCCGATTCTGGAGGTAGGTGGTGTTAGTTTGCAAAAGAATACTTTGCTTGTAATGACTCATAATTACTTCGAACTGACTTAAACCCCATCTTCACTTGCATAAATCCCCATTTGCCCGTTCAGTGTTCCTGCTCAGCTAATGTGTTTGTCGTTAGGACTGGGATGATTTGCTTTCTAACCATTCGAACTTGTGACAAGTTTGATTACCATTCTGAGTGCAGGGTAACTGACTTTCCAATCTGCCTTTTCAATAAAAAACGAAGAGATTCATTTGAAATTGAATTATGCCAGTCTCCATCACAGTAATTATGATGTCTCTAAAAGCGAAATAACTGTTATTTGTCTTTGGGTCGTAGAAACGTGATACTCCATGTCAGATCTGCCAGCACTGAGTTTAAGGTCCTTTTGGAAAAAGAGTTCATTCTTGTTGCAATCCACTGACGACACTCAAGAGTGAGGTCGCCTAAGCACTGCAGCACCAAACGTGTAACTGTGATGTTGGCCAGAAGTGGGTTTCATTGTTGAGACTTTGATGAAAGGGGTTCATCGGATGTCTGTGGATTGAGCAGTAAAGGGCGCATTCATTGGGACCTTCCGTTATTCAGTGTAGTTAGCAAAATTCAATTGTGGCCAGTAGACCCAAAACACTTAGCAGCCATAGTTTTATTTCCGTTACTTTTGGAACTTGGCTGTTTGTTGGGAAGTGGAGACAAGAAAGTCCATGTGGTCTTAAATGTGACTTACCCCATACTTTCACTACCTTTGGTACTTCGTGGTTGGTGCCAGTGCAATTGAGGACTACGGTTGGTGAGCAGACTTAAAAAATAGAGGGCACTTGGCCGAGGGCTAGACCGTGTGAAGTAAGCAACAAAATAGCATAAACATCGTCTCCTGTTTGACGGTCGCATAAACGTATGTTCACGGACAGACTTGTGACAACGTGTGCATGTCTCCTTCAGCTGCGAATGTCACGACGGTCAACATGAAAATGGTTATTTATCTTAAGCTTAATTGGCTATTTGTCCACGTTGACACTTACTAGATTTATTTTCGTGTGGCTTAGTGCACCAGCTGAAAATTTATTGTGCTGCCGGAAGTCAACCTGCCTTTTTCTGGCCAAAAATCGATTCAAACTTTCTGAAAACTTTTACTTCACACTATTATAATTTGGTCCTGTGGAAGATGCTCGAATACAAAAGCTGAGGTGCACGTTGGGTCAAAATCCATCAGCCGAACGATTGTGGAGTGAAGATAGGATGTTGAAAAGCCAATTCTTGCAGTTGCTGTAAGGTACCTTCAAATAGTGACAACTAAATTATTGACGCAGCTATCGCGAAAGCCCTAGATTACCCATCGGGACTCAGAAGATACTTTTTGTAAACTCCAGATATTTGAGGTCACGTATGAGCGATGCTCTACTCTGTTGAACGGTTCCTTGTACAACAACATGGACTGCATTGATTCCTCTGCAACCTGCACGATTTCGTCAGAACTGTCTGCTCAAGGTCATGGCAGTGTTGTTCGAATAAGCTACACCAGGTCATTTGTAACTGTGGTGTAATCAAAAAGTGCCAGTCTTACTTGTGAACTACACGAAAAGCAAGCACCCTGCAACTAGCGTTTTTTCGGTCCGCTGGTGCGCTTCCTAGTGGAGATTTTTAAAATATCATGCACAGTGCAGAGAATTTTCTAAGCAACGAAGTGTGTTGTAATTGATAACGAAGTT
Organism: Mesocestoides corti; assembly: GCA_900604375.1. Lineage (NCBI taxonomy): Eukaryota > Metazoa > Platyhelminthes > Cestoda > Cyclophyllidea > Mesocestoididae > Mesocestoides > Mesocestoides corti. The sequence continues at coordinate 120,729 of UXSR01005223.1, forward strand.
AAAGCATTCAGCGCAAAGGAAGCGGGCTCCAGGCAATGACTGAGGGTGACGACTAGGTTGAACATATTCGTGAAATGATTGTTTAGAATAAACGGACGATGGTAGATTATGTGACAAGAGCACTACAACTGCATCATGATCTTAGAAACCCTGGACTTGAAAATGCTCCGCGTTGTGACTCTCGTATACTCTTTGGGGTAAAAACTTCTTAATAATGGGTTCTGCCCCAATGCCTTGCAACCAAAAATCAGTTCAGATCGAAACTATGCTTTTATAAATTTCCTGCTCACAACGGTTTTATGATTGCTTGTGACTGGCTGACCATTCGTCCGAACGCACTGCCAAATTTGCTTTCAGTGAGTGGGACCAAAGAGAATGACGCGATCCGAAAACCCACGCATCATTCATTTGTGACCCGTAATCCCGATAATTCCGTCTTGGGTCATCATTGCTTTATTTGACACGTGCAACTCCGCCTGAATTACGGCCCTGATCGTATTTGTATTGGATTTTTTACTTAGCTTTGCTCTCCTAGCTCACAGGCAAATCTCTTCCTCTACTAACGGACTGTGTTAGAGAAGATATTTTGATGTCTCTTCTTAAAGTTGAGGCAATTTTGTGTAAGGCTCTCTTCAAAACATTTTATAGAGTATGTTGAGGTACAGACAAAAATGTTTATTTGCTAATTAACTTGGGTTGATCACTAGAACCTCACATGTTTTAATTGGGCATGAACAGGATCCCTTTCTGTTGACGAGATGGCGACATTGTTGCAATCTCTCTGTTAGCATAAACTCGTTGACAGATGTACAGGTATAATGAGAAGCAAACAACATTAAAAATTAATGTGTTTGTTTGTCGAAAATCTGAATTAACTAAGTCCTCTTTTGGCCATTTTTTGCATATTGACGTCACCTTTTGAAACTGCGACAAGAAGTAGGTACTTGTGAGATGGATTTTATAACTACTGCGGCCAAACGTCGCGTAATCTTATCTGATTACACTACTTATTTCCTGTTTTGGGACAGGAATTACACAATAATTCTGCGCTAATTTGATCTTGATCAAGCCACAGTCTATTCCATCAAGTGCTGAATATCTCTTAGGCGGGGCACAGGCAAATAATCAGGAAATTAGGGGTTTTTTGACATTAGCGCCCATTTTAGTCGGATCTTTCAACCGAAACGCAAGCACTTTTATCCGGATAGGTGAATGGCTTCGGATAGTTCGTAACCGTCATGCGTTTACAGTAACAATTTGTATCCGAATAACGCAAGAATGTCACATAACTTTTTGCTGAAGTGCATTTTCCTTCGTCATAATGCTGATTTGTACCAGTCTCACAACGCAAAGGTGACTGATTAGTAAATGTGTCACGAAATGGATACGAACCAGTGTTTAATTGTGAGGTTTTGTTTGGTTTTGCTGAGAAGAGAGCTCTTCTACCGCCGCATTAACCCTCTTCTTGGGCAGCACACAGCTGCGAACCCAAGTCAAACAGTACGCGAATGTATTCGAACTTCCATCAAAAAGCCGATATGCGGGTTCCAAGTTGAACCGCATTCATGAGCGTTTGAAGTCTAACGGATTTGGCTTGAAACAGCACAGCCCCTTCGTAAACAAATCCTTGTTTGATGTAGTAGCTCTAGACAGGACTCCTCCGAAAAGCATTTAACGGCAAACTTAAGCCGAAATCAGAATTTACTAGCAAATATTTGTGCTTGGTTAGCTTACACAGCCAGTTTAAGGTTTCAGTGCTGCTGTTTATGATGTATCAAAAATATTACTGTGGTTTGAATTGAAACGTGAATAGCGTGTTAAAATTTCGGTTGTAAAGTTTTCGAGAAAATTCATATATAAACGGTGCTAAGTTGGTCGTTTTTCGGCTTAAAGCGTGTCTTCGTTAAAATATGACACTTGCATTTTAATCTTTTAATAATGCTCCACGATATGCCTAAAGAGGAAAAGAATATGGAAACGAGAAAGACTCCACCAGTTATCAGATCAACCCACACGCCTGTTGATGTGTCCATTGCGGAGGAGGGACATGGCCGTTGGGAGTTGTTAACCCATGTGAATTCGGATGAACTAGGGAAATTGCAATGGTAAGAGTGGTAGGGGATGCATGAGCGATTGGGTGCTTGATACAGGGGACGGGATATACGCAACGAGGTGTCTTTATTCGCGTCAACAGGACGTGAATAAACCCAATCCACTGCAATATCATTCACTGTGCCATATACGAACAAAGTAGCCTTATAAACTTAGTGACTTTTGTGGTTATAGGGCTATAGTATTCAGTTCGAAGTAAAACCGTGAGCTACGTTTTCATGAGTCTACAGCGGCCGACCGTCAGTTACCCGAATTAGAGGCTGCAGATATTTCTGGCTGACTGAGTGAACGGACCTTGTGGCACGCCGACGTGCTCCTAAATTAGCCTCCACTTATTGTTCCCACGTACGAGCTGTCACATAAATATAATAATTAAACGATGAATAAAAATAGGACATTACCCTTCAAAAAGGCCAGCACTGTGAACCCGACTTTCTGAATTCGCTAATTATTATCACAGTACATCCACAATAATCCTCATTCACTTTTCAAATCCTCCCCACCAAACTCAGTTAATAAATCTTTTAGCTGTCTTCTTTGATAAAAGTAAATTTTGTAAAAGGATCCAGATTATAGACATTATAGCGTGAGTTTTATAAACGACTCCTGAATCGACGTTTTTCATGATCTAGAGGCCCTGGTATTGGCACACCAGACCTCCTTCAGCTTGTTGATCAAAAGACAAAAAAGTTCAAATCTTACCTACCCTCCAATTTTTAAGATGACCGAATACAAACGCCATCGTTTTTCGTAACAGATTTCGCCCACAAGTCCGGCAGGTTTAGTATATGTGATTACCGATTCAGGACCCTCACAGGTTGCATATCATCTGTCCGTTCCAAGTTCACCTCGGTCTTCTCCATCTTACCTGGTCATAATGTAGCTTAATGGGTTCGAACGTAGGTTACTGACTCTGTGATCGCTTTTAGTGGAAACTCACTATTCTAATAGTGGCTAGATCGCATTGCCTGTTCACTCTTAGTGGTGGCATCATGAATCCATTATGACGAATCACCGTTACCCAAAAATGGCTTTTAATAGGTGTTTCATAATCAACTATGCTTATGGCTGCAGATGTCTCCTTTAAATCAGGCAGAAGGAAAATGGCACATAAGTGAAAATTTTCTCATTGTGCAGCTATAAAACGAAATGCAGGTGTTAACTATCAGGATTGAAATGCTTTCGTGAGAGTCATTCCCATTTAACTGTTTGCATTTATCGGTTTATAATTACCAGCATGCAAGAAATTAGAGTTCTGTATTTATAACATGTTGCTTCGCCACTGCCCTCTTTATTGAGGCATCCCACTTTGTGAGATGGAATGCCCTAGAGTTGCAGGAGCCCAGACATTGGCATAGCTGGTTGGGTTCATTTACGCTGTACAGGTAGCCGGGCTGTTTAAAATGACCATAGGTAACAGCGACAACCGTTTATCAAATGACTCAGACCAGTTCAAACCCACAAAGGGGTGACGGCTTAGGCCGTGGGGACACCGGAACGCAGAGGGGGAGGGCCGAACAGACACACGAATTATCAGGGTGTCTGGGAGTGCGCCAGATGATGGACGCGCATTAACACAAGCAATTAAAATATTGAGCATCTTCAACTTAAAACAAACCCTTAAGAGTCATTTCACGGAAAGCACGACTTAGACGAAATATTTTGAAAAAAACGAGGAAATGAAACTTCGTTTAGTGGACACAAAATATGGGAAATAAGGTACCTCTGCTCACTCACGGATTCAACTTCCTGATAAAATTTGTGCAGAAGTACTTATTGAATTATTTCCGGATTTCTGCGTTACCCTCAGCACAGCTCCTAAACGCATTGCTGGAACCAGCGTGCAAATCGAAGCTTATTTTTTGCTGTCGAAATGGCCTCGCTTCACAAATTAAGTAAGCCAGAGGCTATCTGTGCCCTTTGGCTCTCCAGATCATCACTGATTCGCCAAGATTGTTATATGAATGCAATTATTGGCAAGGCAAGTGTTACGGTGTACAGGTATTAAAATTAATGTCAATACAAAGTACCTCACATCGCGTTAGTACTGCAGGCTTGGTACAATTTGGGGCCTGATTGATTGGCCTGTTTAAATAACCAACATTCCGCTTTCAAGCCCTCCAACTCTTAAGTGGGAATGTAATCTGTCCAGAATGAAACTTTGTCCTTATATTAGGTTGAACCAAAGCACTACCCGGAAATGTATAACCGTATGTTCAAGCTGGTGCTTTCAAATCCGCACACAGTAGGAACGTCGGCTTCGCTGCTACTTCAATAAGAGCACGACCCACTTTAATGTGGATCATGTTTGCCAGATTTGAGGTTTCGACAGGCATTCATGTCGACGTAAGCAGATTAGGCTACTCCGGTTATGATTCATCCCCCTCCACCTATCTCGGCGCCCAAGCAACGGACCTTCGAGAATCGCGCGCTCTCACCAACAAACTGAATTGTGGACACGGTTGGAGGATGAGTCGCTAGTCGCGGGTTTGTGTGCCTGCGTGACTGCGATGACAGTCACCACGACACCCCACTCCACGGTCGCATCGGGCCAAGTCAGCTGCGCACGACCAAACCCACCCATCGCTTAAAGGACGTGTCTGAATATTAATAGCAATTAAGGTAGCATTACAAGGGAATCACACCAGCCCAATTTAAATTTGATTTGATCAAAAAATTTACCGCCGTAATTTGTCCATTTCTGACATGAGAAAACATCCGTTTTCTAAACACACTGTACACTTTACCTGAATTTCCTGTAGGTCAAGGAGACAAGTGCTTTTAAGTTATTGCTTCTAGCTCGACATATCCTCTCTGCAATATCTAAAACTAATGAGAGGTTTCTTTTACCCCTAACAAGCCAGACACTTCAAGAATACTCTGTTGAGGAAAATTTGGTGGTGTTCTGGGAGTCGGTGAAGAGAGGGGCTTAGGTGCTTTTGCTATTCAGCCGCCCTCATACAAGACACATTCGTAGAGAAGTTGTTCGGCGAGGTCACATACTTAACCGCCAATCACTTGAGTTATCCCAAAGTCTTGCTCTACACTGGCCGAAGTAGTTGGCTGACCATTTTGAACGCAGGCATTGTGTAAACGAAGACACCAGTTGATGAGTGTGTGAAGACGAAGGCATCTCTGTGAATGATTTTTAAGTATGAATTGTTTACTACATTCCGATTAGCTGCTCTATGACTCTGTTTCTAAAAGGCTGCTTAAAAAGCGCACTGCATGAGAATACACAGACTACTTAAACCGTCCGCTAAAATCAGCTGATCCAGAAGTAATCGACAGGATTATTTGGTTTCACTTGCGTTGTACCTTGTAGATTCTCCACCGATCACATATCTGGATTGTGTGGTCTGGTGCCTGGGGGAATGGACGACAGGAATTGAGCATGGCTTCGTCACCCAAACCCGATTACCTCTCCTGTAGCAACTTTCACCGAGAGTTGCCTGATGGTTTATTAATTAGTTCCTAAAAGTATTTTATGATTTTGAGAAAACCTTGTCCAAGCACTGTGCTACAATAAAAATTTGAACAAACGGGTTCGCATGGTTTCAGCGAGATGGCTTCACTATGTGCGCTCTAAAATGCCGTTTTTCCTTATGCACTGCGCGTTGGCTTTCTCTTCATTTTGTTTACCCTGAAAATGTAGTGTCTTTCGTGTTCATGTGACTGGTAACACCCATGTGCAGTCAAAATAAACTTCAGCAGAGCGTCAAAATAAATTCCTTGCCCCAGCTCCTAGAGATGCGTCTACCGGCCTATCGCCTCTCGTGCACAGCAGCTGCAGGCACGCGTGTGATTGACTCGAGCTTAGTCCACAACGAGGTCCATCTTTGCCAGGGGTGTCCTCAAACCAGGTCGCACACTAGCTCCGCACCGTGGGGGTAAATCCAACACCGAGGACCACGATTTTCTCTTCAACTTGGTTTGTTTATTTTGAACTGAAGTATCCGAGGCTCCCCTCCACACTTGAATTCTTAAAAATAATTTACCAACAAAAAGGTGAATGTTATGACAGTTGGGCTTTCCCGTTGAACAAAATGGACCATTTTGCGTTCTAAAAGCGTGTAAAAGTGCTCAAAATCCTTCATAATAAAATCTACGTCATGCAGAGCAGAACCGCAAGTATCATTTTACCGATTTTGCAGAACCCTGCATCTTCATTGGTATAGAGTCCATGAGCAGAGTTTGACCTCTGAACTTGAATGAAGCAGCGACATTAGTGGTGGTGGCCTCAAGGCTTAACGAGTCACCTAATCGCCTTTTCTGTCCATTAATATTCTACTCCCTTATTACCATTCTATAATTGGGTGGGATTATCCTGCATGACTGAAACAAGAAGAAATCTGACTTGAAGGTATAAGTGTTAATTTTATTGCATTTTGAAGTAACTCAAACTAATAAGCTCCCTTAGCCCATTTTTACTGGATTTTACATTAACTTTTAAGCAGAAGGACTCACCTTATTTAACGGTGTTTGCCAACAATCGGCTCTCAGTCTTTTCGAACAATAAACTTCCACGTTTTAGTTAAAGTATCTAAGGGTTCAAATATTCCACCACATCGACCGTCCCTCTAATACAGCATTAATATCATAACGATTATGTTTGTTGTTCTTTCAAGCGGCCAGGATTTTACAGCTCACATTCCTACTCTCAGTGCATGGCTTTACATATGTTGCTTCGGATGTTTATTTCAGCTCAAAGCAGAGATCAACTTTGCCAAAACGCCAACGAAGGACCATGCAGTGTCGTCGCATCCTACATGCAATAACCAAATTACGCATCGGTGAACTTTTGAAGGTGTCTCACAACCGCCTTATTGAGTTATGCGCCTTTGCAGGTGAATGTACACAACTAATCTGCGTGAATCTGCCGGTCCACCGGCGAGTTCATGTGCGCGTGTGTGTGTGCGTGTGTTTAGTCTGACTCCGTGAACCCTAATCTGTACCTCTGTGCGCTGTCAGGTCACGGCCTGAGTGTCTTCGGGTTGAGGTGAACTGCAGTGAGCTCTGGTTTTGCAATCACATGGCTGATAAGCAACGCTTCTGACTCGAAGACGCGCAAGCAAATGCAAAGCTGGCAACCTTTAGTTAAAAGACTGGCTGGTGCCTGCGGATTGCGAAAAAAAAGCATTTCGCCTTATTTCAAGTCCCACGGAGGATGCGGCAAATGGTTCCGCCCCTGAGATCATTCATCAATCCCGAAGGTGGCGCCACCCAATTGACGGAATCCACCGCGTTGCCATCTGTGGGCAGAATCAAACCTGAACTGACCTGAGGAATTTCGCGTCCGATTCTCTCCAATGTCGACATTTAGGAGGGCAGTTTGAAAAAAACCAGGGATTTCGGTACTTTAAAAACCCAGATTAATTGGCTGTTCTGGGGCATTCTGCAGCACTGGTGACCATAAATGCAAGATGGCACTTTCTTTAGATATATTATTCCACTCTAGGGATCCTAACGCTGGTTGAAAGTCGTGAGAACGTTGCGCTGTTGCAGTATTCCAATTCGCTACAAACAAGTGTAATTTAATTTAAACTTTTTGGAGCATTCTGAAAAGGAGATACCCCTGGGCTGAAACAATGGAGTATGCGGGGTCGGAGTTTTAATTGTGAGAGTTTTGTGCCAAGTTTGTCCCTTATTTTCACATAACGCACCTACCATTTTTATGTTTTCACATCTGAAATGTAGCCACACGCCCTCAGGTGAAAGAAGACATTTTTTATCGGTTGCTTTTTGATTGATCTAAGAGGTGGTCAGTTCGACTCCCGAAGGAGGGCTGGTAGCACACGATGCCGTGGCTGTTGTTGCTAACCGAACTCTAGTCCTAACAACCCAGATTATATTCAAATCCGACTGTTTTCATGTGAAACTTGCAGAACCTAAATTGATCAGATCAAATCCACTTCAGTACACTGGCTTTTTTACATTAGGCATTTTCGTCCGCCAAAGCGAGTTTATAAGACACAGTATGCCTGCCTCTATCTACAGAGATCCACATAGAAGCCATGTGCACAAAGTGTATGTAGCTGACACAGGCTAGCAGGTCAAACTCCTATTTAGAACTTAAAGCCCAAAGCAAAACACTAGACAAAGTCTGTCCCCATGGCCAGTTCAGGACAATGTGCTCTAGGGGAGGTAAAGCGTTCCGAATTCCCCTTCCCTAAATTTAATTAAATCGGGTTTATGGGACCAGTGCGCCAACCCAACCACTTGCATTCAATCAAACACTTAGAAGGGAACAATTCACTTTGTCTTTAAGGCTAGCAATTATGAGATCATAGTAATGCTAAATCTCTCGTTGTATCGGATTTTCGGCTTTATTATCGATTGCACTTTGAAGTATTTTGACCGCTGATTTTGCAGACCGCGGACACTTCCTTGATGGGATAAAACGGACTTTACCGACTGATCCTGACTTCGATGTCACTTTGCTGCGAATCGGGAGACGAAATGGCCTCTGAACCTCCCAGACTCCCACGCAGTTACCTTGAGGTATTTGTGGTAAACACGAAGACATTCACTCGGCGGCAGATTTCTAGGCCTCGCCAAGTGCTGATTTGACACGCGAATGCCAACTCGACTCGCTAATTTGTTTTTATTGCGTGCAGACAAGCCAGTGGGGCACCGCGCTGACGTAAACAGGCAACTAGCCCGCTCCGACAACCCCCGCAGGACAGCCCAAAAGTGGGCTTGACAACCGCCCTCCGACCAAACCAAAACCGAAAATCCGCGTTCTCATATTCTCATGTATACACATCTAACTTTTTGCGTACGTGTGTATATGTATATGCATAAGGATGGCGATTTCCGTGTTTTCAGTTAGAGATTTTATTAAGAGAACGTAAGCTCAATGCGAAAGATGGAAGTGGGATGGAATAATAGTTTTACAGTGATTATGACGTGATACAGGTGATCATACCACCACTTAAAGAGGAAAATCTGGATGTGATGATGGGCGCAAAGGCAGTGGGCGCATGACAGTATCATTACGGGGTGTTTGGTGGTATTCTTCTCCGAATTGGGGTCTGGGGTAGGGTTTGAGACCGGCGCGAGGGAGAGCGGGGCGTTGAAATCGCCGAAAAGCTCTGTCCGTCAATTCTGGTTGTGGATTGGACAGGGTCATGCAAAACGATAGATCAGCCGCAGAGAAAGCGACGCCGTGCGGTCACACACACGTCAAACTTCCTCTGACAGCAGTTCTGGAGTAGATAAAATAGACTAGAAGTCTCGGACGGGGGAAGGGGGGGCCAGCTAGCCGAGAGCAGAAATTCTCACGCATTAAAGTTACTACTGGCTAAATAGGAATGTCGAAATAGCCGTTGGCGCTTGGAGGGTGGCATAAAGTCATTGCTTGTCGGAGGACTGTCCGAGCCGTTTGTGGTTGCCGTGGAGGCGGCCGTGCGCGCGGTGGGCAGCATTTCTGGGGTCGCCGACCGGTAGCTCGCGCTGGGCGTGGGCCAAAGCAGGCGCGTCCTGTCGTTTGACTGCAACTCCACGTTCTCCATTGGAGCAGATTGTCGGAAGTTCTACAACAAGACGGAAGATGGGTTAGTGAGTTTATCAAGTCCATTTCTAGTTATTGTGTCGATGCTCTGGGCAAGATTCGGACACCATCAAATCAAAGCACACACCCAAGTGCTCGACAGATTCGCCATCAGAAAAAAAACTTCCAGACATTGAACCCGAGCATCCTGTCCACGGATGAGGAAGTCAACAGATGGGTTACGAGGTCTCCAACCAGTAAGGTGCTTGTTTGCAGTTTTAAGGTGATGCAGTCTATTGTGTTTGGCGATTTTCGATATTGAAAAAACAATAGCGAGACTCGACCCAACGCTACGTAAATGCTACCTCGTCAATAATCCGAATCGTTCAATCACGTAGTCAGTTTGGTTGATCACTTTCGCGCCAACAATGACTGGCAGTTCGACAGTTACGGATGAACTATTCCTGGCGCCAACTAAATTAGCGCTCACCAAAAACCCATTGCAAAGACATACTTGATCATTTTCCACTACTTCCGACCGGAATTGGTCAATTTAACAAACAAAATGTCTAAATGCCCAATTTTTTATTATCGAGGTGGATTGGCTGCTTTAGCCTACGAATTCAACAATCTTCAGGCTTTAGTGAACAAGTTTTTGAATTGCGTCGAGGCCGAACTTTGCAAATCTTTACGTGGAAGGATCATTCCGTAAGTGAATAATCAACATTCCAAGAAAACAATACCCAAATATCGAACACCTGGGTCAATTAACGCACAGATTTCTGCTGTCGCGTCAATTACACGAGGCCTCGCAAGCACCCCTCTCCCGAAGCGACAGTTCAACCATCTGGGGATCGTTTCTCACACCCTAGGCCTGGACCTCGCTTAAAACCATCACGGAGATGCCGTCGACTACGGTTTTTTGCTATCTCTGGAGTAGATTGACGTACAGATCCCAATCACAGCGTCACCGACACAAGAGTGACATGTGCCTGCTTGGGTGCGTGCGTGCGTGCACGCGCGTGTGTCACTGACACCGAATCTCGTGCGAAAGCGCGCGCCATGCACAAAAGCGAATGCGTGAATGAATGAATGAGCCGATCGATAATTTGGCTACCTGGATCCATTCCATAGAAGTGGGCGTGTGCACGCGCGCGCACGCGCGCGTGCGTGCGTGTGGCAATTTACAAAAATGTGAAAAAATTCAGAAAAAAAAGGATTTCAAGCACAGCACAGCAAACACAGCTTAGCCGCAAGAGCTTGTTGGTGAGAGGTGCTTTAAACCGACTCTCAATAGTCTGGATTACGGAAGCGGCAATCAGTGTCCCTTCACAGGTCTGGGTGTATACCAGGTTGGCCTCAGCTTCCCAAAGTCCTCATTAAACGCATCAAACTCCCACATTCCATTATGCCCTACCAAAAAAACCCAGTCGATTTTTAACTAAGTTACTGTACATAAATGAGAGTTCTATTAATAAGTAAGCAATTACCAACATGTGGCCAAGTTTTGCTTAAATAAAACATAACTTTTGAGTGGTTTAAGACAGCAGTCCACACTAAACGTGGCTATTTTAAGCGCAGTAAAAGTAGCAACATGAACTCAATCAGTGATTGTTTTGAGTCGTCAAAAAAAACAACTTGTGGCAGTGTAAGTCAACGTTAAAAAACCACCCAAGACAGTTAACTTGACCAGAGAAAGGAATTACAAGAATGCGACGGAAGACATTATATTATGGCGAAAAGATAACCATTACCCTTGCCACAAGCTCTGAGGGGATGAACAGGCGTGACGATGTGCACACCGTGTCCCCGTAAAAAGGCATTTTAGGACTGATGTGGTCCAGCACCAAGAAAACGTGGTTACCAAGGTTTCTCCAACAGTCGTTACGGTGACAGAAAAAAACACATTATGTGCTACTCACGGTGACGCGGACATTGACTCAGCATCGTGGTCGTCAATCGAGACACAAAACCCCTGTTCACCCTGACACGGCACATGACAAAGGTGTGTTGGGTTTTTCTTGGATGGCAACTACCTAAGGGAGTCGGCTGAGGAGGCGCACGAACTTGAGCACGGTGTAAATCCAGGGGCTTGGCGTGGCCAATCAAAGTGAAGCCGTCGGGAATGGGTGACAACCAATACCGCCTACAACTACTTTAACCAGTTGCAGAATTACCGACTCTAAGGTAAATCGAAATGGTAAGAATAGCCAATGCCTTTCGTTCGCATCTCAGTAGACATTTATGAAACATAATGACGAAATTTAAAAAAACAAGTCATCCACAAGTTACTGGGGGTGAATCGCATCACTAAGTACTCAATTACTAATTAGAAAAAAAACTTGCTCCACCGACAGGTAGTGTAAAAAAATAGCACCCTCAAAGAAAACTCCACCTCCACGACCTGTTGAAAATGAGAGACGTAAACCAGACTACCAAGGTTAATGTTTCAGTGATTTTTTTTGTAAATCCGCCTACAGATCGCCGCACCTAACCACTGTTACCTCCTACCAGGTCTATATTTAATTACTGCAGACCCCCGCAGTTGTAGCAAGTGCTGTCCTGATTGTCAGATGATGGAAATATCGGCAAAACGCTTGATAAAACAAACCCTCCATGTAGTCACACGTTGAAACACGGAATTTACGCAGCTGTGTGATCGCTAAGATGTTGAATTCCCCACGGAAGTTGTGAAGACACACGAGCGACATATTTGGTGTTTGCCGAGGTTAGAATTACTGATTTTAGTAGATTTACTTAATGAAAACGTCACACTGTTTTCTTACTTCAGGCAAAGAGAACTTCGACTTTAGTCCATTGAAAAGATTAATCATCCGGGTTATTTGATCGACATCCGTCACTCCGGGAATCACGCCGAAGGGGGGAGCGAGGGTATTTGGGGTGAGGGGCGGGGAGGTGCCGGTCAGCAGGAGAGCGTTCGTTAGTAACTAGGACAAAAGACAAGATAAACATATTTTTCAGGCAATATCCACAACCGAAATCGCCAACTCGGAGGGAAACACGGACAGATACATGTGAATACGCACACACACACACACATACGTGCAAGCACAGGTGACCCATTTAACGTTCCCATTGTCCGATATCTCGACCCTGCGTACAGCGTTCGCAAGACTGACCGAGAACGAGGTTTAGCGTCCAGCATCGAGGTCGTGAGCGTGCTACACGAACTACCTAGGCATCACTAGATGTGAACATAGTTCCGAGCAGCACGCGCACAGGTGTAGAATTTAGATGCAGTGTGTCTGCCCGTTGACTGCATATTATTTTCTCATTTGTTGTATTTTGCGCTCATTTACGAGAGCAAATTAAGCTCCCGAATGACCAACATCGATTTTCTAATTGCGCGCATGCACTTACGCGATGGAAGAAGCAGCGGCGCAGACTATGAGTATCGATTTTTTCCAGTTGCGCGATTGTACGCACGCATGAGTGACGTTCAACTCGGCGGCACGACGCGGCGTGCGTGCGTGTGTGCGCAGCCGGCGGCGGCGTAGCTGGCGCGGCCGCACTGGAGCGCACACAGTAGGATGCAACGCAGTTACGAGCCCCGAGCATTGGACACCATGCGGGGACTGCGCACAAACAGCACACGCTGGTGCGGCGCACACGCGCATGGTGAATCATGTATGTGCTTTGTCCTCATAGGCTCGCTGCCGCCAGAGTTGGTGTCGCGCTCCTAATAGGTGAGTGCGCGGAGCTAACAATCTTGGGCGCAAAGTTACCTGCACCTGAGGTGGATGGAGTCCACGTCGCTTTCCAGGACGGAAATTCAGCGGGGTCTTAGTGGTTTCTATGACGAGGTCGTTCATAATTCACACTAACTAGTCACACATTCGAGGCAAAATTAAGCCCAGGCGGATTCACAACAGGAACTAGTGCTTCATGCGGAAATCCAACCATATGTTTGTTCTCCAGTTTCATTTAAGATTCGATTCGCCAGTTATTCCAACGTACCGAGTTGTTTCACGCTATGAAAGTGCACCTTTTGTCAAGAGCTTCGATGTGAATTAAAGATGTGACGTCAGGTGTGCACTTTTAAAAGCCCTTGAATAACAAAGCGAAACTTTCGGCGAGAACATTAGCCTAACTAACTTGTAGATTAAGTAAATAGCGTAGACTTATGCAAAGAAGGCCCAGCAGCATCGATTCACAGGCTCCATGGATCCAACACGCACATACACAAAACGAGAACGAGCACTTTCTTTGTTGCAAAACAACACTATGGATGTGAGACGAAGCACAGGGATTGCATGAAAGCTCGTAGCATCAGTCTGTGCCCGATCGATCTCAAAAGGCATCAAAAGAGGGCGCTTTGAGCAGCTGGAATGAGTTGGAAGTTCAAGTCAGTTCCTCCTGCTTTCGTGATCTTGCTGATGGCAACGATAAGAACACATGCCCATGCCACAGTTGCTAATCAAGCCAGGCGTGGAGCAAAGGAACGAATCTGCCGACAAAAGAGCACCACCAAGTAAACTCACCTTCCACAGCTTCTTGTTGTCCTTAAGCACCACTGAGAGGTCCGCGAAATTCTTCTCCCGAAGAACATTGAGGTCCATCATCAGCTTTTGACGTTCAGCGTCAAAGTGGTGCTTCGCGGAGTCGTCTGAGGGGGCAACGGAAGTGCAGAACTGGTCGATGCGCTCCAGCATACTCACCCAATGGGAGGCGATATTGGGGATGCGGGGATTGGCGTCTGTCGCCAAGTTCAGGAGCATTTCGGGGGTGATTTGGCCAGGCAGCGAGTCGGGCGGGGACCAGAAGAACTGCTGAGGGGCTTCCTGTGGCTTTTGATGGCGCTTGGTTTCATCCGACCCTGCGAATACGCACACGCAGACCGGTTACTTTGTAAGGGAAATTTTATCAAGCTTCGTCAGCACTAAGTGTGAAGATGTCAGTGTCTGAATACGATGTTGATTGATCCAACTGATTACGACGGCACAAAAGAAGCACAAAATTGACAAAACTTTATCCCATCGTCTATTGCGTCGATTGACAATTAAGTGTCAAGGAGAAACGACGTTTAAGCACAAGGATCACACCACAATTGCCAACTCAACTTAGAGTCTGTGAGAGATGACAGAAGCCACTATTGTCGACAAATATTTGGGAATGTGGTCAAATACACCAAGCCGCGATTTACTTCAAAATTGGCCGAAAGGAAACACGTGGCGAAGCAAAGACATTGTATTATGTAAATTTGGATATTTTCAAGAGACATCGGCACTTCATACTCACATTTGCATAACAACAAAGGCGAAAATCAGCTGATATGATGCAAGGGACCGATCGACAAGCATTTTTGCTGACTCACGCTTGAATTACACGCCTTGGTCTAACTAAAAGTCTACTTCAGGTATCCTCGACACAGCAGACACTAGATAAAGACGTCCACAAAGAACTAAGCTCACATGTTTGCATTAATGAAGCTGCAATCAATGTGTCAGCAACCTCTTTGACCTCTAGAAAATAGCCAAGGAACCCCTTAAGCATTCTCACAGACGCGGTTGCAAGAGGTCGTGGATTCCTCGCTTGATTGGGGTTTGTTGGACGGACTCGAACACGGCTCAAACAGCTGTCCGGATATTCTCAACAAAACACATTTTTTAGTAAATGCTACAGACACAGATTATTTATATTCACTAGTCCGTGCATATTTAAATACGGATTTTGAATGAAAACCGCCAAGGAGCTTTCGTCTTTTACTGACTAGAATGAAGCTAGAGCCATTGGTAGGTCACGGGAACGCAAATACGTTGGCACACATGCTCATTAGGCCTGCAAATGTTGTTTCTTTTCGGTTTGAAAAAAAAAACAGGTAAAATCAACCTACTGGCTGTATGGTCGTGGTCCTCCCTAGCCGATGCCGCCGTTGACGACTCCAACAGACGCTTTCGGCGAGAGGGAGAAGTGCTGGAGGAGGAAGGTGTCAGAGACCAGGAACCCGTCCGTCCCCTTTTAGTGCCCGACCGGGTTGTCGAGAAGTTGAGCTCAGGGTCGGAGGTGGTGCGGTTGATTTGTGATCGGAAGGGGACGGAAGCGGAGTCGACGGAGGGGCACCTCAGCACTTCCTCCGTGGCACAACGCTTGTGAAAATTAATGGGGGCTAGAAGATTCAGCGCCGTGGTGTCGTGCACACAGCTCGAGTGGCGGGCTCTTGCGGGTGAACTATCGATTGAATTAAGTCCATGACTCGACTGCTGGAAGAGACCGGAGTCCGTAGACAACTGCATGGCCGATCCGCGAACGACTAGTCGGCTCAAGTGTCCACCAGGGGGCTTCAAATCCGAGAAGAGATCAGCTTCGGATAAACGCTTCTCCGCCGCTGAGGAAACAAGATCTTCGTTGGAGGGGACACTGGGGAGGCTTCTGGAGAGCTGCTGTCCGCTGGACGCTGCCGAAGCCGGCGTTGCCACGGGTTTCAAGCAGACGTTTGGAATGAAATCACGACCGTAAAGTTGGGCGGAATCTTTGGTAACAATGCAGCTCGGATCCAAAAGGACGGGCGGACCCGAAGACAGGTTGCGGGGTTTCGGACCTCGTGGACTATTTAAATTCAAACAGAAATAGTCAAAATTGAAGGCTATGCATGTGGCAGCTGTGCGAGGCAAAATACTCCCACTAACCAGTTGGCGATGAGTTTGGGGGGATTGGGAATGCGCAGTTGACCCTGATGTGGCGCCCAGAGTCGGCGGATTCTGAGGTTGGGACGCAATCGAACCTCGAGGAGCGCGTCGTCGGGAGTCTGTCGACCCGCCATGGTGGCTGTTCGGAGGACGTCGTGTCCAGTTGTGGACGGGGGGATGGTCGGGGGTTTGGTTGTGGAACAATCCAGAGGCTGGGGCTCACTCGAAGACTTGCACTTATAATCGCCACTGTTTCCTTCAAGCTTGGAGAGCATCTTTACAATTTCATTCGGTAGTTTGAGGGGCTGCAAAAGGAATAGGATGCTATTCCCTCTATGAAGCCACTGAATGCATAATAATAATAAAGGATAGATCCACATTGTGGATATAAAGTAATGAATAAGGGATGGGGAGAGGCAGTTAGGGAGTTTGTGGCACGTCAAAAAAAAAAGAAATTACTAAGGCATCAAGACGCCCACAACAACTAGCAGTCCTCACGTGTTCAACACACCAACGCGGCTACCGAATGTCATTAAATATGGATAAATAGAGGAGGAAGATTGTGCATAAGCGATTGGGCAAATTTAAGCCCGCCATCTTTTACCCGCATATAAAATTGCACAAGATTGAAATGAACAAAAAATTGCTTTGGTAAAGAAGAGCGTCTTCACATCAGTGACCCAATCATTAACTTAGGCCTACAATCTGAGAATTAAGAGTAAAATAAACTTAAAAACATCAGCTCTGGGACAACAATTTTGACAAAGCCTTTTGCGGTGAATAAAACTTCAAAACCAACAAAAATTAGACGTTCGTACCTTGAGAAACTTGACCTTGAAATCCTTCAAAGCCCGATATGTGCGAACATCAGGATTTTCAACCTCCCCGACATCGCCACTTTCGCGTTTAATTTTTTTCTGTCGGCTAATGGAGTCGATGTCTAGTTGTAAATAAGACCTCCAATTGGTCGAATCGAAACCCCAGTGACAGCAGCTATCTGACTCATTTACAGAGTGAGTATGTCCAACAAAATCCTGGGGTGAGAAGAGTTTATCACATGTCCGGCATAGAATGCATGGCGATGTGGCAGAGGTGTATAGATTCGGGTAAACACGACCCCGTTGCCTACCGAAACAATCATGCCGCACATCAATAAATGTCCCAAGAAGAGCCTCTCTTTCCCCCTCCTGCCTTCGGGGCTCCGAACGCTCCGAAACGAACGACTTCCCATCGGTTGTGTCGGCATTAGGGCATGCGTCGGCCAAGGTGGGTCTCTGTCGAGCTGATCGAAGGAACTTGAGCATTCGTTCGGCATCGCTCTTTCGAATCAGACCGCAGGACGTGACCTCGCTTGGGAGGGCGTTACACCCGTGCAACGTGGCCAACTGCCGAGGGGAGCACTTGGTGCAGGCGATGCGTAACTTCGAGATAGCCTGTCCAATCTCATCTATGTCCACATCATTGAGCACAAACCGCAACAGATGCGGCAGACAGAGGCGAACTTCGCCCCAGACGTTGAAACCCATCACCTTCTCGCCTTCAACGATGCTATAGACGAGTTCTCCGGTCTCTTCGATTTCGTGAGGCTTTGGTAGGGGAAAGGCGGTGGCAGCGACTCCTGACTGAGTAGAGTAGTTGGGGAGGACTGGTTGAGGAGGTGGGACAATGGGCCTTTTGGGATTCAGGTTGGGGACGTTACGATTGCCAAGCAGAAGTTGTCTCGCAAAAGGGGAGAGAATGTGTGAATTCAGAACGAGGAGATTGAGATAAGAGGCTTCAATTTCAGCAGGTAGTCTCACTGAGTCAGGCAAAAAACTGAGAGCGGTAAATGGGTTAGCCATAGGAGCATCGTTTGTGACCCCGTCTATTTGCCGCCGCAGGTTACGAGGCATAAGAGGGTTCATAGGACTTGTTTTGTCCGAGAATGAAGCAGCTTGCGTCATCGTGGGATCAGGAGCAGCCTGTTTGCATGCATGGGCAGCTTTGTCAGAAATGTGGAGTGAGCGAAGTATTCCAGAAGCGCGTGAGTCCGATTAGAGGTCAAAACAAGGCGTAGTAGCACGTTGCAACTGCGAAATGCCGTTATAACCGTATCAGACCAGAGTGGCGCGCCACGCGTGCAAATATCACCTTCCACAAAAAGCGTATGTGCGCACAGCCCGCGTGCAGCTTGTGTGTCGTGCGTGCGCGTGCGTACGTATATTCGCGCGTCTACCAATGTGCGTGCGCACGTTGCATCTGAAGGCTAGACCGTCGTTGGTCAAATAGTAGAAGAAGCAGACACGGAAGAGTACGCACGCACAGCAGACGTCGTGCGATTTAACAGACTTGGTGTGTCCGTCTGGTGACCTTCTACGCATACGTGCGCATACACTGTCCGGGAGATCATGCACAAACATTAGCCAATCGCAGGGCCGAAAAAGCCATCGATTGTCCTGAATAGCTTAGGTCACAGACAGACGCGTGTATGCGCGCACGTGAACACGCTGAGCGCGTAGGTGATTGGCGCGCCCTGACGATTTAGCTTTGCACTTTTGCAGTGGTTGTGCGGACGTCAGCCTTTTACCTACGTTTTAACGTCGATCCATTCGGTTTGTGAACCGACGTACTCGTTGCCACGATACTTTTTCCTAGTTCTTTCCAACAGAACTGTATTCCTCAACCAAACAGCCTTTTAGAAATCACCACAACGCCATCAGCGCTAATCGTGGTTCTCTAAAATGCTTTTTTACAAACCATTTTTCATTACCAATTAACAAGTTTACCTTCATGTGAGCATGCACACTCTTGTTTGGAATGCAGATAGTGGCTCTGCATTGTTAAAATCGTGGGCCTATTTGTAGTTGTCTTAATTGACGCCTCCATTACTAAATTGCCAGGTTCAGGGTGTAATTTAGCCTGCTTTATTCTAAGAGGCCGAGGTTATTTCTGTACTTTGGTGAAGATGGCGTTGACTAATTAATAACCACAGAGGATTGCCATGTAATTGCTTCGTACGTATTAAATAATGGGTAGCTATAATGGTTTCATTGCCTGTTGTCAAAAATGTCCTTTGAGGATCCGCTTGGTGTCGTGTGCTCGACATTAAAGTGGCACGAAATGCTTTTTTACACAGTAAAAGTCGAATAAATTGATTTTTAGTGTAGTACCTGGTTTCGAGGCGTTAACAACTGCAATTTCTAAGCGGCGAATTCGTCTAGGCAATCTATCTGCTCGATGGCTTAGTTATCTCCTACTCAGGTTTCAGAAAAGAACTCGAGTAGCCCACCCCCAGCCCTTTAAACCTAGGTTTGATCTCATCGCACCACTAACACTCGGGACATTACCTAGACGATCAGTTCCGTCCTAGAGACAAAATGAAAGATTTTAATGCAGTCTCCATGCGCAAGACTTGAGCAGATTCGTGTTGGTTATGTTGTGTGCCAGACTGACCTCGTACGACACGTGGCCATGACCCAGAAGGTATTGGAACGCACAGTAAGCGCCTTGGGGGTCATCGTCGTATCAGGGCTGGGGTTAACTGCTAAGGTTACTTTTAAGGTCAGCGCGGTGGAAGTGTCTGCTACTCCAGATTTGTTGAAACCTTGTGTATTTGTCGTCTCACACGACAGATATTTTTGGCTTAATACAATTCATGTTACCAACCAAAAAATATGCAATTATTCAGAAGGCAGCAGACATGGTATAGAAGAGACAATAGTCATAGGTCCCCACGGTATCCAATTCCTAAACTCTTGGTTATTAAATGAGTTCATAAATTTTATTTGAGTTATTATGAAGCAAATTTACGCGATGTTAACAGATGGAGGTGGTACTAAGGTGACGGTTTATCTAGGTAGGAGTATGGCCTATACCGGATTCATATCTCGGTATTTCAAAAACCCGTCGCGCTGCAGGACTGAAACGAGCACGCATAAGTAAGCCCCAAACCGGATCGATGATGGCAGAGGGCCACCGTTTCTCGAGATGTGTCTCATAACGGTCCTGTTAGGTGTGAAGCCGAATTTGGAGATTGATGTGTCGGTTGCGAAAACCACACAAGCAGTAATTGATGAACCGGTTTTGTGAGTGTCAGTGATTTGGGTTAAAGACTGAGCAGGGCCTTTTCATTTGCGGTCTCCATCTACCTGGCAAAAGTATGCCATCATAAATAATCTTGTGTGCACTACGATGAATCTGAGCGAAAAAAATGTCTAAAACTGAAAATCACACATTAAACCACGGTCTCAAGAAAAATGGAATTGGTTTCTACCGTTTCAGTTTGCAATTATCTTTACCTTGGTCAACTTTTAGTGTACGCACGGTCAAACCTGATTATCGAACCCTTGTGAAATCAAAGAACGCGTTCCATTAATCGATAATATTGATTCGCGTGGCTTCGAGGCCACGAAAGGGGTGATCCCGCCAAAACACAGCTCGGTTAAATGTTAAAAGGGCTTAGTAATTTTGAAGGTATTAACTTAGGCGGCCCAATAATTTACGCAGTACTTGAGAAACAGCATTAATGCAAAATAGAATTAGCATGACATTTTTCCCACTAACATGGGTTATTAAATTCTGGAACCAGAATTAATCTAATCATGAATTATATTTTTTGTAGAAAACTGATGGGAATCAGTGAGGGCTTCAATTTGAGTAAAAATTATGTTCGAAAAACCGTTAAACACTGTTGTGCATCCGAAATCGATTGTAAGTTTTGTCATCAGTTCAGCTGATGAGGCCTTTGAAGGAGTGCATCTATCGACTTCGGCGAGAAATTCAAGCTAATTAATAAAGAAGTTTCCGCGTATACACCTTACTACCAAGGATGTACATGAACTTCTTGCGGCAACCGATCCTAATTTGCCAAACCTAACGCTTCGAGTGAGGTAATGCCACCTAGGGGTTTTCTTAATGACCTCAAAGAGGCGTCTCGCCAACAGGTCACACAATCAGGGCCATTTATTTGACCCAGATATACTTAAGACTAGTTAATATAATTTATCGTGTGTCTGAGAGGTCACAAACTTATGATAATTTGAAATGCCGCATTTCGTGGGGAGTAGTACGAAATGCAAGTGCCGTAATTTGCAATTCCACTACCGTTCTTTCTACTTATACGTACACAGGGAGGAAATTTAAGTGTTGGCTGAAGATGCGGCGTGTTTCGTGAGAATCGGCAGCACTACCTGGTCGTATAAGTCGTGCGTGTTTCCACACATATCTCGCCACTAAAGATTCATGCGTTTCAAGCATTCCAGAACCTGAATACTCCGTTTCCCGGAGCTGAGGACAGGAACGTTTTCGGACACAGCATTTTTCACAATTGGTCCCTTAATTGGTTGGTTCACATGGGCATCAAAAAATGTAAGATTGATAATAAATTTTTCCGAGGAGTACTTGATTTACTGACCTGATAGAAGGTGAGGGAACTCAAACGGTTCATCACTTAAATGATTCAGGCTTGAAAATTACTAACTTACTCGCTATGACAATGTGAGCGAAAATTTCCACACGGCGATGCAAACAACTTCCTGTATTCGAGATACTACTTTTATTATCCTTTAGATTTAAATCAAAAACATGCAAACAGGGATTCAAAAGACAGGGGCTACTTTGAAACAATGGTAGTATGATTGCCAATTTTATTCAAGCTAAGTCTTCTTTTCTAACGACCAATTTTTGTCATGCAAGGTAGACGAACAGCTTCGCCTGATCAACACCTTCGAACCATTTCATTTGCCAAGGAGTTCGCTTAAATAACTCCTTAGAAGAGGACTAGGAAACGCTTTATCCTTTTAAATTGGTAGGGATGCAACCAAGCCACAAGGTCTTTGAACATTTTCACTTCCAGAGCCGCAGGTGGAAATGGGGAGAGAGACGAAATCACCAGCACGATCACGTGCCCGTAATACAGCCAACGAGGTTGCTGCCCAATGGTGTGCACTAAGCCTGACAATTTTGGCCTTAATAGGTATGCTGAAATGCAATGGAGCAGTTTCTGGGAGGTATCTTAGTTGACTTATAAAAAAAAGAGGAACAATCTAAGTATTATTGAAATTGAATGTTTAGATCGAGGCTAAGCATCATGTAGAGCTACACTGGCCATTGTTCAGGTAATTCAAACAACAACAAACAAACAACAACTTAAAGTCGGTCGACACTGAAGGAGGCTGTCTTCGACGGAGTGCTGATGGTCTACAAATTGGACATGATGGAAGCCTTATGTATACCTCCGTCGGTTCAGTATCGGTGGTAGCTTAGTGTCTATGTCGATCGATGCCAGTCAAATTCGGGACCAACGGTCATAGCAAGTCACTTTCGCAGAATTAATTAAAAGCAGGATGAGCGACACGTGAATTTTTGGCTGTAACAGAATTGAATGTGGTTTTATATTTACGGTAATAAAAGTCTTTCGCTTGCCGCACTTTGTTAGCGAACCTCCAATCCGCAGTCTGCGGTTTTTCCTAATCTTTCAGGTCAGAAGTAAGCGTGGCATAGTTTGTGTCGCAATATTAAGACGCATGCACACATGCACGGACACACAAGAGCCTTAAGCCTTGCCTGGTAAGCGCCAGACTGTGGTAACGATATTATGCCCAGGGCACGTTGATTAATGGGATGAAAGTTCACATTATGACGCGCATTCCGGATCTATGCCAGATGAGAAGTAAAGATAGCCACGAGCAAGTTCTGATTTTCCAGAATCGCCTGAATCATCAGTGAACCCGTTTAGCCCAGATTGTGAATGGGGAGTTATCATTTGAGGCAGGGCATTCAATCAATTGTGGTAAGTTCAGCGCTTCGTTGTGCCCTGAACTTACCGAGAAGGTGGCAGCCGAACAGATGGAAGGAGTTATTGCCACACGCTTCCCACCTACCGGAAGTTGTTAAGGCCTACCGGCGTTTAAAGTAGATCATGTTTTGTGATTGGACGAGCCTGATTGTTAAAAACACTTTCGACTATTTCTCACAGCTTGGGTCGTCTTCATTTAACTCTATTGTTCATTTTCCTCTACTTCCTGCACATCGTGGTAAACAAAAAGGCATTTTGGCAGCGTTTGGAAGCCATTCAATGCAGTCGTGTTTGGCTCATTGAAACGTGATGCTTATGTACAGACACGTCTTTTTAGTACGAAAATGCAATTGTTTACAAAAATAACTTGCTAACAGGGCCGAAGAGACAATAATAAAAAACAAAGGCCAGCGCCATATAACTGCCCATCCGGCGCAGCTTTTAAAATAATGCGGGCGTTGGGATTCTGCGTTGTCCGGACTACCGACCGAATCAAACACCGATAATATTAGTGAATTAAATTAAAATTGACTTTCCGCAGCAACGGCCACTTTATTTGCATTCTGCACCAAATTTGGAAAGACCAAATCTTTATAAAATGCCTTAGAAACGTTAAATCAAACACACTTATAAATTACATGCAACTCGCGTCCTTTTTGGGGGAGTCATTGGGGTGGGCCAATGTTTTTAGCCTGTCACGTTTTGTGACCTTGATTTTGCCTTTAAAAAAGTCGTGTTCACTCAGAGCGAAAATGCAGTTCAAACACGGGCTTGGCCCCTTTCGAGAGCTGGCGTGGCCTGGAGAGCAAAGCTGCATTGCACTCGATTATTGACGTCACTCCGCCAATCGATAATCGATGTCATGCAAACTATTCGAGAAATGTGATACCGATGTTTTGACTTAGATACCCAGTAGCCTCGGGCATATGCGCACGGTGTACTAAGTTGAATTTCAAGAGGCAATTGAAAAAAGATTTTCTGCTAGTGCAATATATTACAAAATGGATTTTCTTAAACTCAGGAGATTTAGACTTGATACAGCAGAGAATTCAGGATCCATGGCAGAGATTAAAATAATTAATTAATTTGAAGTAACCTTGCCTATTTTGAAGTCAGGCATTTTTTTAAAAAAATACTTTTTTCCTCAACCGTCGCTTTTCACTGGAAAATTACAAGTCACGTGTTTCCGGAAGCTCGGTACAAATGATTTCGGCTTTGTTGGACAGTTCACTTGTTAATCAATTATGGAAGCTCGATAAGCCCCTTGGTCTATACAAATATACGTTTGAGCAACGAAATATCTTTAAGAAACGACAGTGATTGGTGATTTGCCAATGAGCTAGCGAAGAAAGATGGACCTACTGAATCAAGGCTTGAGAACAAAGACACAGATAGTGTGGGGTGTCAATTTGGGGGGATGGTTACTCGTCGTCGTAATCCTCCGTTTCATGTTTTGTATCAGCAGCGTGATTAAGCGCGAATCGCTTCGTCGTGGGGTGCAGTACAAAGGCGATCCTGTGATTGGCGGATGGTGTGAAATTGCAAAAGGGCTAAGGCAACTTCTGTGATTCACATGCACTTGGGGCCAACTTCAAGTCGCACAAAATGCAAACCAACGCAGTCAAATTAAATGTAATCGTTCAATTAACACACAAAGTCGTGGGAAAAGGCCAGATCCCACATTAATTAATCCGGGTTGGTTGCCTAACGTCGAGACTTCTGCAAACCCTTTCAGTAAAAATTCTAAATGGATTTTAGTGGATAACACTCATGGGTCATGCAGTGAGTCTACTGAAAGTCCAATCAGTTTTGCAGTTTCTTGCGTGATTTTCGACGGATTTAGCACCGTCCAGAATGCGACGACTAAACCAATCGGGTGTAATTAAGCTTGACTGTAGCTTTCCAAGGAACGCACATGCATTACTGATGGGGAGGAGGGTTCGTGCGAACGTGATGTTTCAGTCGTGTTAGGACCCCATAAGAGTGCCTCGAAATGATAAATGTGTGTGGGGGGACCCGCATGCATTTGATTCCTGAGTACTTTCCTCCTTCAAATGTTCTCTCAATCGTTTTCCACACTTGTGGAAATGCACATGCCTACATAAAATTTTATTCATCATCCACTTTTGTCCCACAGTTAATGAGCTCGAGGAGTAATACGAAAGTGGGGACTTCGTTGTGCCAGCGTGGTAATGCCAAGACCTCATACGAAGCGTTTCGCTATGTGGTCAGGCTAATTGTATGTGCGACAGGCAGAGTGCACAATACGAACCTCAGGAGTTGTAAAAAGATCATTTTGTCAATTGATGGGTTAAAAAAAACTAAAGCCTTCCTTGCGAATGGCCAGGCTTAATCCAACTCTAGTGTGCGAAGCAAGATATACCTTAGTTACGCTATGGTAATCCCAGCCTATAGCTCTGCCTAAATGTTTCCTCTCGCTTCACCAGAGTGACTAATGTGCCAGCTACTTTTTGTGAAAAACATCGAATTTTTCGCCACCTCGGCGAGTACTTCGCATGATGTTTTGCACGTAGGCAGCCATCAGGGTGTAGGGCAGTGGCAGTATCTAAGACGGCAATGGGAACTAGACACGGTGTTCAAATTGCTTGGGCTAGGAGAGAGAAGGAAACGAAGGAAATGATGAAGTCTATGTAATGTACACAGCAAAGGACTTTCACAAATGCTGCTGAAATTTTTCTGCTGAAAGGATATAAGGATAACAAGGCTCCGAAAAATGGGCTTTTCGAAGGTATAAACGCCTCGAGCCTCCAGTTCATGTGTCGATTCCACTGCCTGCAATTACATAGAGATGGACGAATTTTGAACGCACACATTGTAAAGTAACTTCGGAGAGTAGATAGTCGGCAGCTAAATTCCTGCTGGTAGATCAGTGTTAACATCTGCCGTAAAACATCCACATGAATTGTCAATCTAAAACTTACATCTAAAAAGGACTTCACTTGCTACCAGGGGTGTTCACCGAGGTCCAAAAAATTATACGTCGATTTTTTTGTGTAGCGTTTCTGACTATTAAATGCATGGTGAAAGTAGTCACTTCAATCAACTTCTGGTCATATCCATATTTAAAAAGAACGCCGTGGTTATGTCTTGCGTTCCCTTCTTCATGCTGCCAGTGTGCGTTATGATCGTTAGGAGAAAATTGCCACTCATTTGAGAAAAAGTTGGACGGTAAACATGTCCCTGGGATGCACGTGGCTGCTATATATAGGAAAATATCACTGTCTGGATTTTTTCAGACAACGTCCCATTAAGCACACATTTTATAACTGATGTACATTTTTTTAATGAGTGCATACCCTACTTCAAATACCGTCAATTCTAATGATAGATAATATTCTATGCAGCCATTGATTTCCTTTTTATAAAGTGAACATTTTAGATCTTATTGATTGCCCTTGGGGCTACTCGCTTGGGTGTAGCGTCGTCATGATGTCAAAGGGGCGTTAAATCAATCGCTGGCGTACGTGCATGCGCTTGAAAACCCCAAATACACACACACACACACACGAGTGAATGTTCGCTGGGCGCGCGGTTTGATTTATGTTCACAACTTAGTGCTCGCCCGATGACCGTAAATCGCTTCTCACGCTCCTCCTCGCTCGACGTGGTAGCGGTGCCTTACACCCTCGCGCCTCTGGACGCTTGACTTTAGGGTGTGGAGTGGCCTGGCGAGACAAATATTTATGGTTTCGCCTAATCAGTTCAATTGAAATGGCACTTACAAAATCATATTGTGTTTAATATGCACAATGATCCGTCTCTGGTCACAAGAACAACTCAGCTTCATTGAAACCTCCTTGTTTGCAATAAAAAGGATAGGCATCAAGCTCAAACACTTTCAGTTTTAGGTAAGTCAAAATTAGGGTTGAAGGCATTTGACGATTCGGAAAAGCGATCAGATATTGAACGCAGTGTTGAAGCATGTGGTGGTTGTTACATTCATTTGAAATCCTTTTGCTGTGGCGTAATTTACAGCTAAGAAGGGATTTTGGCTTTTAAAATGAGTTGCCGTCGTTCCTTGTTGGCTGTGCTTACGGTGTTTGAAATTGGCATATGCGACAAGAGAATCCCTCTTCTAAATTCCCAACACTGGATATGTCAAAAGTTTATTTCTGTAGAATCCCTAACTACATTAAGGTATTTTGAGGACTAGAACTTACTAGTTTTGCTGAGTTTCAAACTAATTTTGTAGTCTTGAACACCGTCAACCGACCATCCTTTTTTGATTAACATACACATTTGACCTACGGACATGTGTGCGAACCGAGAACGAGTTGACAAATATTATGCCCGCTTAGTTCTACGTGCTATATTTCAAAGACCAACTAATCTACCACCTCACATTCCATCACTAAATTATTTATGTTTCATTAAATGTCTAAGGTGGTTCCAGTGGTTACATGGACGTCTGGGTCAGTGCAAATAGGAGGCAGTGGACGAGCCTTGTGAAAAAGCCTTTATTGAATGCTTGTGATGCGATGCGAGGACCAGATCGCTAACGGAAGTGTCCCCAGAGGGGATTGCAACAGGCTCCGAACTCCAGCAATGACCGTCGCATGAGAGCATCGTAGCCACGGACAGAAAAAGTGGAGATTGATCCGAGAGGGGGAGTGGTTTGGATCATAAATGAGTCACCGAAAAAACCAATGAAGTGGCTTTGAAAGGGACTGTTTTATGTAAGGACAATGAAATTGTCAAATAAAGAAACTTTTCATGTGGACTAACTTAGCAGGGTGTCCGTCATAACACATGGAGTTTCATTTTGGATCTTCAATTTAGCCCTTGTGACAACGATTTTAAACTTTTCCTGATAATTTGGCCACCTGGTGTATTGACTGCCAGTAATTGGCGTTAGCATTCACCCTCGCACAGGCATTGTTGAAAGGTGGTCGGTTTCAATAAAAGTGGATATTGCCGAAAACAACGTTAGTCACTAGCAGAAAAAGCGTTTCTTGCCGCCGTGGCGTGCACTTCAAAGCAGGCACTTTCCTCTATGACTCAAAGAACTGCCTTGCTCTCTCAAACAATTCACGCACTTGGAACAAAACCATACTGTGGCTATAAAAAAAGAGGAGTTAGGAAGAGCTAGACTAGTAGAAGGAACCGCTGGAATGGACTTAGTGGTACCAGCGAGTGCAGACCAAAAAATATTGGGAATTGCACACACCACCTTTGCCATGCACACGCATGCAGTGGGAGGAGAACCGTCACTACTCATCCCGTCTGGCGTCGCATGTGGGACAAAAGGGGGAACTGGTGTTAGCCTTGCCTCTGGCATGCCACGGCTTCATATTTCTCTGGGACATTTGTAAACTGTCAGACCATGGGAAACGTGGGCTAATGAGCTGCTGACGACCAATGGGAGGTGTGGGGAGGGGCGGGAAGCCTCGGTCACATGTCAGATATCACAAACTGGTCTAGTTAGTGGAATCCTAAAATAAGTCTGTCTCGGAATTGCATGTGTCACGCGCAGTTACTACGTGTTTTTGCGCTATCGCTGTCAGTAGCACGTTAGAGTTTAACAGGATCACTTACGGGGGAATGCAGAATCGTCGTCGATTTCACTGATATTTGATTTCGGGTTTATCGAATGCACCATCGTTTTCAAAGAGCGTTTTTCTCTCCTAGCTAAACAGTCAGATTGTTGGACTAGATATCACTTGCCGTATGGAGCGACGCGTAGATTTCAAGAGAAGCTCGCCAAAATACGGAATTTCGAAGAAAATTTGAAAAAAGGTTGGTAGCTGTGTTGCTCACACTACCAACAAGCTAAAAAGAAGTAAAATGAAGCATTTGATTCAACAGTTCGGCCTAATTATTTGGAAACTCAGGAACTGATTTTATTGGTGTTACGAAGTTCAGTGTAGTGGTGTGCGCAACACGAGGATGCCAAACTGAATACGAAAGCAAGAATTGCAGGCCAAAGAAAATAATAGCTGACTCTGCTTTTTGCCAAATCAAAAACCTTCCATCAGAAGAACCACAAAATTCCAAATCTAAATTCCCGGGTGTCCACAATGCACAGTTTGTGTGATGTTCAGGAGAGACGGACACACTTGGCCCAACAAATTGCGTGGTCATGTTGACGGATTTCCCACTTTAACTCCAGAGCTTTCTCACTTCACCAAGACAAAGGAGGATTAGTGGAGGCACGAGGGGGATCTCCGCATAACCACACGATGGGACATTTCAGCACGTAACTGGAAGCCGCTTGTTGGAAAAGGAAAGACCTCGTCTGACGCTGTGGCTTAACGCTCACGATGAGACGAATAATCCTGACTCGGATACGCTAACCTCCGTTTTAAATAAGTCAGCAGCAAGGTGGGGCATAAGTGGATATTCGGCTTAATCAAGAACAAGTTGAGAAACGTGTGAAATTCCAAGGAAAGGGTGTAACCTAACACCGAAGAGATTAATTATGCTAAATAACCACACAACTTTGTTGAATCTGTGACATTAGCAGCCCTCTGTCGATATATTTTTCTACGATGGTGTTGGTGCCGCCATAAATAATAAAACGGTAAATTCCCTACTGGGTTGGTAATTGTTGCTTTAGCAATGCAGTGCCTGAGGTCATTCCACAAGATTCCTTTCACAAATCTTTCTTACCAAGAAACACACCGTTTTCTAGAGTTAATAAATATTTCCTGAATGTTCTACCTGACAAACCTGCACACTTTATGAACTACAAAAACAACGCCACACCGCCCTCAGTTGATGTTAAACGGAACCCGCGCCAATCAATCTCACTTCCAGCATCGTGCACTTTAAGCGTGCTAACATTCTGTACACATTGGTGCATGCACTTTTGTGGTGCGTCTCTCTCTCTCTTTCTCTGTGGTTAATCGAAGTCGGGGCGGTGATTGATGGCGTGACATTAGGAGAGGGTTGCATTCACTAACAACAGTTGCGTTTATCCTGCTCTGGTGGGTGTGTTGTGTGACTGCTCGAAGGGACGCGAACAACCACCCGGGGTTGTAAGAGAGGGGCAAGGGCAAAGCCAGAGAGCAGGGCGGGGTTGTGGAGGGAGAGCAACCTAGTATACAAGCACAAACACGATTTTCAAGTCGCTTTTCTTTTTATGAATTTGGCTTTCTCCAAACAATGCAACACCAATTAAGGAATGAAAGAGATTGGCCGCGTGGACATGCTGTTGAGCTCTGCAATTTCAAATGCTGATTCCGGTGAGGTGATGAAATGCTGCTACATTTTTACCCGGTATGTTAATGCGGTTCCCCGAGCATCTTGTTTGACACGTCGAAGGCTTACCAGAATGAGAGAAGGCTAGAGCTTGTACGGAGGCCTTTATTGTCTGAACCAAGGGTTCGGGTACAAGATAGGGCCAAAAGCCAAGTGGATGCTAAAATGTGCCTGAGCGAAATTGGATGTTTGCAAATTCGTTTACACCTCAAACTATGGCATGCCGTTAAGTGCTGCTATTGTAGCGATGAGATGCCAAATTCGAACTAGTGTTCACGCGTGAAGTCGGCTATCGCCGGTGCAGCTGACTTGGCCCGATGCAACCGTGGAGTGGGGTGTCGTGGTGCCAGTCATCGGAGTCACCCAGGCACACAAACCGGGGACTAGCGACTCACCCTCCAACGATGTCCACAATTCAGTTTGTTGGTGAGAGGACCATTGCTTGGGCGCTGAGATGGGTGGAGGGGGATGACTCCTAACCGGAGTAGCCTAATCTGTTTACGCCGACATGCATGTCTCACGAGACCTCGATTCTGGTAAACATGACCCACATAAAATTGGGTTGTACTGTTCATCTGTCCTCAGTTAAAACAAGTGATCACAACCACCTCTTTCTAGCCTTGGATACTCATGAATTATTGTCCCGAGGTATGAGAGGGAAGGATAATAGATTTTGTAATATATTTCAAGAGCTAGTGCCTCCTGGTTCACCCAGTCTATGATTTTGCACGAATGTACGCACAACTGGTTCCACTTCATGTTATTACCTCGGTCTTTCGTACTCGAGGCCTTCTCTTTTCCAATACTAAAATCGATAATTATAAAATGTGGTACAAAACTAGGTAAGATGATACATTAAAGAGAATATTGAAGCCGGAAATTGGCTACATCTTTCCTGGCTCCCCAGCAATAGACAAGGGATCCTGGTGAATATAAGTTAGCTTAGTTTTGGAGTAGATATATTGTCAAAGCCAATATCAGCAAGACGGTTAATGAATTTTGTGTCCGAAATGGTTAAATTTGGATCTCTATGAAGTCAGGTACTTGAAACAACTTGATTTGCACTTTAGTTTACATTTATTTAGTTTTTGACTCCTCGGCCCATGGAGACTCTCCAGGCGGTATCTAAGACAAATATGACTTAAAAGCACTGGTTTTTTCGTGCTTTTAGCAAAATAAGCGAATATCAAGACAGCAAGCCTAATCAGTTGCCAAGGCTTCCAGGGTGCACTTACAATAACCCACTCCACTAGTTCCCTTTCTCTCATTAAGGCCTTTCAAGCACCGAAATAGCCTGCGCTACTCACGAAAAATGCGGGTGGCGTTGAGTTCATGCGCTAAAATGTCCACCAATCGCAACAGCTTAAGCTATCGATTTTTGATTTCTATTCTCACCGCCTCACTACATGGCTGTGACGCAATTTGAGACGCGCGGTTGTGTGTGCGTTCGCATGGGGTTTGGAGGTAGCCGCGCCACGCGTTGCATTTTGATTCTTCCTCCTGAGGGGGGGGGTTTGATTTTAAATCTATGTTAAATTATTCAAATCGCTCTTTCTTAATTAACAAAACAATGACCATAAATCAATAAACATATATGTCCCGAAAAGTCCTTGCCAAATCATCAAACCATATCCAAAGGTTTCCTACATGATACTTCTCAGTGTTATGGACAATATCAAAATTCTGTAACCTCTCGTCCTAACCGTCGTGACCTTTTGACATTGGCAAAAGTTTTGACAGACAGCATATTGGCAATGCTCCCTTGAAATCGTCGTCGATATCGTATTTCAATAGTAGTACGATCGCATTACAGGGAGTTACTCTGGTTTCGACTTGGTCCTTTTTAATTGCAAGTTAAAATAAAATTATTTAAGTGTGCACAACGTGCTTACAACCCCTTCAATTGTAAAAAGGTGATATCTTAAAGAACTACTCCAAAACTTCTTATCTCAGGTTTATAAGTAAGCCTTAGTGATCGACGTTCAGAAAACCAATGTTTAATTTCCCACAACTTTTCAACCATCGCTTTGTTTGTTTCGACACAGTTGCCATCAATGTTAGTCTGCGTGACACTTGTAAAATGTTTTTAACAAAGCAACTCAAAATTACTAAGACAGGCCGGTGATAGAACACCTCACAGTGAAGGTAATTCGATAAGATTTGTGATAACATTGCGAACTCAAAACTGCCTTTTGGTAGATTAAAAGTTAAACATTGAAGCCCAGCGCAGTTACGTTTCTTTTCAACTTTCCAAATTGTCTTTCACCAATCATAATTAAGACTTACTGTGATTTATCCAATAGGACATAAAAGCAATTGGTTGCTAAGTGAAATAGACAATAAACAGGCCAAATTTATGAAGGGTAGGATGACTGAGGAGGTTAGAGTTTTCCCGTACATCGCAGGTAAACATATTTCCTTTACCGAACCCGTGATTGGCTTAGTGTGACATCAAAACCACCTAATGAGGGAACTGGCTTTTGGACAGCAACTGGTCGAAGGAGTTGGCTGAGGAGGCGTACAAACTTGAGCACGGTGTAAATTCAGGGGCTTGACACGGCCAATCAACGTGGCGAGTGGCTTTCACTTGGGTTGCCGCGGCATCTTCGGTGATGTTGCCAACGGCGAAATGAGTCTACCCCACACGAGTCATGACTGAAGCCGTCAACAATGGGGTTTGGGCGGTGTCAGCTAATACCACGTGCAGCTACATGAACAGTAGTCGCAGAAGCATTGTCTCTAAGTTAACTCGAAATTGCAAGAATGGCCAAGAATACCACTCTAGAAAATATTTCCGATGTTGACATAATAATCAAGGTTAATGAACTTGTTAGTTGCAAGGTTTGCCCACAGTCACCTTTCAGAGAGATTTTTACCTAATCGTTTTGAGATGATTTGCTCCAGCTTAGAAGTTTGTGCATTCTTTCCCTTCACTGGATCTCGAAGCTGTTCAGAATTTCTGTAATTTAGGCACTGCTAGCATGTGACTGAACTTTCGGAAAAAAAGTTGACAAAATGAGGGTCATTACCATGGATTTCATTTTAAGTGAATTTAAGTAAACTCGAATTTTTATCTTGTGGTTAGAATGATCTTTGACTCATATCTTAATTTCAAATTTTCCGAAAATAAAACACAAAACGCAATTACTTCAGTTAAAAAAGCCAAAAATTTAATTTGTCTGGGATTCAAGCCCCTAACAGTAAGAATAATCGAGTAATCCAAGTCATTCCAAAACAGTTAGAATTAATTGCCGCGACTCACGCTGCCAAATGTATCAGAAATCTCCTCTATTTGCTTTGTAAACGGATATTTAATGCATGCGACGTCCAGATCATTCCTCGAATTGTGTGAGAGCTTTCCAAATGCGTAAGGCGATCTAAAACGTAACTGGAAACGACCAGGTGTGAGTTACAATTTCCGTGCAGCGAGGCAACATACGATGTTGCGCTAAGAAGTTATTTTTGAGACCAACGTGTGCAGATGCATGTCACCCACTGTCAGGAGCATCACAAGCGAGGTCTTAAGAGCTAAAGCTAAGCAGCGAAGGGCGATTGTGTTTGGATGCAAAAATCGAGCACGTCTGAGTGTCAAATTATTGGCCGTATATTTAGTAAAAGGCGTGGCAAGCAGATGAGTGAATGACCTTGAGTGCGCTGCTGCTGACTCATGCCACTGTGGCTCAATGCTCAAATTAATGCCCAGAACTAAACTCAAACGCCAGCAGTCCTTTGGTTTGTGCATGGAAGAAAGTACGGCGAAAATCATGGGGTTATTCGTTTCTCAGGAAAACGAGGCGTGCTAGTAGGAATTTCTTTACTTTCAGGCAACGAACCTTGACACGACGAAGCACCAACGGAAAACCTGGGAGCAGCGATGGACGATACTTTTGACACCGTGAAATCGCTGTGAGGCGCCATTTTAAGCGGCCTAGCATTGTTGTTAAGAATCTGGCAGGGGTAAATGAATTGGTCTCAACCATAGTCAAATACGTTTCGATTTTGGAATGATCCAGACAACTTCTAGCGCTTGATCGACCAGAGCGAATGCTTCACTCCAGTTTTAACAATAGAAAGTGCACTAGTCTCTAAAAAAGTCAATTGCATTTCAAAAAAATTTCCAGAAAGACAACCTCACTTGTGTTCCAGATGTTTACTTAAACTTTCAATGAGGACATTGGCACACCGAACCCTAACACACACACACCCTAACATTACCTGACTACCACAGAACACATTAAGAACGGATGCGAGAGAACAGCGGCCTACTAGAGCCATTTGCCAGTAGTGTAGGATGAAACAAAGTGTCAACGTTGCAGAGACTTGAATTACGAACGTCGTGGTGGTTCAAACTCTCTAGAATTGACAATATTTGACTGAAGTGCACATGGACTACCAATCTTGGCATTGAAATTTGCGTTTTTTAGACTTGAAAGTCCAGAAGAGGAAGATGCTTGAATTTCCCGAATGCGACTAAAAGCTACTTTTAGCAGAGTTGAATTCATTAATTTCCTTAAATGATCAGGCGGTTTTGTCTCACCAAAAACTAAAGGCATTGTGTAGCGTTTAACCAGAGCTAAGGGTTCAAATGACTAGCGAAGTTGACAAATAAATCTAATTTTGACCTTGAACAACAAGTTCACGAAGAGCATGGCTGCCCTTTGATTTACCTGCCAAGGTATTGCATTATGGAATCTACTTCTGCTTGGATGGATAGTAAAGTTCATAAAAGAACTAACGACTTTTGACCTTGTTCCAATTAATTGTCCTCGTCTAATACTTACTGACTGCTCATAGAAATAGTTGCAACATCTAAAACAGTGGCTCCTAGTTAAACTTTGGCAAGTTTAAATGAGATAGCACAGAAGAGTACAATCATCACATCATCCCGAGCCTCATCTGTAAACCCAACCACAGTCCAATCAAAGAAGGCGAACTGTAATTAGACCAAGAAACAACAGTTTCTGTTTTACTACGAAGTACAATCATAATTAGGATGCAGTCTCTTGATTTTGACGGGTACGGAGAATAGTTTACTTTGGTTTTATGCTAGAAGGATATTTATTTCGAGTGAAGACAAAAGAACCGCTGTTGCTCTCATGTTTCATGAATATTTCCTCAGTGTTGGTTCAGGAAGAAAAACGTTAATTTAGCGTGTTGCCAGAGATCAATAGCCACGCCAAACAAAAAAACACTTGAACATGTTTTTGTCCTTTGCATTGTTTTTTTATACCACTGCGAGAGTGCATTTAATTAAATTTGATTGTGACTCAAACCCTTTAAACATCGTGACTTACTGCCACAAAAATGTCATTCCTATATCGATTAATTTATAAATCGATACATTCGAGGTGCAGAAAAGAGGTTAGTGAAACCTTTGCGATCGAAGTCAGGGGTTTTCGCCGCTGGATTTTGTTTGAAGGCTTACACATTTTTATAATGCAAATGACGAAATTGAGAAACCTCTAACTGCCGCAAATTAAATAACTGATCAGCCATGACCATTATCTTAACACACGGCATTCTGACCCATTTAAATTTAGTTTCCGAAATCGCTAACCTACTTCCATTGTTTTTGGGAAGCTTCGGATGTCATTCTCGAGATTTGGATGTTATACTATTCCAGTGTCATAGAATGTTTCACTTTGGTCGGTTTAGAAAAATGAGGTTATGTGACCACAAATTGACTTAATTTCCGATTTAAAATGTGCTTGATTAACTGGGTTATAAAATTTCTCTATTTTCCTTGACGCCTACATCTACCTAAATTGTCTTTAACTAAAGCTATCTCAAGGTGTAATGACGCAGACGTTTTGGGTAATTTGACACAAAAATTTGGCAGTAATACTTGACCAATCAAATCATGCCATTCCGACTTATCGACAGTGTTTTTTGTGCATTGCGTTTTATTTTGTTAATGGACCTGACACGTAATGCACACTATATTTATAAACCTTTTTTAAAGTAACGAGCCCAAGTCTATTAATAACAAAGCCACAGCAATCACTTTAGACAAAAAGTGTTTTAATAATAGACTAAAGAATTCACCGATCCGCGCTGCAGAATACCGCTTAAGTTAGCAGCAAGGACTGACCCCATATTAACAGACAGGCAGACAGACACTAGAACTATGTTGCTAATTATTCAATCGGTTTAAAACTTTACTTAGATATCCAATAAGTTGGTCTAATGATTGTTTAGTTGAACGTGCACATGCTAAACCAAAAAATAAAGCAGCCCAATATTCCACTTCCTATCAATATTTCGATTTTGAATCAATGCCATTTTCTTAGAAACCTGCTTCTATGGCAGAAACAAATTCGGAGTTGTCTGTGATACTTCCACAACATCGTCGCCAAGGCCTTAAACGAAGCAGAAATATCTGAGATTGATTGACAGCCCACACTGTCCGTGCCGTTTGATTTCACCCGAGGCTTTTGCTGATCGATTCTCATTAAACATTTGATTTTCGCGGTTTATGCACACGCGCCACTTTTGTACCTGCTACTAATTAGGGGAAGCATATCGCTGGTATTTACCCCACTGTGGAAAAACGAGTCCTAGGCGGCTCCATGGTGCCAACCTGTCACATGCGTTAGCCTGGTTACCACATTCTTTACGACCAATGGCTTCTTAAATATCAACTAGTTTGCGAATCATCTCTGCGCCTTGTTCGAATTCGCCAACTGCAATTTTCAGATTCCCATAAAAACTGGAAGTGAGCGAGACTGAGTTCAATGTTCTGGGCTCACGTCAACTAAACCCAATGTTTCAACTCAATTCACTTCCTAGGTAGAGCTAGCCAACTGATAGATATACCTTAAAAACCTATTGCAACAGCTGTAATGTTTTTTCCTCATAGCCTTTTGTTTTACTACACTGGTTTTGTTGGAACACCATTCAAAATCCCCAATAGTGATAAGCTACCATGTTTTTTGTATATATTTGCTATTTACCTTACTTATTGTCGTAATATTTATTGTATCGGATAACCACCATTAAAGCTTATACTCACCAAACTGTTTTTGGGGCTCTTCGATTCCAGCGCGTATAACTACTCTTGCTAATGCTGGTGTTATTTACACATATTCCCCATCACCAATCACGTCCTTCCTCATGCAACAAACATGTGCGATTATCTTTTCTAGGGCTCACAAACGTAAAGCTCCTTGGTCAAATTAAATAGTGTGTTAAGTGAAATGGAACAAAGAAAGTTAGGAAACTTGTTTCAGGTCAATTAAAAGGCAGTGTAAGTCAAGTGAACACCTACTTCTCGAATGTAATGTGGTCGAAATCGAATTGTGTCCGGATCCGCGATTCCCGCTGCGCGTCCACAGCACAGTGCTAGCCAAGATGCATGTGCACATTTGCACTGACGTCGGCCCAGGTTCGGTAAAGTACATTCACACGTTAAGACATAAATTAAACAGGTGAATTTGTGACCTACAAAAACATCATTCATCTGGAATTCGCACTGAAGGCCTGATTTGCCGGAATTTTGCTAAATGAACCACTACTTAAGTGAACAGCATAGATGAAATGCCACATTTTTGTGTAGAGAGGGGAAGAAAATAGCATTCAAAAGACCCTTTCCCACACAATTTGAGAAGCATAGTCTAACTAGCAATGCATGCAGTTGAAAAAAAACTATAACAATGACTGCGTGTGTGCGTGTACACAATATCATGCAAACGCTACGCAGCCAAAACACGAAGAATTAGAAGCAGCATCGCTTGGAACAACTAGAAGAATGTCGCAGAATTGTTGTTTTTGTAGAGCCGAAACAAAAGTGTTACATAGTTTGCACATTCCACCAAATCCAAAGAGTTTCTGGAACCTGAAGGGAAATGCTGCAAATTGTGATAGAAGTTAAATTACCCTTTTGCATTCGTTAGGGAATTTACTCGAGGACGAAGTGGTCTGTCAAGTAACCCCAAAAACAGCAAGTTTGTGGCCGGGCACATTCGCATCCCTGCTTACCACCTAGCCGATTCTTGCAGACTCAAAACACAGCAGCTTACGTGTTGAGTTTCAACTCAGGCCTTAAGTAGAGTTCCTAATTTGAGGAAAATGTCACTAATGTGTTTGCCAGTTGAGCGGTGTGTACTTAACGCCTCCCTTTTTGACTAATTTTTGTCAATTTCGCACCCATAGGCTACCTTATTTGCCACAAAGTGGTAACTCGGTTTTAACACGAATTGTGCTACATTTAGGGTGCATTGTGTGCAGTGCTCGATTGCACGACTACGCCAAATTTCATCCAGGAAATGAGACCTGCGTTTTACTAGGGAGGTTGCTTGAGAAAGCAGTGGGTAGGGTGGTTTTAGGCCTAATTGAAATTTTTAATACAAATCGTGTACAATTTTAGGTCACGTTTCTCTCAACCGTTGGTCGGTAGTGAATGAGAATTTTGTGCGCAAATGTGATTCACAGACCGCAGTCAGTGTGATGTTAATGGAATTGTTGTAAACCCCCAAACCAGTGTACTTTAAGCACGTTGAATTCAGGCTCTCAACAGGATGATCGACTGCACATAATATTTAGGCAACTCATTAAGTAACCAAACACCACCGATGACAGCGCAAAGCATTGTTTAATCCACGTATACCACAGGAGACAATTTAACCACACAGTGACTGGCGAAATTTCGTGTGATTGAAGGCGTTGGACTACGCTCATTAGCATTCACCAGGAATGCCTCCCTTATTCGGGAACGGGAAATTAGTGCGTGTGTGATCAGACACATGAGTTAAGTTCTGACCATAAAACGCGAGAATGGCTCATAGGGTTATTTTACTAGACGAAAGTGATAGGACCTGCGAGAGAAGTTTAATTACCCGACGGTCGGACCAGAATGTTGAGGAGTTTCAAACGTGTCAAACATTGAAGAGATTAAACCCGAAAATTCATGAAATGTGGATCAAATGTGTGGTGGATATGTACAAACAGTCAGTCCGTAAATTTTGAAATCAACGGAAGAATCAGGTAGTGCATCAACTTATCAGAAAACACAATCTTAAATTGGTGGTCATCAAAGAAGTGGACAGGATAAAACTTGTTTCGGGATTATGGAGGGGGCTCGACATTTGAACTGAAGTTGATGCATTCATGGAAATGACGCAGGGGAGAGCACTGCAAGTAGATGACCTTAGCGAATTATTATGTAACCTACGACTTTTTTAATGGAACACACCAAATTGAAGCCACTATCAGTAATCGAGCGCACAATCTTACAAAACAAGTATCTTTTTGTGCTGATAGGAGAAAGCCTACACAAACAAGAACTGTTATGATTCAACACTATGGTGATGTGTGTCATTAGGAAAAGGATGTACAACTAATTGCTGGTTCCCCGATCTGGGTAGTGAGTAGTGTATTAGGCCTTTCGGTTCGGAAATTAACGGTTCGACTGAGGCGTTGGACACTGCAAGCCCCCAGTGCTTTGTGAGTCACGCGTTTAAACGACCTGCACACACAGGTTGTGTGGACAATAACGCAGAAAGAGCCAATCGATTTGGTGCACGTGTGTCCTCTATGGGAGCATGTGGGCAATTGTGTAGCTGATGTGTGTGTGTGTACGTCGACAGGTAAACGTAGGACTGACTAAACTAGCACGAGAATTCGCATTACTCAACACCCCATCAAGTCGCATTACATCTAAGGGATACAACTCGATCAGTAGAACTACTGACGCAGCTAAGGAATGGAGATTTGGTGAAAATACCTCCAATGCTTTCGAAGATGTTCATACTCCCTACCTATTGCAATTCACTTAACTACTTGACAGCCTAATTCGGAAAAGTGTAGTCATCTAATCAAGGCAGTACATTAAGTTGGTGTTGATGTTATTTTAATCGACCGGACAATCCACTCCTCTGAATGCGTGGGTTGCGTGGTTTTCAGTCTCAATAAACACGTTTACTGCTGAAAGGCCAATCAAATAGGCAATTATAGACTTGTTTTCTCAAGCCACTGGTGGTTTAATCACCAGACCTAAAAGTAGGCGCTAAGAACCAAAACATTCTAAGCTGGAAATCTAGATAATACGGTTTCTAATTGGCTCAGTATGGGTGCTTTTGAACACAAGGTTGACTGTTTGAAACAGAGTTGGGTTAAGATGACAGTCCTTAAATTAATCGCTTTTGAGCACCTCAATTTTCAACTAAACGGTGGCATGGAACGTGATTTCGTGGGTACTAGAAATGGTCGTGAACGAGAAAGCACTTCATGCGATTACTTTTGACCAGGACTCCTAACGTTAAGTAAATTCAATCCGTGAACGCATTCTGCTGGCCCGAATGGCGAAGCCACTTTCAGGCGCCTAATTCACGTTTTTTGTTGGTATAAAATTATCTTGATGGGCAAGGGCAGCTACTAATGTTCGCACAACAACCTCCATCATTATTTCCAGCTAAAAATAAAACGCACCACCCACCGCGGCAATGACAAATTCACCAAAGACGCGAAATCAGCTGTACACATTGCGCAAGTGTCAAAATGCACACGAATTCAATAGGGTTGGACCCTCTATGGAACAATCAACAGCCTGGTTTTGATACCACAAATGGGTTCCAAGAATTTTTGAAAACCGTTGAAACGTTTTGATTCTGAGTCATATTTTGTCGGTGCTCTTGGCAGAGACTGGGAGCAGTTAAACGCGTGTAAAGGTAAGCAGTTGCTTGGTGCTTCATTCTTTTAGAACATTTGCTAATTGGCATCATTCAGGGGACATGAAGTAAATACGACTCCTGAAGGTCATCCCAGAATGTCTTTTAATATCACCAGAAATTTAAGAAGATTAGTGTTGATAATAAATGCATCGCTAAAGGAGATTAATAAGCAAACAGGTGGACAGGGCAAGTTTCCAATACTGTTTTAGTATGTGCAATACAAAAGACTGATTCAAACGCTTCTTAATCAGACCTAAAACCGGAGAAGTCACGAAAGTAATTACCGTTATTGATTAGGTAGGGCATACAACTCTCTATTCTCATGCAACCCTTACCATTAGCCCATTTTAGACCGTGTAAGGAAAACAAGCGCCTTGTCGATGCACAGAAGGCGATTATATTTATTTTTATTATTGCATATGTGTCAACACATCGCACATAAAACAGCCATAAGTTGGAATGCTCAGACAAAAACCATTGTCTGCATAATTCGGTAAACTATCGAGCTAAAGTGTTTTGAGGCCGTATACGAGCGCCTTGATATTTTAACATGATCATGCTGATTATACGAGGCACTGTTCAACTCTTGTTGGGGCAACATTAGCTGTTCTGCAGGTGTTCGTGTAGACGTTCATTCAAAATGCAATTTTGTGTGGCGAAAAAACTTCAGACTAAGAGGACTAACTCTTTTCAGCATCACTAGCATGTGCAATTAGCCGGCCTCGGTATATTGTATGCTTTAAACGCTAATCATACAGAAGGCTCGAGCAATTATATCCGCTAAGAGCACTAGAATTTTCGCTTTCTTAAGAGCAATTGTTGAAGCGTGTTGCTGGGGCCATTCAAACTGGGAGGTCCGCAACAAAGAATCTGTCAAGGCTAATAGTACTTGTACTTTTACACAAACTAAAAGTGTAGAACCTAAAAAACCTACCACACAAACGAACAGCCGATGTTAAAGGTCCTTTGAACCGAAGGTTTATACTTTAAGTGCATTTCAAGATGTACATAATCTTACTTTACTTTTTCTAAGACTATAACGCGACGTCAGTTCACGGAATCAGTTTCAGCCT
This sequence comes from Mesocestoides corti, assembly GCA_900604375.1. NCBI lineage: Eukaryota > Metazoa > Platyhelminthes > Cestoda > Cyclophyllidea > Mesocestoididae > Mesocestoides > Mesocestoides corti. The sequence continues at coordinate 162,716 of UXSR01005223.1, forward strand.
AGTTGTGCTTCGCATTTGTTAGCGATTACAAAGAAAGATATTCTGAAGTAATTAATTTGCTTTTCAATCCCTCAGACCTGTTGAATGCAATCACGTATTTTGAATGTGCTTAGCCTTTTTAGTTCCAAGTGTCGCAATTCCCTGGTAGACAAAACATTCTGTTTTGCTTGGCTTCAGCTAAGAATCATTGGCGTGTCTTGTAGTATCCAATCAGACGAAGGAATTTTTTGACATGTTTTGATTAGCTAACACGTGTTCTTTAATGGTTAAAGTCGGAAAACAACCAACTAACTTCTGTGAAAAGCTTTACCAAGGGCAATTTACTGTCCTATGAAAAAATGAGACTAGCGAAGACTTGGTGCGGTCATTTTAAATTGCTTTATTGCTAGTAAATGCGCCCAAGACGACCACAACAGGAAAGGACAACGAATAATTCGCCTTAAAGAACATTTTCCTACATAAAATCCACGAATATCGATGATGATTTGGGGCACAGATATGTTTTTGCTGTGGTAGCGTTTATCTTTAAATCTTATAACAACCTTTGAATTTGTCGATTTACACTGCCAAGCCAGACGCCTCTCACTAGTTACTACTGGTAGTTTTGAATCAGTCAAGTCCTGATCTAGACATACATTTAACGGGGCTCGGTTTTAGGAACCATCGCAACCCGAAGTTGGACAGCAAGCCACGTGATTAAAATGCTACCTATTCATAAGCTATAGATTGCATTTTACGTTGATTTTGAAGCTCAAACATATGTTAAAAACCAAGTGCCACGTTGGATTTATTTGCTACAAATCAGCCGTCAGTCGTGGTTAAACTAGGAGATGGTTAATATTTGTAAGTTACTACAAACCCTAACAGTTGAAACCTTTTAAGACACAGGTTTGTGCCGGTACTAACGTTTGATCGTTAAGCCTATTTCATACTCAGTAACTCCTATAAACAACCGTCTAATTCATTTCTTTGCCTAATAATCAAACATTTAAATTTAAACTCGATTTAGTTTTGACTAAATCACCATTGATTCTTTTGTTTGAATTTGTGTTTCTTGCTAAAATGGGACTGTATATTTAAAATAAATCTTTTACCTTCCTTATAAGTTACAACGCATAATCACTTGCAACCCTTTACCAACATAAATCTATTTGAGCAATAACATAGCACCATTTTTTCTATCAAGTGCGAATCACATAGTGAGTCCATGTCATAACATAGCAGTTCACATTTGTTTCTTAAGGCTTCACCATCAAACCTATATTTTGTGCGCTCTTTTGGCATGCGGCATTGCATTTATATCCTTCGGTTTGTGTTCTTACACATTCCAGGAGTTCAATGCTTGGAGAGGTAGCTTGATCGGTAACAATTACACAAAACTGAAATAGGGTAGCTGATTACACGACACACGACCAAAATTCAGATGTCAACTTAGTTTTTAAACCCCAAAAAAACGTCGGTATAAAGAGACTAGGTGTGCGGGAAACATTGTGTACGTGGGAAGGGATCGTGACAACCTTTCTCGTGGATGTTGACATGTGGGCGAAATGATACTAAATGATTCCCTGCCTTTAACTCATCAAAATATCGGGCTTACTTCCCTCATGATTGGGTCGATTGGATGGTTTCACAGAGTTGTGAGTGTGATTTTGCCCGATAAAGGTGTTTTCAATTCTCGGTTTGTTTTAATTCACTGGAAACTAAACTAATCAAGGTGTGCAATTTTGAAACTCTTCTTGTAAACGTGTGTTCTGGAATTTGGTGACCCCGGCAAATTATGCAAAAACAAAGAAATCTAAAACGGCTATTTTGTTGCTATTGATTGTTCTGGTACTGAATGAGGCTCGCTAGAGTGTGCTTTTAAAATATCGACCTCAGAATTTTATGTAATTTTTATGGATAAGCTTTTGTCAGACACTGAAAGTCTGCTTCTGGCACGAGTCATAACATCACCACACCCATGCCCACTTCGCGTGATTCCTCTGATTGGCTTTGCTGCCAAAGGCCCTGGTTTTCAGCTACTCACTGTCCCCTTCCTTCTCCGTCCGTGTCCCGATTCTCAACCCGGGGCATACCTAAGCACCACACCGCTCACCAGCCAATCGATAAAAACCTAGGCCAATATCTCAAAGTGTTGCGCATACCAAGCTACTGTCTACGTACGGTCCACGAATTTTTAAGAACTTTAAGTACAGGGTGAGTTTGAAGGGACTAGGCCGTAAAATGTGATTCGTTCAGATAATAAATTTTATTGGTATTCGGGGTAGACATTATTGAAAAGTCACACTGGGCTTGAACTGTTAACCACGTTCTTTAAGACACTTAGAAGTACGATAAGGAATTGAGTAGCGTGCAAGTCAGAGTCTTAGTTGCATTTTGCGCAAAACTCCACCAATTCCAACACCAACAAAGGTGTAGAATAGTCACCGGTTCTCGCCGTAGATTGGGATTTTCTCTGGAACAGCGACATTCACTCAACAGAACCGGTGAATGGTATGAATGGAGTTATCTTTATTCACTAAGATTCAGTGAGTGTGGGAGATCTGGTGTCAACTAGGCATTTGTTCAAAACTATTACATTTGATCCTTGAGAGATATCAATTTCTTATGAACATCATTGTGGTAGTTTTCGCTGTCTACAAGCCAAGACAGCTTTCCAGTCTGATTGCTTTTAAGGGAACAAACAGACTGGCCTTCTACCTCTTGAAAGAGTAGTGAATGTGACGAGCTATTGCGTTCCATTTATGTTTGGTGGGTGTTTTTCTTAAATCGACACCATGTCTCACTCTTGTTTCAAGTTCGGTAAAACGCTTTGAAAAATAAATCACAATTATTTGTTTGAGAATTGTTGATTATTCGCAGCTGCCATTGCTGGGGAACGATTTTCAATCAGAAACAGAAACACAACTACAAAGTACTAACGAGTCCACATTAACTGCCTTAGTCAGCAGCTGAAAAAATAGCTGCTAGAAATTTTAAGAATAAGCTAGTACTGTCCGACCAGCCACCACTTCTGACACTCGCCGAGACCGCTCAGATAGTTTCAGGATGACTGAAAGATAATACCCTTTAAACTCGTGAAAAAATCGATTCTTTCGACGTGGTGTAGCACCTTATATACTGACATTGAAAAAGAATCCTAGATTTGTTAAGGTGGATCTAATTCTAATGCCATTGGTTGAATACCCTAAAACGCTGTTCTTTCCACATGCGAATGCGTGTGACTTCGCTCACCGGATTCCGAGACTCCACGGTGGACTTACGGGTCTTTTTTCCCAAATCAAGGCAACAAAACTGTAAAACGGGCCTAATGTTTAGCATCTAATTTAAAGACACCTATTTGATAAACCATGTGAATTGCAAGATGCGACAAGTTTTACTAATATGAGTGGACTTTCGGTTATAGCTTCAAACTTAAATGGTTGCACAGTGTATACCACAGATTTGGATGCGAGATTGCGTATTGCACATAACCACGAATTCGGACTTGGACTTCGACCTGTTGGGTCCCATGAACAAGCCATTCACCTCCTAACTACGAAGCTATTCCACGCAGGAAATGAAACTGGGTCCAGAACAAGCCGCACGGCCGCGCCAAGATTTACATTTATGTTGCGAAATGTGGGCATTCGGAAAATCAATTTCAAACGTCGCAATAACCATTGGACTTTTGTAACAGGTGATGTACTTTAGACTTCTGACTCCATGGGCGACATAGAAGACATTAATGGTAATATGGTTAACTGGTTTTTGTGTTCATGTTTTTCATTTGCACACTGGCTTCACAGAATCTTTCTCAGAACCACTTGAACCACTTCTGGCACTTCTAAGAGTTAGTTGAATGCTTGCCTCACGAAGCTCTCTTGCATTCCGCTACATGAATTCACAAGTACTCACATTGAAAAAACCTAACCTTGAGACAAATTTTCGTATATTTTTCGTGACTTCTGCTAAGTGATAAACTAAAGCTGAGTTAACGCAATTATGATTGAAGTGGGATGAGTGCAAAAATATTTTGCAACCATCAAAATCACTGGGAATTTGAAGGAACAGACGGAGAAGGCAGGTTTCCACAGCAGACAACAAGTGAAGGCACTCTATCTCAACACTGTGCCTGTTTTGACAATTTTCGAGGACTTTTTAAAGTAGCCTTGGCAGAAGTATGTGCTAAAAATTGGAGACTATAATGCCACTCAGTTTGTTTAAAAGGGAGCATTGTGAGAGTGTTTGAATTGGCTGAGATGCATGCGAGGCAATTAAGTAATTATTAATTGGTTTGGTGAGCTGTTTAGAAACCTTATTAAATCGCGACGCGCCACTTCGGCTTTCCTCCGATTGGCTGGCCTGTTCTTTTAAAATTTAATTTAACATGTGAAACATCACTTGAAATGAAAGTAATTGGTTATTTTGCAGATCACTTTAAACCAAATTACGGCATCTCAAAACAGTGGTTCTGGGTGGTTTTAAGCATGAAAACAACAATGCAAGACCTCGGAAATTGGTGCATTACTAAAATTTTAATAATGAGTTTACCCGAAAAGGCATTATTTTGAAGGCCAAAATTGCTCATGGTTCGGGCAAAAACGTAAAATTGGTGCCGTTTTATTCACAGAGCTGCGTTTAGATACACAGGCAAGTTTGCAGCTCACCTGCAAGTCAAGCAGCGACAGGGTCTTAAAAATTAAACTCCTTTTTAATTGTCTTAGTTTTCAACATTCAGACACGGTCACAAAATATTCACAGAATATGAAGATTCACTTTGGGCGAGAATGCCATTCACAAGTCAGTAACCATTGAATTTGTGTGTTACATTGCCAAACAATTTGGCAGATGCACACATGCACTATCAGCCGAAGCACGGGAGCTCAACACAACTTACCCGTGACCTTTCACAGATCACGTAAACGTGTTCCAGGAGGCCATGTTTCTAATCAACCTGGGTGACAGACAGGATACGATTCTGCGGCATTAACCACGTCGATGAACCTCTGCGTGTTAATGCGAGACTCACAAGGCTGTCGACACTTTTCTCTGCATGCTAAATTTCCCATGGATGAATCCAAGTGGAAGACTATGAAAACGCTGGTTATTTGGATTGTTTTAAAACCATGACGGATGAAGTCTGCTGTGACTTTTTAAATAATGAGAATCTCGGTAGCTTGGGTGAATTAAATAAGGCAGTAATATTCAACGAGGTATCTAGATTGCACATTCAAATTACTTTGATGCCAAAGAAGAAAACGCATTATTAGTCAACGGCCGAAGTAGTCAGTCAAAGTGCATCCAACGACCGTGCTTTCCTTTTCATGTACGACTCTTGAAGGCATGATTGGCATCAGAGGGGTAAATCCCATCTATCTGCTTTTATGATGTTGGAGAGGAATTGAAGGAATGCTTTATTATTTTAGTGCTAACTGTTGCTTAATTATAGGACAGACCTTTAACAGGGCCTGGAACTCAGGTCATTGCAATCCTTATTGTAATCTATGTAAAGCTGTAAGTTAAGGGACATTTTTATCAAACACCTTTTATCAACTGCATAAATGCTAATGTGGCAACGAACTTCATCCAACGCAGGAATGGCTCCTGTAAAGCATGGTAACGTAGCCGGAGTACTCAAAGATTCTCCTACTTAAGGAACAACAATAGCATATATCGTGAACTGTGAAAGCTCTTCAACTGTCGTGAAATTGATTTGGAATCTACGTGATTTGTCAGCTCACAGTCATGGCAGCTCTACAAAGTCCCTTTGGTTTCTGGTAGATTTAAAATAAAGCCTTCACTGCAGTGTCAATGGCTAATTTTTTAATGTGCCTCAAGGAGAAATAGGTTGAAAGTTGTTATATTGCGGAACCTAAATTTGCCGCTGCTGTGTACCACAAATAGTAAAGATTTCAGGACGCAGCCATGAAGGAGCCGCGTTGGAAGTTTATCAGGTTGGAAAGGGACAATTCATCATTCGAAGAAAAAAAGTGAAACCACAAGTGGCCAAAAATGAATATTGAGAATTGCCTTCTATTCAAAGTATTATTGAAAATTCACGTCTTTTGGTAAAAATGTATTCCGAGGCCTAAGGACGCAATTTGCGCATGCCCACAGTAGATAGACGCAAATGCTTGGTGCCACTTACATGTTTGAACAAATGATTTCAAAAATGGCGAGCAATCTAAATAGTATCAGTGAAGAAACAGCACCTACGTTGATAATTAAGTGCAGGATATTCGGCCTTTAATTTGCCCTGAGATTCACACAAGTAAGCATTCGGTTGAATTTAAAGGGGGATTTTAAGGACGAGTCGGTATAGCTAAATCCACTCAGTGAAGCGGGCTTTATTGGTAATAACGTCTGTGTTGCTTTTTCTTCGCTCCACTTACCAGCGGATCGCCCTAATTTGCCTTTTAGGCTGGCAAAAAGGTGCCCCATCGGTAGCTCGTGTGGGTGAATCGTGCGCCTTTTTGCGTCGTGCGCAGCACCGGACTTGATCAGATGCCGACAGATGCTGAAAAAAGCACGATCGGCTCGCGCACAGCCCGAGGCGTCCGCTGTCGGGCTTTTTGAGCCCCAGCGCCGACGCCGAAGCAGCTACGGTCCGGGCTGGTTTTTATGCCCAACTCCTTATCCTCCTCTCCTTTAGCTGATGCCGGGCGAGCCTTCAAATCGACTGCGTTTCGCTCAGGCAGGTTAGCGTTGGCTTGGAGGAGGGGGCCGACTCTAGGCCCGCCTTCATTACTGCCTTCTTTCAATTCTATCAGACGGGTTGGAAACAATGTCGGCTTCTGAAATTTCGGTGACGCACGCCATAATAGAAGAGGAATAATAACAAGCAATGTAGACCCTCATTCGTTTATCCTAAACAAAAAATATTTAGGCAGTAAACAGTGTAAGCGATAGTGGTTAAACAGTAAATTCAAACAAAAAATACATGTACATGTATTTCGAGTAATGTCCTAACGAAACCAGTAGAGAAAAGCAAAGGGTTGTATCGAAATTGCATGACAAATTTTACACTATTGGCAATTTCAAATACTTCTCAGCTCACACGAATCATGTTTAAGCCATCACAATTACTAGAATTAAAAGGCGTTTCATTGGAAGTTGAACAATATCACATCTTATAGATGCTCTAAAAATGCGACTTTGATGGTAGAATTGAGTTTTGTGACTTGCGCCTTAAACAAACATACTATGACACAAGCTGTGTTATGATCACACGTAACTGCCTATTCCGCTTAAAATTAGGCTGTAGGTCACACAATGACCAGATACTTCGATCAGAGATCCCAATCTCCAGTCAGCAAATTGTTAGGTGGACATGTGATTCCAGTCCCTTTCAGCTAAAAACTGCAGGCTTTTATCTTGAATTTACAAAATTCGTGAGATAAGCTGTCAATGCTCGTTTTGCAGTCACGGCTTCACCGAGTCAATACATCGTGTGGTGCCTTTCAGATGGCATTACATTTTTGTTTTCTTATTTGTGCAATTTCAGGGCCTAGATTCTAGACAAGATGCCTCACCAATTTAAAATCCATCTTGCTCAGCTTCATGTTACCGAAAAATAGTTTGAGTAACAATGTGTTCTTAAGGTGACCGCCTTGAGTCTGACATCCAGAAATGATTTTCAAAGATATCCAAACTAAAAAAATGACTTTTTACAGCTTCTTTGGCCGATCACTGATAAATCACATCTTGCAGGGTTGCATGCGTTTGATAATAAAAGAAACCACAGTCCAAAGTGTCAGAGTGTGGCTGTTTATTGTCTTCAAAGCACCCATGTCGAAGCTAGTGAAACGTGAGTTTCCAGGCGCCCTCACAACTTGTCCTCTCTGAGGTGGATGGCGTTACCTGATAGGTTGTTAAGAGGTTTTATTTTCCAAATACACCCCATCATTTTTTTGCTCCGACGAAAAAGAATGTTTGTCTTGCGAACATTTCCTGTCATTTGCATAGGCACATGCGATTCTTATCTCCGACGACGAAATCAAGTCCCCAACCTTCATCATTTTACTGAATGCGCCATTTAAATCCTTTTGCACAGTCAAAATTGTGATAACGTCTACTATTGATGCCACCAGACGGTCTTGTCTGCGATAGCAATATTGCAATTGGCACCATTCCAAAATTTACCTTGTGACTTATTGGAACGTGGTGATTGTATTTGTGTAGAAATTAACTTCACCTTTATCTGGGTGATTAGCATTACAAATAATGCCTGCAGTCATGTGAAGCACAGGTCATTCCGATCTAACCTATTTCAGAAACGTTGGTCATATCGCAATTGAGGATTCCAGCTCAAAGAATCTCACAGGGTTCCAGTCCATCAAATACGTTCCGTAACTTGAGCCTATTTCAAATATCACGGTCGACGAAGACGTTTGTTGCTAACTATATTGGCTCTCGGCCATATCACCTGCCTGTCCCACTTAGTACTGGCGTTTTACGGCTGTGAGGTTAAATACTTGTTTTAGCCTATCAATAACGTTTTAAGCGGGTGCCTTCGTAGCTGCTGTCACGCTAAAAATGTTTTCATGGTTTGTGGAGTCAGTAATAGGGGTCCAATTAAAACTGTTTATTTCCGTACGAAAAGAATTTAGTGCAGTTCAATTTTTGATTGCTCCGAACACATGGTGAATGGACTACGAGTAACTCTGACACAATTTCAGTAGATGGCATTAAATCAGAACGAAATTTTACATGAAACAAATGATGCCGCCAGTTTCTTTGAGTGTTCCTTAGCCTTGCTATCATGTCCTGACAACACTTTCTCTGGTATTCACACAGCTATGGTTCATGATGGCGATGACGGATTAAAACACGATACCTCACAGTCAGCGACGAGCAGGGTGAACAAAAAGCAAATTTAAGGAATGGGAGGCCCTGTATTGTGATCTCACTGTCGAGGAAAGTGATCTAAATACACGAATCGGGCAATAAGTAACAGTATTCTATGTGTACCCTTCAAGTAACATCACACTAAGCACATACAGCAGCTCCTTTATTACGGTTTGGGTTGTCAAACTAGCTAATTTGTGTCGAGAGAATAACCAACCAGAGGCCAAAGGCAAGAAAATTATCTAAAATGACCTCCAAAACTTTTGGTTAATTGTCAAAAAGTCCCTAATCCTTTTCCATAGAATATTAGCTATCTGAAAAAAGGTTCATTGTCAGAACGTTCGCATTGTGTTAAGTAACTAACTGAGTAAGCGACAGCAAATGCTTAAACCGAAGTGTTTTGGAGTCCATCCTTCAGAGGGTGCAGTTGGAGGGGCTGAAGAAGTCGCCATTTCCAAGGCCTACGCATAATGCACATGCACCTTTAAAGTGTGTTTTGGTAAAAAAAGGGCTGCGGTGGTGAGATATCATGACCTTCAAAAGGCAAATTTCAATCTACCAGTTTTCAGTGGCCTTGCCTAAACAGTGAGCAGCAGGCTGGGTTTTCAGGCAAGTGACTTACACCATGGAATGCCAAAAGGCGATAAATTGTTTTATAATGAAAGTTAATTGAAATAGTGTCCTATTCCTACAGTAAACTTGTCTGTATTCTCCTTAATCGAATCTCGTTGGTACGGTTATTCCAAAAATAACTAACGATTTCGTAATTTGGACAATCAGTTGGTCAGTAGTATAATTGTATCATTAATTTATCCACGAAGACGCTTACAACCCTAAACGAACATTAAAAACTGGTTATATTTTTCGTGACTACTCAGAACAGTTGTGCGTCCCCAGTAAAAATGCTTGAATCTTGCGTCTTCGTAACATCCGACGATTTAAACTCCAAATTTTCCGGAATGACTTAGAAATTTCCTTGGGATCAATTAGGCCTTTTGGAAAAGCAATTGATTTATGCATCTAAACATGATTAGCACTGGCAGTATGATTTTCTGCAAGAAAACTTACCGATGGCATCTCACGCTCTTGCAGCTGGGAAATGCGCCTTCTTGCGCTCTTAGTGATCGAGGTGATCATTTGGTTCGTAGGTAGGGAAAAAAGTCTCCTGAACAAGTGATAAATGGATGTTTTCGCCCAGTGGATTCATTGTACTTTTTCCCTTCTTCGCTTTAAAATGAATAAGCTAGTGCTCAAGAAAAGAGAGCATATTTTGTGTGTCGAAGAAATTTCACTATATTTGATTTGGCTGGAAGGCCCATGCAGTATGGGACTTAATGGCGTGTACTTTAGGGCGAAGTCGTAAAAGTCGATGACAGGCATTTGTACGCTGGGGACGTTGGACATTAATTTTGGATTAAAGGGTGCACACACACGCTTGCGTGTGTGTGTGTGTATGCAAGAAGAAGCATTTCGACATATGGACTATATGCAACAAGAGTTCAGTGATAATTGTGATCCTAGTGGAGGGTGTGGAAATGATACAGGACTAGTGACGAATTACAGACTGTCTAGCGCAAATGTGCGTAAAGTAGCGAGAGACCTCTTTACAAGAAACCATCATCCCCTGGTGGCAAGTTTCTTCACTCTCTCAGTATTTATTTACTAACATTCTTAAAAGCTCCAAAAATCATTCCTATCTCAGTCCTGTGTTTGGGCCAATTATTTTCACTTTTGGATGTGCTGTAATTTGAATTTTTTCTCCTGTGGTTACAATGATAAAATCGATATATTTCTTCTCTCGTAGTTGCCGACTGCAATATCCACCGATGATCAAATGAAAAAATTCGGTTCAAAAATAATTATCAGCTGGACCGAGATCTATCAACAATCTAAAACGAGCCCAAATAAACTGATTTCGGTGTCACCATGACCTCGATGATCGCCTTAAGTGCTCATTCTCTCATGGAGGTGAATCAAAGTGCCTTCAAACAATCGCGGAAAACATCTTGACTCCTACCAAGTAGTCAAGAGACGCTTTCTTTGGGGAGTACTTTGTAAGGCCCGTATAAAGACTTCGACCACAGCGGTACGTCAAAATCAAATGCTTATAGTAAACCATATGTCGGCATGTTCAAAGATAGTTATGCAGGATAGAGCATAAAATTTGTTACCAGAAGCTGTGTCATGTATCGCTTGCACTCCACACGTAGGTCCAAGTGCTTACCTATTTTTAACCTAGGAACAGTTTGTCCACTTACCAGAGCAGAACTACTTACTGCTGCCTTATTGATACTCCGCTAATGAAGACTAGACTCGGGGTTTTGTGCGACCCAGAATTTGTAGCAGAAAGTGATTTACCAGGACCGGGATCGACTTTAATCCAGAGCCCCGAGGACTTGAGAGTACAATTCGCCGATAAAAATATATACAGGTACACGCATTTTCCATTAATTAATCCATCATTACCAAGAATCTTTCAACACAATGCCATGTCTTTGTATCGACTAACTAGAGGAAAAGCCAATCTCACCGGACAAGATCCTGAACGCAAGAACCCACTTTACGGCCAAAGGCCTTTTCCATTATCCGTGACTGCGTTTCTAGTTATTCGGCAAGGGGTAGCAAGCGTTTTCTAGGACTATCCGTCAACGGGGACATCGGTGGACAGCTTGACAGTTAGGGGAGCTGGGGTTGGGGATAGGGAGGGAGGGGTTGGGTTTGCGGTGTGGGTTTGCAGTTGTGGCCCAATTGCAGACCACGATTCGCGCCTCGGACGTCTTCACCTTCGTGGCCGTCCTCCACGTCGGTGGACGGTAAAAGGTCAAACTTAAAGAATACGGTTTAGGCTCAGGGGCTTGGTCTAAAATGCCGGAATGTGGAGTTTGCATTCTAATCAACCATTCAAATTAGTTTACTTGGGGTCTCATACACAGGGTCACCAGAATTTCAGGATGCAGGTATGAGTGAAAACAAATGATAAATAATTTGTAAGAAAATTAAGTTTGTTTTCACGTCTCCTCAAATTTCACACATGCTCTGATCAATTCCGATTTACACAAAAATAACAGAGGTGCTTTAAAAAAATTTAAAATAGTAAATTAAACCTAACCGGGAAGCATATGACCCCAGTAAAATCAAAATGACATGTTCAGTGAACGGAAGTGACTCAAATGAGATTAAAAAATGTCATTTGCCGCAAGAGCTGATGGTAAATCTAAGCGAAATACCTGCTTTCATCACAATATTCTTCAATGCAAAAGAGAAAGTGCGGTCTGTTGCTTGAATTGACTGACTGCTTCTTCTTTGCTGTGTCATGCATTTTAGCGGCCTAATTAAACAACTCATTCGGTAGTGTTTCCGGCTTCTAAAATTTCCCTATTACGGCGTCTACTGGGCACGACAGACCAACCTATTAAGGAATGCATGCCAAACTGACAGTAGACATCTTCAGTTATTCTTAAATCTCTGTTTCTGATGCTTTGCGGAAAATGCAACTTCTCAAGGAAGAAGAAGAGAAATAAAGTGGAGAATAGGCAATTATGCAAATGTATTTATCTAATCTAAAGTTATGATGGAATTTCTCGACAAATCAGGCTTGCTCGATCCAGCGGCCTCTGTCAGAATGGACATGAAGTACTCCAATTTGGCCAAATTTACTTAAATAAGTTGCCAGAAAGACTTTGAGAATTGAGAATTGAAGGAGACTGTTTGATTTGAGGGGTAAACCTCCACTAAGGCGTTGGCAGTGCAGGTAATTAAATCCACAACGGATAAAACAGTCCCACTTCAACCAGTTCGCATGTTGACAAATCAAGGAATTTCAGCAGCAAGCAATTACGTGTGGTTTGTAGACTGCCTGGAATCAGCAGTTGTCGGGGATAACTTTTCCCGAACGCTCATGTAAAAAATAACTCAAGCTGATTCGAAATCCTAGCTTCTTTACATGATGACAATATTCATGGTTTTCGGTTATTACGCCTGTCCTCCATCTCGATCTAGGGCACACAGGTTATTGTACACTTTCAGAGAATCTGAAACATGTTGGTGTGCGAAATAGCTTCCTTTTATCGTATTAAAGTACCTTTTCAGTTATCCTTTGTTCGATCAAATTCAGGTTATAACAGTATTGCACGCCTGAATTACTAGCATTAATGAGGGTTGCAAACAATTGTGTAATCCACGTACAGGGCGTCTACTCCTCGTTGAATGATCTGGGTGAACATTGTTATTGATTCAACTTGATACAAATTAATTAGATTACCACACTTTTTCTCGATTTTGATGGTTTTAGTACAATATTCAAAAACAACGGATTCAATGCAGCAAAATATGGTGTAGAATAAGTGGTATTTTAAATCCGCCTTTCAATTCAAGGGCAAAATGACACCTCTTACAAAATTCAAATCTTTAAAGGTTCCATCACAGAAAGGTGATGCATGAAATAAACGGTTCCTAAAGCACTGCACGGGGTCACACGCAAAATCGGTTCGTTTCGGCTCAGTGTTGCTGTCGAATCCTTGGGTCGTTGAAAATGTCCTCCGCTGGAGTTATTCCTGTACCCCAGGTTGTGTTGCTCTTATGCTTAAACGTATGTGAATTACTACCAACAGGCGTATTTCCACTAAATGCGCATTAGCCGTATCTAAAATACGTATTTTTGGCCCTGACGATCTCTCAAGACTGTGAATTTTCCTCGAGAACATTTGATAAATGCCTTTGCCTTTGCGTTCCGTGGGGTTGGTTTTTCTGGTGCAATATTAATCAATAAATATGCCTGCTTCCTTAGGTCAAACCTAATTCACAGTTTAAACCACTCAAAGGGCAAAGAAACTATCTGTAATTTCGGTGCCTTCTTGTCAGACCACTCGTTGGAGCAGCTGTCGGTTTCCCCGATGTCATACGAAAATCCCCCTACTGGCACGTGTTCATTCTTGTAAGTCAATACTCGCGTTCACTTGCTCTTTTTACTGTCGCATAAATTGACAACAGTCAACTGATAACGGGTCCGATTATTTCCCTGAACAAAAGTACAGTCATTAGCACATAATTGGCAGATGCATTAGGGCAGTCTGTAGCGTGTGTGTGTGTGTCTTTGTGTAAGTGCCAAAGTGTGTTCATTCTTCCCCAGGAATCACCTGTGCTGGCCCATTCCCACCACCCCTTCAGGCACGTTGCCCTCTATGGGCCACGTTCCATGCTTAAAGTGCAGTTGGATTTTCTTCGGCTCTCATTGCGGCGCGAGGCTCACTTTAAAGTTATGACCTGGATGGAATACGGTTACTTAAAACCATTTCAAATGAAATACCTGTTTCAATTTACGCAGATCTGCGTCAACTGAAACCCGCCTTTCCTCTTGGTTAACTTGTACAGTTGCGGGTGAGCTAACCCAACAGATCCGAAGTAGTGAACGCAGTACTCTGGTTTATGTGTACCTATCATTAGCTATAATTAAGTGATCCTATTTTTGGGTTTTTGGTGACAGATGTTTCTGAATACAGACGCAAATCCAAACCCAAATTAACCCACAGATTTGCTTTCCTTGTGATAGTGCATCCGATCCGAGTGGTAACTGCTAGCCTCTAACGTTTCATTTTGCATTATTTCTATTTCCTACTTATTAATCAGCAAATAGACAGGGCACAATTGTTTTTTTTGTTGCCTTTTTTTGCGTATGTGGTCCCACACACTCGATGCCCACATGTGCGCTTGGCACACACCTGTGTCCCCGATGGATGGATGGATGGATTATCTGTCTCTCCCTCATTTGTTCCACATTCTGGAGAGATGGCAAAAGCAAGGATAGACCCTGAATGCAAACTTTTATATAGAGATTGTCCTGCACCAGGTCTAAAAGAGTCATTAATGATGGGTAGGCGTTGTTACCTGCTTACCTTCGTGCTTTGTATCGTTGTTTATCTTCTCAATGGTCCAAATACTACGCAGATAGTAAACATACTTCAAACAGACTAAAATCTACGTCTATTACTGTGGGGTTTTTGAACCTAAGTGACTATCTAGCTACATTTGTTATAGCTGAACTTTGGGAATTGACGCTCAGTAATAACTCATGCGCCCAATTCTTTTTTCTAATTCCCCACAAAAAGCGATTTTGAAAACTCGATATTGAACTGACTTTATCGCAAAGAGCCATGAATTTGTCTAAGTCTTAAGGAAAAGAATTTAACATACCAGATCAGAGATTAATCAAACCATATGATGTTTGGGATTTTGCGGTGATCTAAGAGGAATCAAATTACAGTTGGAATTAATTTCTCCGAAATTTCGATTTAAGCTAAACCAGTTGATTTGAAGGTTGAAAATTGAAGAACTCAAACAATCGTTTGACTTGACGTCACAGTTCCGGTTCTAATATTTGGTTTATAAGCCGACTGATTTGGAAACATAATCCGAAGAAGTTGGCAGTCAAACTAGACTTCCCAGTTTCCTGTTATTCTCTGAACCTATTTTTCTAATTTGAATAGAAAAGTAATTAGTAGGTCGCAATCCAAAATGCACATGCTTTGTGTGTGGTAGGATTTCAAAGACATGATTTATTGCAGACAACCCCCACACAATCAAAACATACGTTCAAACGGTCATTGACATCATATGCAGAAAAGTAGTAGGAAGTTCGACAACATTGGACATCAGGTGACTGAAATTAGGTACTGACACTCTCCTGGCTTTCACAAAGGTCATCCAAGTTTGTACCCAGTGACCTTGTGAAATTCATGAAGTACGAAGTTGTGCTTTGGTCCCTAGTTTTTTAAATCTACCCAAACGACGCCCTTTTCGATCACATAACAAGGCTTTTAAATAGGCCGCTTTTGTTTTAATAGGTTTCAGGAGGCCAGGGAAAATGATAGTGCACTGGCTGAGGGCTGTGATGTAGCTTCTTTTCAGCGCCAAATCAGGGGTGATGAAAACCACCAACGTGCTCAACGTGTTCGCAAACTCAGCGTTTAAAATGAATTTAAACACTTTAAAAAAGGAATGTGGTTATATAAAGAGGTCTATTGAGAGCACATAAATTCTTAAAATACATTCTACTTGAAATAATCAAAGCTGTTTTCCATCCAGATGATTCTTGTGAAAACTTTGCAAAACAATTTTTAAGTAACTACTTCGGCGATTTTTCAAAATCCCCCTCAACCTGCAGCTCACTTGGTCATCACGATGTAAAAGGGTCAGTTTGCGCAAAAAAGTGGCTTTAACCTAACCCTTTGGAACTATCTACCGCCGAATGGCCCGACTTGACCAGGACAAAGTCTTCTATTAGAGAAATCGGGTTTGTTTCATTACAAAAAGCTCAGAATTAAAAGTGGCCTTAAATTTATTTTATGTAGATGAGAGTAAGTACAGGCAATTCTAAAAAAATTGAACACATAGGAATATGGAGGCTCATCACGAGAGTCCATACATTTATTGCCTAAATAATCGACGACAAGACCAAAGCCCAGTTAAATATGTCGTAAAGTTAATTTTCGCATGTCGTCCTGGAATTTTCTAGTCTCTTCGGCTAAAACCAATTATTTCTGTTTGTGGAAGACGTAATGAGGTGATCAAGTCTACGTGTTTAGTGACTGCTCGTCCAAAAACCTGTGACTATAGCCACTTGAAAGGTGGGAATGGATCTACAATGCATAAATAATTAGAAATGACAATAAATGACCACTCAGGGCGTGCACGAGGATTTCTTAGTCCTTTAGATGGACTACAACATTGCAATTATTAATTTCAGAATCTTGGTGCACCCTAGTTTGATGCATCATCAGGTCAAAATCAATACGTTCTGAATATCGACTAATATGCTTTATCAAAGGGGTACTGAAAATCGATTAGTTGAGTGCAGAGAGTGAACCGCCTAGTGCGACTTGGGAGACCCGAGTGGTGCTGGTGCACTAATCCAACGTAATCGAACTGCACGGCGCTCATCAAAGGCCCGTCAAGTAGAGCCATTTTTGCGGAAAAAAAATCCGTCCAGCTGCTTAATTGAACAAACATTTACGTTAAGAACACAAACCAAGCCTACAGCTTTGCATGAATGATGTCCGAAATTGGTAAACAAAGTAAAACAGGTAGCTGAGATGATGAAATTTGTTATGAGGGTATTCATCCGACCGAATAGGCTTAGCCAGTGATTGAAAGAGGCTGGATTTAAGCCAATCATGGGCTAGAAAAAGATTCCAGCGATACACTCACCCAATGCCTGGTCAGTCACACAAACTTAACGTGGTGTCGATTTCAAAAGTGCAGAGATTGTTGCTAGAGCCTTTTTCGTAACGCATAAGTTGACCTGAACTAATTTTCCTTCACGAGTACCACGTTGACCCATAAAAAAGCAAGAAAATGTCTTAATTCACTTCTCACAACACTGACACAGCTTGCAGCTTCTGGCGACAATCTAGTTTTGGGGGTAATGGTGTCGCCAGGGGTTAAGTTTCATAGTTTGTACTTTAATCGAGTTAACTCAAAGAGAAGTGTGTTCATTGCAAGTCAAGTTGCCACAATTAGTAAAAACAATGAGTAGTAGTTTGAAAAATATATTAATATACTAAAAAAGAGGCGATTTGTGTAAATTAGGCTTACCTTGAAATGTTAGGACGTACGTACTTCCTGTATTCGGTTACCAGACTAAATTACAGTCTACTACCGAGATTTGACAATGAACACCGAACGTTATCCCTAACTTTTGCTCTGTATTAATTGTTATGCGTTCAGAATTCACTTTTGAACATTTGAAAAGATTGTTACTTTATTGTTGCTTCCCCCTATTGTTACATTTAAGTTGTCTTCGCACCTACATGACCTTCTGCAAGGTGGCTAATTTATTTTAAAACACAACGGCCTTTTCTGGAATGAATTAAATATTTTTAAATGTGCACCAGCTGAAGTGGAGCATGTTTATAAAATCGCCTTTCTGTACAATAAATCTACCACCATGTGGAGCACCTGAGCCATGTCAGTGGGTGTGCGAAGATTCCGTCGATTGGTACACAAAGAAAATTTGTTTTTTTTTTTTAACAAAAGCACAAAAAGTGAGTAAAATTGTGGTGACTGGTTAGTCAGTTAGTAGTTCAGTGCAGTTTTGAGCCTCTACCTTCACACGGATCACTTCCACGGAAGATTACAGTGGAAACTTCAAGAATGACCTGACTGAAAAAGGCTGGAAACTTCGAGGCTCCTAGGACGGCGATGGTGAGGTGTGCACACCAGAACCGCCTCTCAGTGTGTGGTTTAAGTTGCAGCGCACACGGGAGGGGGTTGGGAGGAGAGACAAAGAGCAGTTAAATCCCCTGGGGCTACCTCCAGGGTCCCGGCGCTGCACCGCGTCACACCCATTAAGCGGAGATTTTACGATGCACACACCCACTCCAACGCGAACCCGGCGCTGGACACTATTGATGTTTCGTGTTTGTACCAAATTTTTATGGGAGTAATGCGAGACATTCGAAGGTGGGTGCTTCGGTTACCTCCACAGCGTGTGCAGCTTCAAGCGCGCACACTAAGGGTGACTCCATATTATTCAGCAGTAGGCCTGGTAGAAGTCGAGCACACTAACTGCAAACTTATCATCCGCTCGAAAGTTAACTGCCTGTCGGCAAGGCAGAGCATTGGATTAAACTTTAGAGTCGGTTATCAGAGGAAGGACACAAGACACATCAACATGGGGCTAATTTTATTTGAATGGTCTTTCTCAATAAGCGATGTTTTGTCCACAGCCTAAATGTCATTAAAGTGACAAATAAACAAATTAAGGTATCAAGGTGATTTGACAACCACCGTTGTCTACTCTACCTTATGTTAAAAAAAACTAAATGAAAATTGCCCAATTTTCGGCACTACTGGACGTCTAATAGGCATATAGACTTAATGAGTCCTTTACAATGTCATTAACCAGTAAAGCTCACTACATTTAACAAAAACTCCGAATAAGCACCTTCCTGTTCATTACTTTCTCCAGACACCTGTTTTCTTAAATTTCTAATAATGGTAACCTCGAGACTGCAACACTCACTCGACAGCCCGCACTCTTTTCTTTGTATAAGCACAATCTTGCTAGAATTTAATGTGTCGTTCCACTCATCAATGCGTATCCTGAGACTGGTGCAGGTAATTCAAGAGTAAGGAATACAAAGGCACATCAGGATGAGCTTATTAAGAAACCTAGGTAAGTTTGCCTTTGTAAGCAGGCTTGGCTCTTTAGCTAGGTCTCACTAGACGAAGCCACTAATAAACAACGAGGAGGAATTTTCTCTGTAGCTCATTTAAATGCAGTGGTTTAGTGCCTCTTTCAAATGTGAGAGATCAAATTAATTTGTTCGCAGTTGCTACAGGGGATAAGACCATTGAATTGCGGTCTCCTAAGAAGGTTTAATGGACTCTTTTTGGGAGGGTAATCCTTGGCTTAACAAATTCGAAGGCACACAACCATTGTTGAGCTATTTTCTTGTGCTGCTTGATATCAGAAGATGCTACTGAATAGTGTTATACAGTGTTCGAGTTCAACGTATTTGAATGTGGAAGATTGTTTTAAAGCCATTAGGTTCAAACCTTCAAAAGTTGTTATTTCGCTTGACTGAGATAATTCACCATGCACTGATGAACCAAGATTGTTACTGGCTTGCATGAGCTACAACGTAACAATTCAATCCTGGGTAGGTATTTCTGTGTTGATGGCCAGTAACTCGACTAAAATCATGGCAATGAGCCACAATGATCATTTGAACTAAGAGTTTTTATTTTCAATCACATGAAACTTGCCCACCAGAACGGCATTTTGTGGTTCCCTACTTGAAATCAGTTGCTCAAACATGGTAAAATGTTTCCTTACTTGAGAACAATACGCGAATTTGGATAAGGAAACGAAGGTACATTTTAAGGTACCCCAACGGTCTGTAGTCATCGAATTTATTTGTTCTGTAATGAAACATTAATGTGCAAAGTCAAAATTAGCCAAGTCCGATTGGTCTTTAGGCCGGCGAGGAATTCGCATAAATGATATTTTTTTGACTTAGGTAATGGAGGCCCACATCAATGCCCATAATTGACCGATCGCGTAAATTTATCGGCATGTGTGTGTGTGTGTGGTATACTAAGCCAAGCGATTAGTCATTCTAACGCTGTCCTCCCGGTCATTGTCAAAAGCCTCATTACGCGTCACTTACGCTAGGTTGGGGGTTCGTGCAAAAAGTAGGTGCGCCAATGCAAGACGGGTTCTCTTTTGTCCAAGCATTTCTGGGCAGATGTTTGTCACTCGGGCCATTGCAAATCATTTAACAAAAAAAACTGACTAGTGGACAGGAGAGGCCTGGCCTGGCCTGGCCTTCCAGATGCGAATGCTCTAGATGTGAAAAATAGCACGGCATGTGACACAGGACCTGGTTCCCACGATGAGCGTGGTTCTCACGCGTTCTGTCCAGATTCTGAAGGGTGGGAGAGTGATCTGACTGGTTCGAGAGAGCGACTGTTTTTAAAACACAAGATACAAGAGGAAAAGTGGTACACTGGGGGCTGTGGGCCACAAATGGCCCAAAAGCGCCACATTATCACACCCACTTCTTGCGTTTCAGTAGTTCGCTTTGTCATTTATTTTAATTAGCATTTCGCATTACCACCATCATTAAGTAGCTGGACTACACGCACCTCCTTTAGGGCAGAAATCTGCTTTAAAAATATTCTCTTTCAACGTAACGTGTTCGCTATGCATGTCAGGTATTGTGCGTGCATTGACAACTTTTAAATATTGCTAAAGTGAAGTCTCTTGCAACGTTGGTTGTGAAAGCTTGCACAGAGCAGTTGCCAAGTTGCTACTAAAGTCATGAATGAATTCAGAAAAACCAAAAGCTAAACCAAATTTCACATATTTTCTGCGTCCACTGAGACTATTCACGTTGCTGCCCATATCCGAGAATGATGAAGGAGGATTGGCCAGACCCGAGTTGATTCAGGAGGTTAGAAATGGATATTATTGTAAGAAATGCGGAACTTTGCATATGGTAAATGAACTTTTTTAAAGAAAACGAAGACAGTGAAGGTGATTTATAATGCTGAGGTAGCGCAGTAGCTAAATCTGAGGTCCATGTTAAGCAATCAGAAAAGCTGCATTTGTGATAGGTGCTTTACTATTATTCTAATTCGCCACCCGGACAATCTCTTAACATGCGTCGTCCAATCTATATTTAATCCCTAGATCTGAAAGACGACATCATTGTCGTAAAGCGAGAACTATTAAAATGAACTGGTTCGAATTGGTTAGCTTTGAAAGATGCTGCCTTTCTCAGGGAGACTTGCCTATGAAGTTAACAAGACTCGACACAACATATTCTAACGTGGAAATAAGCTTTGTAAACCAAAGTAATGGGCTATTTAGATAATTTTGGAAGCGCAAGGAGAAACCCGACCACTTTTAGTCAAAACATGAATTCTTGGGAGGCAGGCACTTGACCAAGGTAGACATCAGGTTAATCAAAGTAATGCTACTATGATTTAGATCCCCTTTTCCTTGTGACCGCCTTTCAGGCTGAAATGATTTCGTGAATCACCCAGTTGCATGGAACCACAGCCAAATATTTTGTCTAAGGCCTTTGGTTACATAAACTGCCACCAATTAAAATTTTAATTTAGGTACGTAGTTACCCACTAGCATTTTAGTCATAGAAAGTGATGGTTATTTGCTTTTAGTATTCACGGAGCCTCGACTTAGTCTTCAGAAATGTTGCTAAGTAGTCGTTAATATAACACTTCAATCGACCTAGCATTGTGTGATCCCAAAACACGCTGCATGCCTACATTGGTAGTATCGTAGACAGTCAACGTGGCTGTACTTCAGTCAACTCACTGCAACTGTTGTGCCTCTAGACAGATAATGCGACTAGAAATTGATAAGCCATCGTTAAATACGCATTCTCTGCATGGCAGACACGCAGATTGCACTGTACGCACCAACTCACGGCACTTACATTCCATTCTCTAGAATACAGTCCGGGGCACAAGGAAATCCACTTTTACCATTAACACAAACTGGAAGCTTCCTTCTGAAGTACAACCGCCTAGTCTCAATGTCAATGAATGTGGAACTGGTGGAGTTATTTGGGGTTCTTATTATCTTTTGCTGGATTAGGTTACTTTTCTTCAGCGTTAATACCCATTTGTCATGCTAAAAGGTTTGATTCAGTTGACGGTGAAAAATGATGATTTGACGGGATGTTTCAGCGTTAGAACCTTAGTAACTAATAAAAATTACTTCACTCAGTAAATTACCAGTTTTAACAAAGCGAATGATGATAAGCAGAGAAAGTCGGGAGATTTCTCACTTGAAGTTGGGAAGCTCTGCGTAGATTTAGAGGCAATACAAGCAAGTCAAATGCTAATGTGTCATTACAATGGCTTGGTAACCATCTGTTTGAATCAGGCACAAAAGAATCCTCTTGTATTTACGTTTTTTGACTTCGATTCTTTTTTAAAAGCACCTAGCTAATGCGCAACCACGTGACTTGTAACTACTTCCTAAAAGTGGGGAAACATCACTTGAGTAGATTTTTAGTATTCACCACGATCGCTTCTTGGTTCCCCAAAGGGTCAAGACGGATAACGGACTAGCTGATTCTGCAAATCTGGATTTTTGAATTTTAAATAGTGGAGTGTCAATGTCGTGTCTGTCTAGATTAGGATTTGACTGATGTCCAAAATTGGCAGGTCCCACAGGAATTAAACGTTTCCCGAATAGAATCTGTCAGTTCCCAAAAATAGTCGAATTTACCTATTCAACGACTTCATGGTACATCGACACTTATTTTGAACGCTAAAACACACAGTGAGTTGTGAATCGTGCTGATTAACGCTCATTCAAGCGGTCGCTCCAGTCTCCGACTGTGGTGACGGATCAGGGCGCAGACATATTGGACCACCTGGCCTCAGCCATTCCTGTGTCTCTCTGCGTTTCAATGCCATGCGAACAAGATAAGCAGCCAACCAGAGAAGGACACGAATGAGGTGCAGTATATATTGAGCGGCGTGGTCAGCGTAGTGGACTCTGATGAGTGTTTCTAGCTTGTGATTGGTCAGTAAAGCCTGTTCTGTATTCGGTATTCTATACGACACAATGCCCCCCTTTCAGAACATGCCGCCAACCATGTGGAACGTGAGCTCACGCTGGATTAGCTCAGATGTTTATCCTGGATTACCCCTGCGTGCCTTAGCAAACCCATCTAAGTCTCGATGTTAGCACATTTAGGACACACGCTGTCACACATATAAGCTGTAAATACATCTGCGGAAATGTCACACATGACACACAGACAGCAACTTACTCGAGCTACCTTTTAAACGGTTGTCTCGCCCTCGTTAGTCTTCTTCATCTTCGCGGATATCAAGGTAGCATAATCGGCCTAGACTCAACGCAATGGCCACGGCGTGGTTTGAGACTAAAGCTCAGGACCCATAACGGGTGATATTTGGGTAGGAAATTGTAACTGCTAGTGTTAGAACTTTGCCACTGAACGTTTATTAAAGAAACAAAATGATGCAATAAGAGGGAAAAGTTCTAAATCAAAAAAACCAACGACAGAGCTGTGTAGAAGTTTGGTAGTTACGAATCAGTCACTTCGCACCCTACGAATCGTGAGTTACCCGATGGAGGAAAGGCAGCGAATTTTTAACCACGTGTTTGTGGAATGCGTTGGAGGCCTTTTTCACCAAAAAGTTGAATATTTAGACCTTTCCTGCCAGCAATACGAAGTAAATATTTACTGGCCCTAGTGAGATTCTTTGCTTTTCTGGCTCGTGCGTATTATATGGTTACATGAGTTATTTGAAGTCTTTGCACCGGCAAGTCAAACTGCCAGACTGTTGTCTGCCACATTATGATTGAGGCATCATCAGCCAAGGCGTTTCACGACAACATAGGGCTCTTCATTGCTTGCTCAAGCCCCCCTAATCACGTCAATCCAGCTGGTCACCCTGTTCAGGATACCTCATTGACAGCTCCGTCTGTCTCAATCCCTCCTGATCCTTCAGGTCAAGGTCACCAGTTACGGATAAAAGCTGTGATTTCCGACACATCACCGGTCCTTTGGCTGAGAAATTAACAGCGCTCTACACAAGATCTTGTCTTTGTCTTGCACTGGAACGCCTGGGTGTGCGTGAGACAAGGCATATGAGTATTGGTTCTCGGAGCACGTGTTTTTGGTTGCGAGGAAAAGCGTAACACTACACCAAATACAAGCGAAATTGATAACCCAACCGACTACTAGACATTCTATAGACTGGATGCAGTTTATGGTCCAGAATTAATTGATTGTGTTTAGGTACTCCCTTTTACAAAAAATACGGAAAAAGTGGCCCTTGAGTGAATCGACTTGATAATGAACGAAGTTTAAAAAAGCAGATTTTTACGTATTACAGGAAGTAAATTTACCAGCCAGATCCTCTGTTATGCCTTTTTTTATAAATTTTATATCAGTATATCTTCAGTGGGGGCCAATTTATTCAGATTAACGTTTAATTATACGAGCAATCTCCCTTATTCATAAATTGACCGAAAAGACATCACTCTGAGCGATGAAATAAATCTTCGGGAAGAAGTTGAAATCCTGAAAATGACCTTAAAATAGTCTTAAAGCTATTAGATGTTTTTTGCCACGATCCTTGTGCAAATTAAAAGAATGATAGTTTAATTGCATAGCGAAAGCGAATGCAAAAATAAACAGCATTTATTTGGTCCATGGGATCATGTTCACGGACCTCAAAACCAACAGCACGTTTAGGCATCATACTGATTATGTGGCTTGAATGAAAACTGCGTATGGTGGACTACTAAGCTTTCGGTTTTGTAATGGTTGCCTCAACAGTGCCAGATTCGTTTGAATTAAAAACGCAGTTCTTAAAAGAGGGAGCGATCAAACGTGTTGTTGTCGGCGTGCGTTGATGCTCTAGGACAGTACTACCATTCCTTAGTTGTAATAGATGACTAGCACAAAAGCCAGCACTGAGCCCAAGCACCTTTTGAACTGCAGACGTCTGGATCTAAATGTACTTGAAAACGTTCCCGGAATTGAAAACATATTTTCTTTAGGACAATTCGTTTGCATTGTTACAAAGGCGCAATGCACTACCCCTCTTTGCACCTCTGTTTAGAACAAAAGTTCATTGTCCCTACCTCACTAACTCCTCAGCCCATTAAAGCCTTGACGTTCTCATCTCAAATCAGACGGCAGCAAGTAAGAGACAGAAATGTGGCCATAACCAGTAACGAAGTATTTGTACTTAACCAAAAGTACTTTTCATGGTAACTACCTTATTGCGCATAAAAGAAAACCAGCGGAACGTTACATAGGAATCCGGAGAACTGAGAATTCAATCGAGTCCATCTTTTCTTGAACATGTTGCTAATTGTTTGCATATCACTTCTTTGCATTTTTTATGATGTTCATTGCCTGGAGTGGGTTGTCTGGGGTTATGGAGCCTAATTTGCTAGGTATTTAGGTTGATGATCTTATCGGTACGTGTCGGATCAAACTTCACAAGAATGCCTTATATCTGCACTTGGGCGAGCGATAATATCCACCAGCGTTCAGAGATCACTAGACAAAGACCAATTTGTCAAAGCTTCGCACCATTCAGTTTGCTTCATGCTAGACCGAACTGGAAACAAGCTGTCCTGAGTAAAAATGTAGAGTGGCCTAAATTGCAAAACGATACTTCGTAACACTGGAACATGGACTTGGAGCATGAGCGTGTTGGAGCCTGTTGAGTGCTTAGTCTAGACGTACATGCAGACACGCAACCAGCATCCCCTGGTTGTGCACGCAACGGGAGCACGCTTAAATTGACTGCCTCATTTCAACTCACAATCTCACTAGTCTACAGATCGTTTCCACTAGGGGTCATGTCGGGATGGCAGCACTGCTGAAATCAATATTTGCTCACTGATTGATTTTCATATATATATTTCTGCCTCAGGGAATGTTCCTATTGGCCATGAAGGAAGAGTTTGGAGGTTCAAGATTGAGACCTCAGTTCACATCTTGTCCAGGTAATTTGTTCCTTCTTGAAAGTTTTCTCAGGGTTCTTAGGGAAACTAACAAAAG
Organism: Mesocestoides corti; assembly: GCA_900604375.1. NCBI lineage: Eukaryota > Metazoa > Platyhelminthes > Cestoda > Cyclophyllidea > Mesocestoididae > Mesocestoides > Mesocestoides corti. The sequence goes on from UXSR01005223.1 coordinate 188,635, forward strand.
ATAGGGCTTCGAAAACATTTAACACTAAATAGAACTACACTAAAGAACAGAGTTATCGCCTGTGGACTTATTCACCGTCGGAGTCCGGAGTTTTCAAGCGAACAAATTTGAAAATTTTGGTGGTAGAATCAAATTATAAATGAGCACTCGAATTGCACAGTAATTTGAACTAAGGGTACAAGAAATCTCCTGCTTTTAACTCAAATACACTAAATGATAGTCAGAGCAACTAAGTTGGTCTCTTGGAGGCACACACAGATGGCTGTGAGCTACACTCCCACCATTTCTTCCCTTGTTCGCTTATAGAAGCGCCTCTGGTGTTATCCAGCTATGTTCTTTGCCATTCTTGCGCCTTTAAAAATTGCGTATTTTGGCAATCAAACAATGTCCTGCTTCCGGGTGAAAGTTACATGTGGCTGCTTTTTATACACACCAGGACCACCAGTGAGGAAAAAAATGATGAAAGCAGAGCAATAAATGCTAAATTTTATTGTAGAAGGTTCCTCCGCGGTTTTCTGAAGTCCTTGAAGAAGAGAGAGAGTTTATGTTACAAGCTTCTACTTCTCTTGTCCTCTTGCAGATTCACTCCGATTTTCTCTGAAATTTCGTATTCCTTCTTTTCGGACCGTTCCGGACGGTAAGTAACGACTCCTCTCCCTACTAGACCTCAGAGTCTACATAATCATCATTTGTGGTTGTGGCGCACAACGCAGAGCCATTTCCATCCGAAAATCATCTCCTGATATCCACATTAGTCTTAATAACTCTGTAGACGAATCGAAATATAAAATCCGTCGATTTCCACTAGGAATCATAGGGTTTGCCTTAATTAAATTACAATTCTTAAGAAGCAACATGTCAAGAAGTCAAGGCAACCAGTGATCCATATTCAGAATGCAATCGATCGGCACGGCGTTTGTGCTCAGAAAACAGAACAACGATTGTGGATCAAACGTTCGAGAATAAAAGGAGGTGAATTTTTAAGCTTTTAAGCCATTGAATAAAATTTTTGGTCCATTTTTTGTCAAAAATTACCAGAGTACCTCGCTTTATTCACAAAAGTCTGAACACTCCCAGTTCTTTTAAAATCAAAGTCAGATTAAAAAGTGAGCCTCAAAGGTAGAAGTGCAGTAAAATTGATACCGAACAGGGGGTTATTTTTAAATGTGGGGATTTCTCTCGTTATTCAAATATATCGTCTTCAATAACGACTCTCAGGCCATGAGGGCATCCTGAATCTTGGGATTTCAAAAGCTTTACATCTAGGAGTAAGTGAGATGACGCTAAAACTAGGCTTAACCGCGCGTCCACAATACGTTCTTCACTTCTGCGCATATGATTTTCCGGTAATCTGCAGTGATTGGCTTTGTTTAAATATGAAATTTCCAGTTTTACCTAAGGGAATCTTCGTATTGAAATCATTTGAACACCTCTTAGGATGATACCGCATCAATGTAGCAAAGTTGACCCACTCAAGGTTATCGAGATGTTCGCTTGCAGGCTTATAAATAGTGCGGTAATGTTCCTTCGAGTTTTAAACACTACTATACCAGCAAAGCACTATGCCTGAAGTTGAGATAAGACAACCGTATACTATGTACACGAATGCAAGTGGTTATCGATTTCGTTGAAATGGTGCCTTAATGCATCCTAGAACCAGAGTCTTCTACGACATCTCATGGCTACCATTTCTTATTTGGCAAATTGACAGAAGTGCCTTTTCCCATCCAGTGAGTCGCCTCTATGTGTTTTAATCAGTAGTCGAGTGGAAGGAGTACGACTTAGTGCAATTTTAGTGAATACCATGTTAAAAAGAGCAGAAACGAAGGTCGAACATGCCTAAAAATAGTCTAGTAACGCAGGCCGGATACATATTCAATGTTTAGTGTAAATATGAAGACCGTCGATTATCCGTATGGTTGTGGCGTTGTAGCTGGATTTCGAGGTGAAGGAAATAGAGCAGCAGCTAACAATCTTCACTGCTACTGAAATAAAAGGCAGTAAGATTATTACAAACAGTTATGGCAACTGACACAATGTGGCCTGCAAGTTTCTTTCGCGAGGCCGTAGAAGAAGATTGACAATATTTCCAACATCAAATTACTTGTTTATTTTTTTGAAAGTAAATAAAAAATAGACAAGTCGGTCATACGCATAATAGCTTTATGGTTTTGTGAGCCACTAGAGGGAAAAAGTTACAACGCACTTTGCTTCCAGGATTTGGAGAATGTGCCTCAAAATCTTACTCCCTCCACGTCAATTACTCGCCTGACATCGAAAATGCCTTCAGCATCTACAGAGGGAAGGGTAAGGCAATTTGACATGCAGAAGGTTCGTGTTCCCTCCGGTCCTACCCACTGAAATGAGCAAGAAGTCACCGCTTCGCACGAGAGGACTTTTCCGCGTTAGATCTATCTGATAACGCGGCTTCGATTGGCTAGACTGACGGGAGGAGGACTCGAGCCACACAGATAACAAGATAGAACTTGAAATGCCGCAACCACTCGAAGCCTGTAGGGGAAAAAGGCACATTATGGAGTTGCTCAGTGTTAACCGCATCTCCTTGCGAATCAATCACACAGCGAGTGGGCTGGCCCAACGACATTGCGGCCCATCCACGGGGGACGCCTGATAAAGATTAGTCAAAACACATCAATGAGACTATGGACCGGATCGCGAACGAGACATGACCGGACCCTGGTTTAAAACAGTTTGTTGTGATTCGCATTGATTCACAGTCGTTAATCCGACCACTCCAGCCTCCGACACAGGGTTCCCCTTTTCGCAGCATGTCGCCAGCTGCGCGGATCCTCAACTCTACCCTAATTAGCACGAACATTTATCCTGGATTATCTCCGCACCTAGGTCTCAACATCTGAGGTATAAATACACACGCGCAAATGCCACCCACGGCGCCAACGTGGTTGAGCTCCGACGTAAACGATTGTATCCACGTCCTCTTCGGTCTTTTTCTTCATGGCGGTATCAGGGATGCGTAATCGGGCCAGATCCAACTCAGTGGCTCCGGCGTGGCTCCAGACCACATTCTGGGGTCCACAAGTTGAATGAACGAGGACCTATAGTGAGGCGACTGCGGGACGTTTTGCGGACAAGCCACCGATACTACACTAAGAATGTCCCCTACATCAAGGAGACGTTGGCCGACTGATGTTTGATCAGTACTCCAAGGCAAGAGCCGGCTGGTACGTGAACGTCTGGCGCCAGGGCTCTACGGCGAGGTCCAGTATGCACCTCACAATGCGTCATTCCAGACGTGGATGACAAGCACACCAGAAGACGACGTCTATGAGACACTCTAGCTAACACCTCGATTCCCTCTGCAAACTACACACCACCTCACCCACAAACAAAAGGACGATCTAGGTGAAATCATGCATTTGTATATAAATTTATTGCTTATCGATGTACTATATGATAACAATAAAGTAGACCAGGGATGCGTGTGTGTGTGTGTGTGGCCTAGATCGGTGGAGGGAAAATTAAATGTGGGGTAAAAATAAATTGTACACGGCACGGAAGAATAAACGAACAACAGGCCCACACAAACATAAATGCGCTCATGGCTACGCAGTAGAAGCGATACCAGGAGAGAGGAGTAAGGTGGAGGGGGGGGGGTGTTCGACTGAGGTAAAATCGATTTACACGGCAAAATTTTAGACATCCTCCTCGTCACTCCTGTCAAGCCAGGGATCTAAGGAGAGCTGCTTTTTGGGACGAAGTCCGGCCTGTGCCGATCGTTGTTGATAACTGGACAGAAGCTCCAGTTCGGACGCAGAAAGGCCCTGAGAAATGCGGATGTCGGTGAAGTCGTCGTTGGTCTCGAGGAAGAGATCCTACAAAAAGCAAGGTATTATACTATGTGTCAGAAAACTTTTGTGCTTCTGACGCCAGACTCATCTACCGTTAGAAAACATTCAATACCCGAAGATCTGTTGTCGGAGACGTTAGCGGTATCCGCCTTATTCAAAACAATTTCTATAGATCCTTTATAGCTTGGTGAAGGGCAATACAGCATCTACTTTTGAACGTGTCTCATAAGTGTTTTAAAGACTCATTGAGCCTGCTCGCCTGCTGTGAAGACGGTAATAATGACGTTTGAGAGAGAGGGGCTTCGAGATCCGAGATGGACCCCAGGACTCGTTAGTCCAGACGCAGACGACAACAACTCCGTGTTTCACCCCTCACAGAAGACTACAAGTATAGGGATCGGCTACTTGAATACCGCATCAGTTGATCGGTAAAAATCGAAAATGAGTCTGTTCTCGAACGCACGACTTCCACAAAGACGATCCCTGTACGACCACAAAAGGCAATAAAATGTTGCGGTGGGGTAAATCTGCACAGACAAGTCTAAAGCCTATTATTCTACACCCGGAAAGCAGCTGTCAATCTAGTGAGAAGTCACGCCACACTGATTTCGATTATTCTTACTTTTTCGTTTGCTAAGTGGAGAAGACAATTCAGCCCGATCGCAACACTCAGCTCCCCGGCCGTCTGCTTTGAGACCTTAGCAGGGAGGGATGTTAGGAGGTCGTTGAACGATGAGGCCGTGAGGGATGACTTGGCGGGGTCACCACTCTCCTCGTCCCCCTGGCCGCTGCTCACTGCCTCCGATGTGCGCGTTTTCTTGGCAGGGCTGACCTGATCCAGAGCGGAGGCGACGCTGAGGAGGCGGTCCTCGAGCATGGCCCAGAGCACGCCCTTGAGGTGCCGCACGTTGATCAGTTTGGCGGACCGTGCGTAGCCGATTTCGAGGCGCGCGATTTGCCGCGGAGGGGCGACCAACTCCACACTGCCATCACCTTCCACTACCGTCGCAGCTGGCGCATTTTCGTTCCCCTAGGAGAAATGAAGGGAAGCACATGCCACGTGACGACCAACATCAACTAGAGGATTCAAGTGTGAGCGTACAAACGGTGGCTCCACTGACGACTTATTAAAGGCTGTGGGTAACTTGGGTCGAATGATTACCTTCCAACTGTCTAGGAAGCAAGGAAAACACTCGTAGCTAAAGTTAATGAATTAAAATAGGGCAGACCCAGTCGAAATTCTGTTCAAAAGCTCTACCGCCTCACATTATCTAGACTTTTGATAGGGCTGGAGAGGATAGTTCTCGCGCGCACACATGCATCAGTTTGGATCAGAAAACGCACCTGGGTGAAGATGCCATCGTAGGGGGCAATGTCATCATCATCGTCGTCGTAGTCGTCGTCTACGTTTTGCAGATGACCCACGTCGTCGGCTTCGCCATCTTGAGGAACTCCTTCAGCGGCATCGGCTGCCTGGCTGTCCAACCAAGGCGGCTATTTGCATGGGAGAAAAATTGACAACTGAGACACACAACATCGGGCCACAAGCCACATTGGAGTCAAAAAAGGACCCAAACCAACTCTTGGGATGCCTAAATTGGGAGTCTTCATTTAAGTTGATGAGAAAAGTAGCGTTCCTAATTGAATTGGTAGCGAGAAGACCGGTTTTAGATATGCACATCACTAACGTGATGGAGAAGATTACTTTTGGGACAAAAGCAGTATTAGGCATAAGAGGTTTACACATCAGAGCTGCAACACATGGGTTAGGACGAGACAACACACAAGGAGCACAATGAGTTTAGACAGCAGACGACACGGGGTTAAAGGATCGGATTGCGGAGACGGAAAAAAAGTGGGACTCTGTGGTGTTCTGCGATTAATCAGTTGGTGAGAGCAGTTGGTATCTACGTTGGTTAAGTAAAATCGATCCAACTACCTTATCGAATGTGCGTCAAGGGGGGAGGCAAAACCCAAACACCCTTTAGTTGATGAATGCCATTCAAACACGACCTGTGCGGGACAAAAATTTAGAGAGACACGTTGAGTTAACCTCTCTGACAGGTCTTTACAGGCATGGTCGGCTTGACACATGTCATATAGCCTCGTGAGCAAGCGCGCTTAACTCGTAGGGTGGAAGAGCATGGTATACACATTGAGCTTTCGCAAGCAAAAATGGTGGGTTCTCAGCGAGGGTACAGTCGTATCGACTTCAGGGGGGGGGGGGGGGGGGGGGGGGGG
>UXSR01005224.1:0-32773 GCA_900604375.1 Mesocestoides corti
CACACCATACTTCAGCAGCACGTGTATTTGCCCTGATATGAAGTTAGACGCCTTTTGGTTTGTGTTTAAATAGATCGCTTGGTATTAAATGACATAGATGTGCCTCACCATACTTACATCGACTTATCTAGAATTCCTTTTTTCTTCCCGATTTTTGGTGTTTTTTGTAACCGCGTCGTGTTTCGTTTTATTCTTTTGTTTCATCTGTTCCTGGAAAATTAAACAAATGTTCGTGACACTTACCAATCACAAATTAGATCAATGCCTTAGAGTTAAATTAAGGAGTCTCCACTTATTAGGGTTTCCAGAAATCGTCAAGACCTCGAAATTGATGCTCTGTAATTGTAGCGGCGCTCTTGATTTGATCAGCAAATTATTTTGGCGCATGCAATTAGAGAGGGTATTTATTAATCCAGTGTGAAATTTCGCTATCTAGCTAATTGGTTACTCTAATTAACTTGTTTACAACTTCAGAATGATGAACCGTCTTTTTTCCCGTCTTCGTCCCAAAATTTCCTCCCTTTTTGTCCGTGCTCTTCCATCAACTGAGCTGTTTTCCCCGTCACGCTCCTTTGCGGTCAAAGTCACTCAGAAAGCTCCTGCTTTCTCTGGAACTGCCGTGGTAAATGGACAATTCAAAGAAATACAACTGGAGGACTTTCTTGGAAAATATCTCGTCGTTTTATTTTACCCACTGGACTTCACATTCGTTTGTCCAACCGAACTAATCGCCTTCTCTAACCGCATAAAGGAATTTCAGGAAATCAATTGTAACGTCATTGGAGTTTCTACGGACTCACACTTTAGTCATTTGTCGTGGATCAACATGCCCCGAAAAGTACCTAATTATTTACATTTGTATGTGTCTCAGGTTTAGCGTCGTGTTGCTCGGGTCTTCACTGTTTAATGCCCTAGTACGATGTTTACATATGTTTGCCGTTTTCTCTAGCTTAATTGGAAGCCACTCATCTAGGAAGAGTTAACTGCAATGTATCTGCGTTTGTGCATCGCACTTCCTATTTTGTCTGTGACAAGGCCCAAAGTGTTGTTTTCTATTTTTTTTAAGGCAGGTGGTTTAGGCGGTCTAACCTATCCTCTTTTGGCTGACTACAACAAGCAGATGTCGAGGGACTACGACGTTCTTCTGGAAGGACCAGGTGTGGCCCTCCGTGGACTTTTTATCATTGACTCGAATGGCACCATTCGCAACATTACGATTAATGACCTTCCCGTTGGTCGTTCTGTGGATGAAACTCTTCGTCTCGTCAAGGCTTTCCAGTTCGTTGATAAGCATGGCGAAGGTAAGATGGGTTCTGAAAGTAACTGCCCTTCCTGTTTACTGTACTTATTTTCAATAACTAAATCTTGTTTTATTGCATTTTTTACCTCACTATTTCGGTTTTACTGCATTCGTATATCTACAAATATTTTTTTCCGTATAGATCATAAGGCTTTGACAATTGCCTTAAAGAACTGACTCCTTAGGTGACAAAAAATTCGACTTATGCACTTCTCTTTCACTAAGTAGATTTTACCACAAAGCCGTCAACTGTTGGTTTCAATTATTCTCAGGTATCAAAGTGGCGTCCCAATCAGTATTTAAAAAATGTAGTCATTGATAGTAAATGAGATTGGTCCAGAAGGCTAGGTGTATTTGATCACTGGGCAATTGCCACTTTTGTTTTTTGTCTACATGAACCTTATGGACGCTTCAAACTCAGTCCTTGTTGAAGCGTCCACAAGGCCGTGGTTCCGAACCGTTAGATTTTCATTGTTTTCCGACACCCGACACTATATCGTCTGCTGTACGATTTAGAATCCACCAAATGCGTCACTTAGATCCAGTACATTCGTGCTAGTAATGCGTACACCGTCTCTTCCACTTTTAAGTATTCGAATAATTTGTGAGTAAGCTATGGCCGTAAATGGAATCGTTTTGGTACTCACAGGACATGGACGTTTGTTCGCGTCGTTCTCTTCCGAGATAAGCTTTCGATCTTCCTTGCTTTGGTGTCAGTGTTTCCCTCAAGTGAAAATTTTCTCTTAATTCTTACGGAGAGGGTCATGTGAATGATTGTATAACACCAAAGCAGTCACTCATTGTGGTATTTCGCTGAACCCGGTTTTCTGTTAGGGTGTTATTGTGCATCTTCTCTGTTCCTCCCCCAAAAGAGATACCTGAATGCGTGAGCTCCCGTGTTTCTTGTTTCGAATGCGCAGTTGTGGCAGAGTTGGTAGACTCGGGTGTGGGTCGGCATCAGTGTTACCGGTGATTTTTTATCGCCTCGCTCCGGAAAGTCACCTAAATCAGTCACATCGCACACTTTTTATTGCCGTCTCCAGGTCATCAATATTCTGTCTCCGACTACATCTGAAAATGGTTTTTAATGTATGTTGAAGTCACACCTAAGTCATCTTTTTCAAGCTTCCAGTTGTTCGAACCAATTCCACGTTATCATTGTAGGTTAAATATATGTATTATCCTAACCCAATGCCTTCGGTATGCTGTTTTTTGTTGTAGTCTGCCCTGCAAACTGGACTCCTGACTCTCCTTCGATGAAGCCCAATGTTGAGGGAGCGAAGGAATACTTCGAGAAAGTCAACTAATTTGAACTGCAGATTGCGTTTGATTAGTTTAGAACACAACATTTGGTTTCGTTTGTCATATTTCCACTTAAAGAAGATTTTATCTTAAATGTTAAATGGTTTCTTTTACGTCAGTCTAAATTCCTATTTTCAAGCGAAGTTTGCTTCGAAATCCGTTTATGTAAAATTTAGTCTTATTATGGAGCAGTCAGGTGGGTAGTCGGCGCATCGTAACAACCTCGGTGGAAGTATTGCAGAAGTGTGTGTGTGTGTGTGACAATGCTACAGTAAATGTTTTGGTTGCTTCGAGCAGACAATGACAGCATTCACATTCAACTTGCCGTAATTCTATAGTTTATGTCCGAAATATTTTTTGAGCCGCAGTTGAGTAGCAAAAACTCCCATAAATCTGCATCTCGTTTGATCTATTTTTACCATCGGATTTTGATAGCGTCTTAACAGAACCAAGACAAACGCGAAAGGTACCCTAGTTAGTAAAAGAGGCGCATACATTAACACATCCTGAGGACTTTTGGCAAGTTGGGAAGTCATCATTCGCATTTTTCCGTTGGACGAACATCTGTATTGTTCTCGTGATTACTTCCAGCGACTTTTGTCCTTGGTTCGCAAAAGTTGACGCTTTCATGTGTGAATAGCATCTACTTCATACATTGGATTCGCTTACGTATTAACGCAAAAGCATCTACCATTCCCAAAGACTGTTGGGAGCATTTGGCTCTATTGCGAACTGGCTATTGAGATTTGGGACGAACAATAACATTTCCAGAATATTTCAAATTATTTCATTCCTAATTGCTAGAGAATACATTATTGATTAGAATGTGCTATTTACCAAGTCTTGCCTTGGTGGAGTTATCGAAGTTCCTTTGATTGTAGTAGGATGTCGCATTCATTTCTTTGAGGAACGTGATTTCGCTTGGCAATTTTTTGAATCTTGTAATAACCTGATTTTGTTTGGTGGTTCAAACGGTGCCCATGTAAAAATATTTTACTAAACGAGGTCCTAACAAAGCATTATAGATTTGAAAGCATGAGCGTTGCCAAGGGAAATTCGGTCTGCGCGGTTGGCACACGCAAAACGTGCAATGCAAACGAGTAACCACTGTCACTAGGAGCTTGGGCGAATAGCAGCGCTTGGGTTGGTAAAGGATGACTGCATTGATGCTAGCTGTCTGCAATCGTGGCTGTTTGTTTAAAAATGGCCATAGCGCGTTATTTTAAGGGAAGGTTTGAAATAACCTCTGCAATATCTTGAAACTACTTGGTTGTTAGTGGACCCTCTTACGGCATATTCAAGCTAGTTTTCGAATCACCAATCGGCTGAGATTATGAATGGGCTGTGGGACCACATATCCTGATAAGTGACTGTGGGCCATGGAATTCTTTTCAACACAGCCTGCCAAACCTAAGAATAACTTTTCAAAGCCTTGTGCTAATAATTTTCCAAGCTAAAACTACTTAGTGCTGAACGAGGGTCAAGGGGATTGGGAAACGAAATATCTTACTATAATGACCAGGTGCAAATCGTAAGGAGTAGCAACTGCTATGTGGTGCATCATGCCACTTTAGGCAATTTGCCGTTATAGTTTGATGCGTTCTTGGATGACAAAAGTACTTCCAAATCTGGTTAGCTACGCTGGTTGGGAAAGGCGGTCCATGGCGCCAGGGGATGTGGGTCTCCAAATCAAAGTCACATTTCGCTATTTGAATGAAAGCGTTCATAGGCAGACGACCTTATCGATGTATAATGCAGCCTTGGAGCATTACATTGGAATGGCAATTCAAAATATTAGCACCTGTTCTATTTACTTCGGGAGCCTCATGTTTTACACATTTGCCCTGGGACCTAATCTCTTGAGTTACTTGGGGAATTACCTTATAAAGAAACTTTCTTAAATTTGCCAAAATGAAGTTACGAGTGGAGTGGAATCGTCTTGTCCTTTTGTAAACTGTCTTCGTGCTCTACTTACAAAAGGAGGTTGAATTGTTTTAAATTTAATTAAGCGGCTGGCCCACGGTAACAATACTTGGATAATTACAGAGGCCCGTAAATAATAGTTTTGGCATCGTCGAAGGCTGCAGCGCTTGCTTGAATTCACGGTTGAGCAAAAGCATCTAATCAACGGTCATTCATACCCCTTAATATTGTGAAATGATGTTCACTCATAAAAAAATGCCTAAAAGAAGTGGAGTAACTTGTGAGCGCAGAGGGCTTGCAAATGACAGTCAACAAAATCCCCGGATTTTGTTCTGATGGGCGTACACCATTGGTCCTCTTGCAATTCATCCGTTTTAGATAATATGATGTTGGCAACTTACGTCTGTCATGTCTCTGTCACTAGAAATTTGTTCAGTCAAAAGTTTTTATCGGTATTGAGCCAATCGCTCCACGTTTATTTTAGGCAATTTGAAATTTCACGGGAGTGACTGACTGTTACATCTTAAACAGCTTGTCTGCTAAAAAACATTGATGCGACGAATCCTAGCACCCCAATTTTATAGGAGATAAAACTATTTTAGTGAAATTCCTATCTGGTAAATCTGGAGATTTTCGACGAGGGGTGATGGCTGAAGAAAAACTGGAACCTTAAGTATGCTTAGTCATTGACTCCAACCTAATATCAGGTGCCACATAATTTAATCCTCTGGGAGAGACTCGGATGTCTGTCCTCCAATATCCCCCTTGAATGTCCACACACAACCCCCACTCCGGCTTAGAATCTGCGTTAATAGCTGCGTCTTGTAGACCATTAAAGGCCTCCATCCTTGTGTCACTCTGATTGGCGCACTATAAACCGATGTCCCCTGTTATGGATGGCACTATGATGTGTTTGGGGCAGGGGGAAGGACAGTGGTGCATAGACTATCTTAAAGATCCAGGTGTGAATTTATGAAGGGGTGAAAACATGGGATTGAAGTCTGTTCTCTTATTACGCTATTACTTCCATTAGCGGCAGCGGGATTAATTCCAGGTGCAGGTGCGTTATGAAGGTATACCGTACGAGACCCCTCGTCAAGTCGCCAATTGCCACTGGTGGTTCCAGCTTTGGCCCATCAGACCACATCCAGTTCCTGTGCCTCTGAGAAATCCTGCCTTCACTCTGATGGTATCAAATGTTATATTCTAGCCACCAAAAATCGCATTACTGATTTTTTATTCGGGTATTTAACAGGATAAATGTCATTCGTACTGAAAAGATGATAAGCATAATTCAATAATTACCTTTGAATTTGGAAATTTGCCTTCTGAATCGCAAATTCGTAAACCTACAAAATATTAGACCAAATAAGCCATTTTGAGACCGAGGCTGCCTTCTTTTTAATGTTATTTGCCCCGGATTTTGCAATCTGAGATTGACTTTTTATCTTAACGTGTAATACTCTTCTACTTGATGACCTCGTGAAAAGTCTGCTACTCTGAGACCTTTCCTCAAGTTTTTAGAGAAAGAGCGAAATAATTGGTGGTGGTGGTGGTGAACTGACATTTTGACTTCTTTGTAGACAAACTGCAAACATTTTCAAGGTACCATTGTTAAGGGAAGGAGTAATGTTAGACCACATTGCAGACTTTTTCTGACTTGCTACTAGAATGCTTGGTTTCCATTGTTGGGATTCGACACAATAGCTGCTTATTTTTTTTTCTTTCTTTTGTACAGCGAAATTAACTCCAAGGGATTCTACATAAATCTAGTTATTTTTTCTCTGTGCTCCAGCCAAAAGCATTTTTGCCAGGCGTATTTCTTTGGTTGGAGCTCAGATCTAAATAGGTGCATTCCTAAGGCAGTGTTCGCATAAAATGAAGAAAGCAGCAATAAAAGCTTAGGGTCCTTTTCTTTGGCGACAATTTCGCCGTAATTGCCTTCGGGAGAAGCTCACGTGCGGAATGTGGTGTCAGAGTGTTAAGTTTTAGCTAGGCAGAGTTTATGACAGCCAAAAGTCAAGAAGTTAGTTTTATTCGAAATCCTTATTTTTCACAGTAATATCAATTTAATATTTGGCAGAACGTGCATGATCAATTGGCTTCAAGTTTAAACCAACTCAGAAGATTTTCATCGTTTTATCAGGTGAGGAATTAATTATGGAAATAAATGTTGCAAGGATAAAACCTATTCTGGTTTTGTAAATTATTATTTACAGTTTTTTATGAATAAAATGATTCTTGGTGGATTCAGTGCTTTGGAAGTTAGCCCCGGCCTATTACACACTTTGGCTCGCGAAAGTGACTGGTCGGTTCAATCTCAAAATACGAACTCTGGAAAATTTATCTCAAAGAGGTCCTATCAGATTCAATTTGCATTTGACAGAATCTTGGTGTGAACCGCATCATAACACAGACTTTTCTCTTCTCTGCAGACAGTTGTCACTTCTACGGTTTTTGCGTTGCTCAATGTTTTGCATGTAGCCACATTAATCACCTCAGCAAAAACTTTAATTATGAACTATTCCGCATTGGCTTCCCTCTGACCACTTTGCAAAACTTCTTACACCGAGTCCTAAAGGTGCGTTACTTTAGTTAACAAAAAGTACCGGACGCCTCAGAGACACCTAAATCCTATACCCCTCTATTCGTGGCCTTAAGATAGATGATGCCTTGGCGCCTCGATTCTCAGGTTGATGAAAAAGAAGTTTCTGTTTTAAAGGTTTTATTCAAAATACAGAAACCCCTAATTAAGAAAATATTCATAAGAAAACCTTGGTTAAGATTGTTATAAATTAGTTAATGCAAAATTAGGTACCATAACAGGAGACGAAAATGCTCATAGATACCATCTTAAACTTTTCTTATTTAAAAAAATGAACATTACTTGTGTATCAATTTTATCATGACGACCCACACAGCATGCCCCCTCAGACTTTCCCATGTTTTCCATAATCACTTTACCATTTGACCTGACTTGCCCTCTTTAGTGAACGAGCCTGCTAGAAACTTTCTCTTACTGCATTAAAGTACAGTGTACTTTCTTTCTTGAACTAGAAGAAAGTGTTCCTAGGTGAACAGCTGACTTTAAGAGAGCACAGGGTCTAGCAGCCCGGGAAAGAGGCTACTTTGGAATGTGTCTGCATTTCTAGTTGGTTTAAGTATGCTGCAATGTTAAATATGGAGCTTGGCCGGTTCAGTCTGTATAAAAGCGCTTTGCCGTGAACCAGACGTCCCCAAAACATGTTTTTTATTTTTGTTTTTGTGTTTCGTGTACTTTACAGACGAGTATACCTAAGGCCTTTTCTGTGATCGAATTACGTGATACAGTGGGTTTAAAAATGATTGCTTTTAATTATCAAATTGAGACGAGTAAGCTGAAACCGTCACCAGGAAAACGTGGTCGCGAGTACGTCAAAAAAGTGTACAAAAATTGACAACTGGAATGTGCACAGTTCATTTGGGTTTTAACCTTTTGCTCGACTTGGTTTAGCAACTTATAAAACTAAAAAGGTTGCATGTTGAAATTGTGGTTCGGAGACCACTTTTGAGGTAGCTCTGGATGCAGCCCGAATAAGAATAATCTGGAGCACACAATCATCCACCCTTACCAAATAGAGAAGAATAAAACATGCAATAATGCCACGAAGATTTTTTCAAAAATAAATAACCCTTAGAAATCGACGAATTTGAGCAGGGATGCCAGTGGCAACGAAACTGGGAATACGCCTTCGCATGCCTTGTCAGTGAGGAGGTTTAGGGAAAGGGCGGATTTAAGGCTATTAGGCTACTGCTACCACAGAAATAAATGACACCAAAAGACAGAACACCAAGTTTATCGAGCATAACATAGTATGGGCTTGATCATCGAGTACTGATTTAGACAATGGGCAAAAAGGAAATTAGATTCGATGAAGTTTATTTTACTTTTTATTTGTACACCTACTTCATCTTGAATAATAGTTACGGCAGCAACAGGCAGTCATAAGTCATGGATAAGTTAATGGCTTTGTCAAGTGAAGGTTGTATTTCGCACTACGTCATTTCGCATTCACGTGGTTGCACTTATAGACAGTGGTAAATCCATGCATCTTCCTAGTCATTGAAAAATCTCACTAAATTCACTTGACAGTTGTGTAAGGCGTTTTTTTCAGAAATGGAAGTTTTGCCTGATAATAGTCACTACGCCAGAAACACCAAACTACTAAATATTTTGCCCCCATGTGCTTTTCGTAATTTGACTCTGCAAAATGTTTAATGCAGAAAACTGTGTGGATAGTTCATCAGACCGGTCGATTTTGAATACGACAGCGTTTTTTTTAAATCAACGTTCCGGTGTTCATCTCACTTGGTGATTGTTTACCTTTAGCGACGTCTGCGACCGTAACTACTTCATTTGTTCCGATTCTTTAAACCAATGTGGTTTATTTCACTTGCCATAAGTCACAGGCTGAGACTTTGGAATCTTCCCCCTTAATATGGTGTTTAACTCATCATGCCCACTCCCCGAGGCGTCAATACGCTGTCGTGTTCAAACCACCTCCCCCCTTTTTTCATTCATTCGCCAGGTGCGGAATTCACTGCTCCCCTTCTAAACAGGCGTGCTAATGCCTCTCGTGCTCGAGACAGCCAGGGGCCCTCCTCCCCTCACATTTGTGATTGGTGGACCATACCTTGTGATCGGTGTAGGGGTACAAGGTGGGAATGACCACACAAATTATGGAGTGCAGCTCCCATCAGCTGACAGTCTGGCGGCAGCAGTATTTTCGCGTGCAGGCAAATGCGCACACAGGGTGGCTGGAGGGAATTGCTTGGGATCAGGAGAGGTTACCGACGTTGGGGGTGCGAGATAAAACAGCATCACTTACACCGAACGACACAACTTCCAACTCCGACCTGTCGGGGAATGAGCAAGCAAGAACTGAGGGAAGTACTTCATTTCAGGTTTGTCTTGCCGTTTTAGTTTTGGAGGCCCTGGTGGCAAAATTTGCTATAAGTAGGGGTGGTCCTTCTATTTAGACCACATGGTACCGGTGTTTGACCTGTGTCCTGAAGCTCCTTGGTGGTTTGTTGTGCAGTGCGGAAACACACATGAGACATGATTTTCAGCATTATTAAAAATGACACTGACTCACCATTACAATACCGCTGTCTTCAAGTTTATGAAGCTCCTGGGAAGAAAACAAGCAGTGGATTGAGCGTATAACTCTTGGAGGCTTATGCATTCGAGTGAGTTTATTTGGGAAGAAGCTAGCGTAGCACGACTGGGCCTCAAATTATTCGCACGGTAAAAATTACCTTCCTTTACATTCACTACAAAGGCCTTGTGTAATTTTCAGTATACTTCGTACTTTCAGACCTAATTTTTACCCAGATTACATAATTAAAGCCATTTCCTACGGTTTACAACTGACTATTAAGTAGCTAAGAACTCGTGTAAAGGTTATTTTAATTCCTTCAAATAAAATCATTTTATGAATTTAAGTGGAATGTTTTTGCACCAAACACTATACCAGGGTTGTTAAACTCAGTTCACTCATTGGCTACCTAACTTCGTTGCAACACCATTTTATTTTGTATTGAAATTTGTGTTTGTTCAGATCTTAATTCAGGAAAAAAGTTTTTCTTAGATTACAGCCTTACATGCGTCTTAGCATAGTTACCAGCAGTGCTGGTGATAACCATGGATTTTCTTAAGCATAATGGGCAATGAACAACTCGGAATACAGATTGTCATAATGAGAGACATGTTAAGTAAAAGCTCAGCGGATCATACTTTATTCGTAACAGGACCTACATTTGAGTGCATTCAATAGTTTATTCATGCTGCTGTGAGCACACTCGCTGTTTGTGCACAAAGCAGAGCAGAATTGATGAATTCACGTACAATTAGTTCGTAAATTATTGTCTTGTATATTAACGACCGGTGCCGTTAACTGAGATGTTTATTAAAAAGTCTGGTGTTCGAGGAGGACTTTTTTCTCCATATTTTCATGGATGGTTTGTCAGTTTCCTTGCAGACAGCTCAATCATTCCCTTCCCTAGAATGATGCAGTCCTTTCCGCCATATATAAATGCAATTTTTCAAATAAGTAGGTTTAATTAATGTATTCAACTTAGAGCCCTGGGCTAATGAGTTGTCACTTTAAATACTCTCGAAAAAATCAACCTAAGTGAATCTTATCACTAGAGGCTTTTGATGTTATGTGCGTTTATGGAGTTGTGAATACACTTGGTTTGCCTCTACAATTTGACTGAGATGAAAAGGACTTCAGTATTCAGGTTTTAAGATTTAACTTTCAGTTCCTAATCTTTTTTCTATAATGAAGAATCAATAGCTTTTGTTTTGAATAGATTTGTAGACATCTGTTGGGTTGCAAAACTAAGCGTGATTGCGTTGTGGGCATCAGGAAGTAGTAGGCAGTTATCAAACGGTTTTTATTTTTTGTATTTAGACTAAAGTAGATCCAACTATAGTTCGACGGAATGAAAGCGAGGAAAACAAACGAAGGAAGGCTAATCAGCGCGAACAGGACAGACGTCGCACCGAGGCCCTGAACCTTGCATTCGCCCGCCTCCGTGCCTCTCTGCCCTCGGTCCCGCGTGATACCAAGTTGTCGAAACTTCGCACACTTCGTTTCGCCATCGCTTACATCCAACACCTCCAAGCGGTGGCCCAGACTGAAGGCCACCAACACTATCTCTATGACTTTCCGAGTAGTTATCAAAACCATCAGGTTGACTAATAATTGACAATAGCAAACTGAAAAAGGTGAGATTTTCAGTCTCAACTAAGCGCAAACAATTTCGTCCGCTTTTATCGACTGAAACGAGTTGGCTTTTGCTTTATTGATTGTAAAGTTATTGCAAATCTTCTTGAGCGAGTTCAACAGGGTCACTTTGGAACGTATAAAACCCGGACGCATTGAAATATTGAAGGAGAGGAGTAACTGGGATAGTTCAATAAAGCCTTCGAGTAACAAGCTTTAATGTGCTAAGAATTAATTCGATTTTACTAAAAAAGAGATTTAAGTGTAAAAGTAGATATTGAATGTGCTTTAATGTTTCTGAATAGTTAAATCAAAACTTGACATATGATGTAGAAACCGAAATTTCTAATCTATCGAATCGCCAACTTTGGCTGATAAATTGTTTTTTAATGACTCGATTTTGGCGCGACAGGCGTCGCGTTATATTGTCTGAAATTCCTTATTTGCCTGCCTTAATCCGTTTCACAGGGAGTGTTCAACCAGAGTGATTAGAATGTCCATGACGCAACCACCTCATAGTTAAGCATTAAAGATTTTCCGCTGTTAAGACATTCCTCTGGATTCAGCAACGTAGCAGCCTAATCTGCGCTTATTCGCCTAAAGAGGCCACACTTATGAGCTTCTTTGTACGAAGCTAATAATTATGAAAAACACCAAAGAGAAGTTCCACTTTCAAACAATCTTAACAGGTACCACGTTGACATTTCCTAGTTTTCTCTGCCAGTAATTTGTTGTCGCTCATATTGAAGAGATTTAAGTCTGAGAGCTAAGCGTCAGCGGCAAATAATGCTTACCATGTGATACTATGCGAAAATTTGAGTTAGTAATTGGGAGAACGCAATTTTTGTAAGAGATCATGGCTACATTCATCCAGATTTAGTAGTGCTCACTCGAAGGTGAAAGGAAGTCTATATATACTTACGCTACATAGGTTTCAAATGAATAAAGTATTACTGGATTACTAAAAGATTGAGCGAAATCATGAAAAACAACTTCACAACGAAACTCCATGAGTTTCTGCCTGAAGTTTGTGTGTCAAAGTGTTTTTATACTCCCACGCTGCTACTCTTCAATTCACAATGATCACGTGCGGTCAGTCAACAAAGGCAGCACAGAATGTCTTGAGGAGGAAATTCGTCATACAATAAGCACTGTTAGGTGTTAAAATGCATCGATTCTTTAACCAATGTAGGGCAAGTATTACCTTCCTACTGATAAAGTTTAGAGTAGATTTTTAGTCAATAAGCGGAAACATCGAGCTGTTCTCTTCACGAAATCGGAGAATACTCTTGCAATTAAATCGGATTAATCGATAGTTATTCATATAGCACAGTCCAATCTGCCCTAATACTACTGAATAAAATGAAATTCCGCTCTCGGTAATTAAATGACGCCCGAAGCCACAGTGAGCCACTTTCTTTCATTCTGCAGTTCAATAGCACCCACTCATATTTCCATTGGTAATCACTAGCTAGCGTAAATTCAAGACATCCCACGATATGAACTAGTCTGTTAGTAAAATTCGCAATCACATTTATGCACACTCAATAAGTCAGTTAAGTTGGGAATTCTTACTAACATATGCAATGTAGACCATAGTACAGTCCTGCGGAATTTATAGGACACGTGATCAATAAGTTGCGAATTTCCGTAAGTCCTTTTACTCTCATCGGAAGCCACTCAAGAAAATAATGCAAATGATACCACGATCTGGTCTCTGAACAGATCAGATATAAAGAAGATTTCCACAGCAATTACTCTGAGCCACTGAATTTAGGAATTTTCTGTCACTTTTGTTTAATATTATTCAAGTATTTGGATAGATCCAACATTTGCAAAGTGTTCATAAGAATATGAGTGAGGTACTAAAAGCGGTCACTGCGAATTTCGAGGTTTTTCATTAAGCTTGCATATTTACTTTTAACTTTTCGTGACAAAAGAGCTTTCCTGTATAGACTAAGTACTGATAATTTTAGTAAACATTTGTTATTATGTAGCCTTGGCTACAATCAATGGTCCGGTTCTGGTTGAAATTAACATTTAAGGTCTCGATATTATGAAGACATTAAAAAGAGTTAAGCCAAATTCATTAAGCCCTCTGTGCAACTTTTAGGGATCAGGTTTCAAATTAAAAGCGCAGTTTTTTTACAAGTTGAAGATTGTCCATCATTGGATCATTGTTTATCAAATTTGGATTTTTTAGTGCATAGAGAGGACCGGATTTGTAAGCTGAATAACCCATAGTTGTCAAATTAGTTTCAGAAGGTTTACTCATAAATCCTTTTAAGGTAATATTATTTGTGCATTTTCTGAAGCGGCCACTACAAGAATTACAGGGACCTCTAAGTTGTAACATCTCCAACAACATTTAGAAAAAACAGAATTCTTCGAGTAAACTCCTTTTGTCACTGAATAGAGTCACAAAAGGAAGTTGTAATTATTACAATCTCAATACACACCTTACCACACCATTTGGTCTTATTAGTGCAATCTCTTATTGCGGAAGTTAGTGACTGGAGTTACCGAAAAAATCGCGGGCGTAAAAGTCAAATAATAAAGTCTTTACGTGAGACCCTATAGAGAAAAATAAAAAAATTGGGCGTGAAATTACAGAATGCACGCGAACGTTCATAGGAACATTCCTTTCTAAGGGTTCTGCGCCAACACAGACATTGAGGCTGCTAGTTTTGCTTTATTTCACCACCACTTTCTCAAAATGAAGCTTTAAGCTGAAAATTAAACTGCAATAAAAACCAAAATGTGTAATCCCCATGTAGTGAATGTAGAAGCACCGCCTTGATCCAACCTAGTCATCACTTCTTCTTCGACAACATGGAGAGATAGGGTAGTTTCGATAGGATGAACTATCGCATGTACCTACCAACAAAATTTGAATGCACCACAATCGTTGTCTGGATCGCTTACTCGATGAGGGACTGGCTCAATGTTAGCCATGAGTACGACTCTCTTGTTAGGGCATCAAAAATTGACGCACAATAACATTAGTCATATAGGATCCTGACAAGTATTAGTCGTTTAGCCTCGCAATTGCAGCCCATTCATAATTTGAGTAATTTGGCTGGACGACAAGCGCATTAGTGGAAAAATGTCAACTTCCATGTTGAAAATTCTTCTGCGTATCCTCTTTCCAAATAGTGCGCCATGAAACCCGCGAAAGCTTACAAAAGAATTAATCTAATTTTAGTGGACGTTTACCAGGTAGTAAGGGGGGGTTAAATTATGAGGGACTTACTATTCTCAAATACTATTAAATAGGGTTCCCAAAATAAAGCCACCCCATCACCCCATTTGTTACAATTATCTCCAGAGATTGTCCCGTTTTCGATTGTTCCCTCATCATTAAAATCCCATCGGTGGAATCTACTCAAGTCTTTAGGGGTTCATGGTCTTTCTCTGGCCGCAGATAGACGTAGCATGAATAGTCATATCAAAGATGTTCCTGTTGTAAAGGCATATCGAATGTACTAGACAATTATGTATTCTTTAAGCGTCTTGGACGCTAGGACTCAGGTAAAGGCCAGTCATTGGATTCCCTCGAGATTTAATTAGGGACAACTGGGAAAACAACTTGAATTTAAAAATAAACCAATCGATCTCGACTAATGAATGAGCAAAGTAAATATTTTGACAGCAAAGTTTTTTGAATAGTCCCAAATTGTGTCAATCACTGCTTCAGTAGACTGTAAAACTGTCTCATTGTACAGATTTGTTATCTCAGCATCATGGTTGCTATCTTTTATTAAAACTCAAACACAATGCTACCTAGAATAGGTGTTTAATTTGAGTCGCCTTCTGCATCATGCTGTAGCCATAACTTGTAGTAATTTGACCTAGGAAAAGGTCTGTCTTAGGAAAAACTCAAGCATTGGAATTAGAAACGTGACGTTTAATGGGTTACCAAGTTCGCTGTCGGGCGCATGCAATAGAGAATATGTGCCCTCAAAGGCATGAAATCGGGAGATCAACAGCTGTGCCAAACCAAGTAGTGACAACACAGCTTTTACTGTGAAAACTGGGTAGCTTTTTTTCGAGTTACATTAAAAAATGATTAACATAATGACCCTTTTTGTGGGTCTTGCAGCAGAGGAAACAGGACGATGATTTTGATTTAGACTAATGAAGCTTGCCAAGTGTAGACATCGTTGCGTCACGACACGACCTGAAGTATTCAGAGGAGGAGATGGAGAAAAAAGACATTCATTACAATGAAATGACTGTTTTCGTGTCTCTTGTTTGTTCGTACGTAATTATAGCTCACAAGCGTGAGCATGAGGGTGCGTGTGTTAATATAGAGGATTAGTTGGGTTTGAATAAACAGGTAGAGGTAGATGAGGACATAAATCAGGAAGAATACCAAGTGGCTCAGAAGGTAGTCCGCTGGGTTAAGTAGGCATGTAAACCAGCCAACGTGAACTATGGTGACGGTTGCGATTTTCCATAATTCACAACAGCTCTTTTCCTCAGCGAAAGGTTGCAAAATCCTTCTCTTAACAAAGATTAGCTGGAAGAACGTTCGCGAATGTACTTGATTGATGGTCTTCGTTGATGGGCAATTTTTCCAATGGTCGATTTTGGTTAGTTGACGGTATAACCTCTTCCAGCAGTGTTTCTGAAAGGTTGATCGGAGGTAGAGTGCAGTGTCGGGGATTCAGGCGAGATATAGGAGAGTTGAGACAAGCTGTAAAGAGATGTGCCGAGGCAGGCGAGAGTTAAAAGGACCAGGTTGAAAAAAACAATAATGAAGTGGCTACTCAAGGCGTATATGGAGTGCTGATGATCAACAAATGTCAGATAAGTGGACTATCTCAAGCTGCAACATACTTTAAAATCCAGTCAAACCATTGAGGAGCTGGTGGAAATTAGTTGCCGCACTCTGGCATTGATAGGGCAACCACTCTTCAAGGTTTATGTGTGACCTTGTGGCAGATTTCGGTCTGCCAGTGTATTGGAATGACAAAGTCTGAGTACTTCTGCAGCGTGGCCTATTGCCATCTACAGTGGTGTAACTCAAGAACCTGCTGAAGTTGGCTACGAAGGACATTCGACGTCGGAATTTTTTAAGGAGGTGATTAGACGCTATTTTTTGAGATCGACGAGTCAGGAAAGCGTCTCTGAGTGGATAAGTAATTACCGATAGCATAAAAGATTAGGGATAGTTTTTCAGAGGTCTTTGGGGGAATAATTACATGCCAGCACCTGAATCAATCAATAACCGCATGCCAGGTGATGTGTCACGAAGAAAAAGATGGCAACTCAGGTTTTAACCATTAATGCTTGGCGTTCACTTTTCCATACCGTCGGCTCGAGTGTAAAATCTGCATGCACATGCGGGGCCTCGGCATTAGCCTTGAGGCTAGGAATGCGAAGAGATGCCTACGACGAGATTTCGATTAACTTCTCCTGCCCTAAGAACGATAAATTTTCAGAGCATGGAGGTCAATTTACACCGATGTTTTCTGTGCGTTTGCCTGCGAATGAGTTTTTTCTATTCACGTTCAAGCCCAAGATTAATTTTGGAGATGCGGAGTGATTTGCTTGCAACTAGTAGGAGGCCTACTGTATCTGTCAACCGTTCGGATGTTTTCTGATATCGAACTCAAAACAGAAGGAGTTGACAAATTCATTCCCAAATCTTGTTTTTTTCTTCTAGCGTAGTTCATAAACCTGGTTCAAAATTAATTGCACCTGCATTAATTCGCTTAAATCAGAGCTGGCATCTGTCACCTTACAATTGAGTCAAGTGTCCTCTTCGAAACAATGAATGTTCCATATGGTTTAGCGTGATTTCGCGTGAATGCTTCTGTTGCCTGGGTTAAAATAGTGTTACGACGTTACCAGACTGTAAGTGCCTGCCATTGATTGTGGCTCAAGCCACCAATAATTTCAAGACGAATGTTTTCCCGTTTTTCTTCGTGCTTTTAGTGCCACTTTAAATTCAACTTTAAATACTGGACTGCATTTTTAAAATGCAATTTCTATCATTGGATGAAAACACATAATATTTTAGGCAAATACGGCTATTCGTTACATGCATTTAGACAGCACAACAGTGCAAAACAAACTTCTGGTCTGGCTCACATGACTATTTTTTACCGTTTGTCGCTGAATTTGATAGGTTCCTCAATTTGAAAGCGTCGTTTTCATCATTAATCTTCGCTTTTTCATTCAGTTTGTACATGGGCTTTGTAGGCATATGATTTAATTCGTTGTTTCAGGATTACTGATTCCTTTACTTCAATTAACAACCTAGGGGCAAGTAAGGAAGAAACACTAGGGCAACCAGAAATGCTCAGTATTGTGGATATGCAGGTTGAATTGAAAGTGCAAGATACCAAACAAGAAGAAGCATTAAAAGCCACCGGACACCTGGATAAAAAAAGTATTCGAGAAACAAAACCAATCATGGTCTGCACATACAAATTTGAGGTAATTAATGTGAAACAGTAATGAATTCAAGAAAATGGTGAATCCCAAAAGCTCAAAAGCTTCAAATTTCCAGCCCATTTTAGTGTAAGACATGCAGCTTTCGTGGTTTTCTGTTGGCAAACTTGCTCTAGATGACACTTGCTCCTTGAAGAAACCGAAATTTGCGCACACAATTTCATGTCCCATTGCGTGTCGACCTTACTCAAACTTCCAGTTGCCGCCACTAGGGCATTCACTCAATCATGCGACAACTGCGATTTCTTATTTCCCCACTCCTCTGGCCTCCTCTAAACTGCGTTTTTATCTTTCGTCTTTCTGCCTCCATCGAAGCGTTCGAGGCACTAGTGCAATAGTACTTTGGGCTGGCGGAATCAGCCATAAACACTTTGCACTTTTCCAACAATCTTGTCAGCAGTTTGGTTGAAGCTCAAATTAATGCCTGCCTTCAATCCCAGTAAAGTGCACACATCCACTCAGCGAAATCGTTTGCTGGAGGAAGCATCTGAAAGGTGTCATGCCAAGTCAACAATGGCAATCTCGTGTCCATTCCATTCACTAACCCTGCAATGCAGCAGTTGGCAGACACAGCAGGATATTTTGTTGAAGGCGTCAGTCGAAAAAGCTTGTGAATTTTAATATTAGCTTACCCAACCTAAATGAGATTTAGATGTTCGTGAATGGCGGTAGTGTTATGCAGGATGAACGTTTGAGTGTTTAACATTTACAGTGAAGGAAGGACTGTTGATAATCAAATTCCTCCCTTCCGGACTCACATATTTGTGCCGCTGGTGTGCTTTGCGGCACTTTCGTCAGCGTACCCCTTCAAGTGTATTTTCAAATGGTGGGCATTTTATTCCTCTCAGCTGTGTGTACTGCCAGCGGATATGTACACAGGTGCATTACTTTTCACCCTAATGCTTCCGAACAAAAAAGAATTAAAAATAACATTATAGTTAGATCTAGAGATAAAAATGTTTGATTATTTTAGATCTATTCGTAATGAACACAAACGACGTCGACTTCAACATGGGTTAAGATTTGTTGATCAGCACAGGAGAAGAGGGAAAATTGATAGAAGGCAAATTTCTTAAAAGGGGTTCGAAATCAGCGTTGGAATAAACAATAATTTTGCAGTTAAAACTACTTAGATATCTGTACACTAACCTGTTTTTGGTGAAACCTAAAGCTTGAAAGCCTACACAAACCTAAGTTCTCAGGCGGCTTTTCCTCGGAGAAGAAAAAAAATTTAAAAACCCGTAACTTGTAAACAGGACGGCACATTAATAACTTCAACTGTAAATTTTCTAGCATTGCTAGCTGACTGTTGACAGAGCTGTAGAAATTGAAAATTGAAAATGCAACGAAGAAGGAAGCTAAGAACATAAATGACTTTAAGTGCCTTTCTCAACATTGCAGAATCAACTGCATTAGAACTGTAAGGTTATTAAGCATTTTTGAAATAGATAATGCACTGCAGCATTTCCAGTATTTGTCCATTCTTTAAATATATTTTCCAAAAATTGAAGGAATCTTAGCTGATTACTGACTGAAATTGACATATTTCTTGATGTGTTTTTTGTGCTTTAGTGAAAGGTTAAACTCAGGTTCAACTTCTAGAGTGTTTTTTGAAATCAATCTGCTGTTTTCAAGGAGATTTTGGAAATGCAGGGACCAATTAGTGTTGCAATTTGAAAAAGCTAAGTTCCTTTTGAACTTGTGTGTAGTGGGAACCCAGTTGGCACAACAGATTTGAATGCGTGTTATTTTTCCTCTACAGACGACAGGCGGCCTCACCTGCTTGCCATTTGCAAAAAAATTCTCAAGGAAATTAGAGATGAAACGTGACTGTGCATCGGAACACGGCGTGTACTTAAGCACTTTGATGCTAGGGATGATAGACACATCGGCAGGCCATCAGTTTAAATGTATATTTAACTAACGCTGATTAAAAATATGGCCAAATTTATCTAGATTTGTTAATTCTTTTACTCGAATAATTTGGGAAACGGTGTTGTTGCAATAAAAATAAACTGAAAATCGCTTAACAGTGTTTCAGCTGATGGTAACACAAATTCAGTAAGCACGTTTAAACGAAATTTTATTCTAGATCTACCATTAAAGTTTCAAATCAATGTATCTGTATGCAAATGTTAATGCATAAAATAGCCAATTCTAAAGTTTATAAGCACAAAGGTTTAAATTTTTAACTTGCTTTACAATGTGGAAAGTAGCTACTATTACACTGCAAAAGGGATACAGAGCTGTGGGGATAAAAAAGTATAGGTGAATGTAAAATCATCCACTGTCATACCTTATTCTATGCATCGATTAGTACCTCTATTATTAATAATCTGAAGGCCTATGTTTCAGAATTAACAATGCGATTTAGAAGGCACAAAATTTATGTAAAGTGCATTAGTTGGTCAGAGACCAGTAAACGCAAGAAAATCTATTATGCTTAGTGTACAAATTCAAGAACTTCAATCAATAAAGTGCTGTAGTCATTCTCTGACTGAATAAGCGATATCAAAACCATTTCTGGATAAGAAATCGAAAAACCTGACATAATCAAAAGAGCACAACTGATTTAGTTCATAAATGCTGCCTAAAATATTTAACTATTTAATTAGGCAGTAAAATTACTCAAAACACTGGAAGAACCTTAGCTGACAACTTATTGTTCTAAATTTATTTTTTGCCCTCAAAGAACTGACATACGAACACCCTTTTCCTATTTTGCTCCAAAACTGCATGGTGAATTATAGTTATTTTGTAAACACATCAAGTGATGTTATAACAGAATCACATTAACAAGGTCTTGTAAACCGTTCTGTTAGCTGTCAGTTACGAATTTCTAAAACACATTCTGCAGGACCATCAAACATGTTTCACATCAAACATGGACCTAAATGACTTAGCAGCAGTGAAAATAAAGAAAAATCGGAAATTATTAAAAATACTGACAAACATTCCAAATACTCAATTAATTTTTTTTAGTTCGAGGATAATAACCTACTACCCAATAATGATAGCTTGGACACCCGCATTTTACTTTGCAGTTACAGGCCAGTTCGCGACTTACCCGATCTGGCGGTTTCTAACGGCGTGGCTTTAGGCTGAAATAAGGAAACTGGCATTTGTTACACCAACACCTACATCACGCCTTACGGATGCTTCGCAGAACAGACTACAAAAACGCATGAATTTTCCAATATTTTGGCAAACTGAGAGGATCATCCTCATTGCTTACTCTTCAAGCACGATGTTTGGGACCGGCTATCATCATCAGAAGGGCTTCGTGTCGAGAAGACAGTGACATTTTCGCGCTTCATTCAACGTGGCATCGATGAAGCACATAACTTCGTCCCCATTTTCAGACGGCCTCTGAAGTCTCACAAGCACAGGCACACAGGCACAAGCCTACCCGCAAGAACAGGTTACTCACCTTTGGTGGCATCGTGTTGCACTCCACCGATCGCGGTTAATTATGAAACATGGCACATCTTCGCCTCAGCGTGATCTAGAATCACGTGAAATTACCTTAGGAGGAGTGTGGACAAGGTGGATGGATTTTCGGATTTTTTTAAAGCAATTGAACACACCGTCCTGGAAAATCTTGGCAGTGGTCTCAATGCAGCGCCATGGTTGAGCATTCGAGGGCGACTACCAATTTAACGCTTAATACCCATCATCTGCGATTTTTACGATTCAACTCACCTGCTTTTCGCAATGATGTAATTTTTAGTAGATTTATGGCGCGCTTCCCACATATGTCAAGTCGATAGTCCTTTATTTTTATTATTGGGAAAGAGAAGAATAGCCTAGATTATTAAAAACTAATTTTTAGAAATGTCAGCTAAACTGAGTTATCAATTGTTAGCAAAGCTCACTTCTTCATTCTTTAGACACCAATTAAAAGAAGCTTTTAGCGTCTTTGGTATTCCTGATGTTCAATACACAAAGCTTACTCCAAGAAAAAAATGTTAGCAGCAAGCATCATCAATGAAAAGAGCGCAATCAAAGTCTGTGATCTGCATCATAAGGATAAAATGAGAAGTAGTCATCGAAAATTCTAGTATTTCCTTCACAAACAAAACCCCACACAAAAGACTTTTACATAAAAATAGACGAAGTTAGCTGAACGTGTCATCTAAAAACGATTTTAGGTCTGAAAACCTCGACCCATGAACAGCAGCCTTCTTTAATGTCGCTCATCATAAACGAACTAATTCAATAACCATTCCAGTTGTCTTAAATTTGAAAATGCCCTAAAAGCTGCTTAAAGACGTTGTTAACTTTGATAGTTCGTACTTCTTAAGTCCTTAGAAAAGTATCCAAGTAAACAAATGTCGTCCTTGCCGCAATTGACTATCTATTTGCACATGCAAGCTATTAAACCCGAAGAAATAGAAAAATGTGCCAACGAATGGGGACTTCATTAGCATTTTAGGACGTTCTTCTTGAGTTGTGACAAGAAGGACAACGCTAACGACACACTTGGCTGTCCAGCCATGAAAACGTGCTTAACTAGGACTGTAAAGGGTTGACAAGAGATCTATTTGCTTACCTGGGTGACCTGCCATTGCGGGACTTGACTTAACGGGAAAGATTAAAGCTATTTCCTGCAAATTCTTTTGAACGTAAAGGAGCTAAAATACGTTAACAACCCACCAATGAAAAAACACGAGCTGGAACTTGGTTTCGACATTAGTCACGAGATCAGCTGGCACACTACTTGCGTTATTTGCTACGTGGAAGCAGAGCAGTTTTGACGCATTGATGGCTTTTAGGGGACTGTATTTGGCAGAATGGTATATAAGAGTTAGGTTAGTTTTCCACTAAAGTAAAACTAAATATAGAAGGACAACACGTGATCATTACAACTCCCGGGATTTATGCGTGTTACTCGCCTTCACACCATTGCCAAGCATATTAAATTTAAAGAACTTGAATGTCTGCTAATAAAAGGGGATCTACCGTCATGGTCAGTTTGCCCAGATCGGGGAGGGGGGTACTTGTAAAGAACCTGAAAGCCTAATTTGACATTGACTGCCAAGGTTGATTAAGAGACGAAAATAGTTAAAATACACCATGTTGGCGTCATTACTGATTTCTTGTGTAAATGACTTCAGGTGAAGATAGTAGAAGCTAGCAAAGAGACAAAACATTACATGGAAAACTTTTAAATGCCACACATAAAACATGTATGGTTAAACGGGGTCTAAAACATTCGAGATGTGGTGTTACTGTGGCGGTACGTACAGATTATTGCTCAATTTCACTCGCCACATGGACCAACCAATCCGAGAGGTCCATTTCGGTGTGTTTGCGTGTAGGCTTTGAATGCTAGAGTGTATGCATGCACGTACGCACATGCTTTGTGTACGCGCACGCTCAGCGTGAGTCAATTTCTTGCTCCACAGTTTCCTATTTATAACCGAGACTCTCCTATAGGTCAAGGCATTCAGTTTTACAGTTCAGGCTCGCACCATCACATTTCACTAGTTGGTGATCTTAACAGAAAGACACTCAATGGTTTATGTCTCGATACCCTTGGCTTCCTAGGAAGTGCATCAATCGATGTAAATCGAGTCGTTGGAGGAGTTTGTGAACTCCAACCTATCACGCCTATGCTTCTTACCGGAAAGGAATCTGAGAGACGTGCAACATCCCTATATTCAACCGGCCCGGATAAAACTCTAATCGTACCTGTTCAAACTACCACTGCTACTCAGAGTCTAAAATGCACTCCTACACATGGATTTATAAGACTGGGCAGTGATCTTCCCCGAATCCCACAACGAGTCCTATTTTTATTTTTGAATACCGACACCAACTCCCTGAGTCCTGTTCGGATATCACCTTGTCAAATCTCTGAGACAATCAATAATTCAGAAAAAAAATCACAATTCCTCTCTGCTAACCACCCAGTTAATAATGACGGAAGTATGTCTCAAACTCGAAGCCTACATGTACGTCTGCGTCAATCCGTTCCTGAAAAATTTCAAACGTCCTGGACATTACTCCAGTTAAGTATACTTTTCCTCATGTTAACTTTGCTGCCCACCACGCAATCCGCCAGTCTTGGACTATCCCACACAAAACAAAGCGCTTCCTTGAGATCCCCGCCTCCTTATTACGATCCAGGAAGCACACCACGTGACAACGAAAACAGTCCTCCTGACGATCAGACTATAAAGATACGCACAAGAGATGTGGCCCCTTCCCCTCTCACGGCAAACCAGGAGGGTGCACCCATCGACCCCATGTTCTATAATGCTCCCGCGCTTGGCCCTAACGCACAACGCACCCCTTATTCGCCAGTGTTTATCCCAAACTATAATTACTACACAATGTATGGTGGGGGGTGGGGTTATCCCGAAACGAGGCTGCTGAGCTATGGCAGCGCCTATGTGCCGCCTCCACCGCCACAATGGCCACAGCAACAATATTATCCGAGACCTCCTGGAAACCAGCGTCGGAAACCAAGCGGACGGAGACGAAAGGACAAGTCAAAAGGCGATAAGTGCCCAAAAGTCTGTGACTCTTGCATCAAGCAATATGACAATGGAGGTGAGGATCAGTTCTTTAAAAAAGGGTTTCAGAGTTAACAAATAATCGGACTTGACTAATGTGCCATTGAGCCTTCCATTCAAAACCGCTTGTTCGGTAATCTTAGGCCAATACTTACCGATTTCCAGAAAACCAAGTCTTGATATTCTGGATGCTTAATGAATAGCTACATCAAATCACTTAGAAAATGATCTTTGGGTTATCAGGAGCCGGATTGGATTACCCTTAAAAAATTCATTGATCACCAATCACTGTGTTAAGTAAGGTGACAAAGTACGGTAGACTAGTTGGGTTCACCCTAGTGAAAACAATATCCGAGGCATGTAGAATAATTTTTAAATGTTTTGTTGCCATTAAATTAAAACCCGTTTTATGTTTTTACGTTATTTAATGAACGGCTACGTCGCACGTGTTTCGTGATTTTCCCAAGAACAGGATTAGTTCTTTACCACTCTCTTTGTAATCAAGTGGCTCTTTAATAACATCTTTGAGTGCCAATTTATTTGGCTCTAATTCAATGAAACAATGTAAGTCAACAAAATCAGGAAAACCAACAATAGTAATGACATTAAATTAACGTGAACGATTTTATCCTGTGTATGTTTTTGCATCATCCTCATCAAACTAATGTTTTTTTTATGAAAGAGGAACTAAACTACAGGTTTCGATGCTTCAGTAGATGGCCAAAGCAGTGTAATTTTGGCATTCACTATTCGCTGAATAAAATTAGTGCATTCTTAGTTGTCAGAAACGTACTAGTAAAATGAATATCAAGCAGTGGTGATGATGGAAAAAGAACCTGTCACTAAGATCATAAAATCTAATCAGCACCCCTCAGGCTTTGTCTAATTTTATTTAACCGAAATCTTTGTGGAAATTGGTTAAGATTTGCGTTTGCGTCGAATTAATGTCGTTTTTAAGTCAGCTGCCTAAATTCACATCGCTGGATAATAATCAACCACTCATGTAAAAGTATGCGCCTAGTACTACTGCGGGCCCAGATTGAAACATGGGTCTTGAACTAGAAAACCATAGATAGGTGCAATGCTGAACGTCCACGAAAACACTACGAACCACCAAGAGCATAAAGAGGAGCAGCGATCCTTATCTATCCTGATATTGAAAAATAATTTGGACATGTCGGTGTTGCCGAATGTTGTCCTTACATTTCGATAAACAGATTTGCCTCAGTGTATATTTTGTTAAACTAAGGCAAAGCCTTAGCCATATTCAAGTTCCATAGTGAATTTTGTATTCTCACTTTCGTAACCTTGGGTTTTTGCCAAGCTTTGCAAATGCGACACCCATAGAATCATCACAGTAACCGTTTTTTAATCTAAACAAATGTGTTTTTTTATTTTTTTTTGCCTCACTTGACAAGAGTCTTACAAATGATTTGAGAGCAAATTTTACCTATATGTTGCGCGTGTTCGACACAATGCGTGTTGGACTAGTGATGAGTAACTTCCAAGAAAATAACAAATACATGAGTGTAAGCTGAGATTGCATAACATATGGTTAAATATTTCTTCAAGAAAACGCCATTTGATTTTGTTTTAAATAAAAAAAATATGCAATGTTACACAATGGAATGTCACTGATTGTCAGCCCAATTGGGAATACTTAAAGTCAGTGAGTACCACTGTTTCTTTTTCAAACAGCCCATTTAGGGGAAATGGTAAAGTTAATTTATAAGGCTTATACAAATAGGCTACATAAACGAATTATAAGGCTAAATAAGTTGAATTTTCCCAATATTGATAAAGAGGTGGTTAAATTGGTACTTCCGTGTCGCTTGCAAGAAGAAATTCCATCAAAACAAATCAAGATGTATTCATCAGTGTAAGTAACTAGTTGACATAAGATGTTTTTGCTTATTTGGAGCATATTTAGTTCTGTAACTCCTCTTTCCAGTTTAAAATCAGATCTCTGTAATTCAACCGAAGGTATGCGTTTAATGGTTACTCACATGGAAAATTTAACGAAGCTAGAGGCTTATGGGTCTAAATCAGCGGCTCAAGTCCTACTGAAATGCACTAGTGCAAGGACTTTGTGCTTCACATTACTTCTATCTTATCCGAAAACGTGTGGAAATTTTCCATCTGCAATTACCACAACGACTTACTGCTCACGAAAATACGAACAATTAATTGAGTTCTGTTTGTATAATTAACGATTATACCATATGCCAATTAACAGGTTCCAGGAAAAAATTAAGCACTCGACAGCTCAATAACCAAACAACTTATCTACTCAAAGGAACATCAAACTGTTTTGTAACTGGTCGGACAAATTCATGGAAACTTGCCCTTTCTTAACTAGATTTGCATGAATGTGTCAAGTCCCCATATTCTAGATCACGAAAACTGGGCGTAGTTTGTTATGTTGGGCTGGGTTGCAGAAGACAGCAGATGTACTGGCATGGTATGAGGCAAATTTGTGTGGAAATGTAACATACTTTGAAACTTAAGTAAAGTTTACGAAAGGCTCAAATCTAATGCTGAATATTTGTTGATAAATTACTTATTTTACTGAAAAAGCTTCTTAAAGTTCATTGAATTCTTTGTTACATTTCTGTGGACAATGTTTTTTGGCCATCAGCTTTTTATGGTTCAAGTGCACACGATGTGATTACATGTGTACAAAAGAACTTAAGTTCTTACGTTTATGACCTTGCTTGTCAGTAGCGCCTTCATTTTGTTTTTTAATTTCCCGAATTGGCTTACTAATCGTGTGCTTTGAGGACAGGCAGCAAACGTTGACGGAAACTACCAGCCTCACTTTTTAGGACCTTTAATTTACAGCGAACAAATTGGGAGCTCGATATCACTCAAGCTAACGCTTTATTTTGGGGGGTACATTCAGATTTGCAAGTTTAAAATTAGTCCCCGGTAGCCTATCACGAAAGCTTTTCACATTTAAACAGTTTAATAACGACTGACTCCAATTCTTCCCTGAAAATCAAAGACGACAATTGGAATTCCATGAGGGTTTCGTTTAAGGAAGACAACAAGAACAGTGTCCCTTGTAATGAAACTCTAATTTGCCTGAAATTCATACAAACGTTGCCTTTTTTTGTAAATAAGAGTAGGCTTTGAAAAAAAGAGTGAGAAAAATTTTAGTATTTAAAGCCAAATTTTTATTACTAGATGCATTTCAAGTATACAAATTTTGGCCTTTTTTGTACATAATTCCCAGTTTTGTCGAAATGCTTACAATCCAAGTACAAAGAAAATTCATTGCACTCGAAATAACCTTCAGGTATTTACAGGACAAGAGTAGTTTAATCTCAAGTTCGATTTTATATTTCTGGCAATATTACTTTAGCGAAGTTCATTGAGGGGCATATCGATTTGTATTATATTAGTCGTAATCAATCAAAACAACATTAAGGGTCGACTGATGTCCTTTGATCATGGCATAAGGAACAAAAAAACAATTTGATTCAAGAATCTTTACGATTTCCTCATTTTGGTAATGGAAAAGTTGCAAATTTTAATTTAGTAATTTCCATCAAAGGTTAATTTATATTTATATTAATGTACTAGAAATATACAAATCTTGTCTGCATTTTCGTTTACTAACTACTAGAAATGAACATAAATGTGCTGTAAGGACTAAATTTATAATCCAAATAAGAAATACGGACCCCATGAAAAAACCTTTCCTGAAAATTCTAATTTACATTGTCGAAAGTTGATTGACTACGACTACCAGAACAACTATATTTGTTCAAAGTCGTAGCCATTTACAATCCACAGATACGCAGTAGTTAAATTAAACTAAATTTAATTGCATTTACGCTAGCCTCTTAACAGAGAAACCTGATCTGCCTGGCCATGTCAAGCTTCATTAAGACCTCTTGCAAATAATTTAAATGTAGGTAGTGATGTTGATTAATGCAAAACAAAAATCGGAATCTCAAAAAATGTTTCGCCTTTTCACGGAAAATTAATTCCGAAATCATCTGGCAAAAACAGGAAGACGGTGTACATATCCGGTCAAATTTTGACTGAAGATGCTGCTTTCAAGTTAGTTTCAAAACTAAGGAAAAATATTTTCTTAGCCAATTGAGGCAAAAACGGATACAAACAGTGATTTACGAGTAACTAAACATGAGAACACAATTGGTCCAAAGCAGACCTACCATTAAAATATAAACTAGATGTAACAAATGTATCAAGTTTATCATCTTGCTGAAATGCTCCCTTGTGGGAGCTTTATTAGAATAATCAACATTGTTGGGGACATAAAATTAGTTTTTAACCATTTGGCACATGATGATGTTGCAATAGCACAGTAAATAACGCTGAAATTTGCGATATTTTAAAAAATATATTGATGAATATTTACTACAGCGTGAATGTAAGCAATTCAAGATGTTTCATATGATGGTGTCCCTCTCAATCCATAACTAGTCGGCAACCCCGAAAATCTCATGTTCATAGATTATGAAGTAATCTGTTCCAATTGCTGCCGATCATAAACATGGTATACGTACACAAAAACCAATTTAGTATCAATAAGCTCAAAACAAGCCCTTGCAGTTGTAGTTATGCACACTGAATCAGAGTATAGCAATCTTCAGGTTCATTGCTTTAAGCTTTAAAGATTCGGGAACAAATTGTTTTTATTTTAATGGTATAGCGTTGGTGGCATCCGCTTGCATAAGGCTTTTGTGGGAGAAAGAAAATAGGTAGATGACGCATTGTTTTTGCCTGATTTTAACACAGCTAATGCCCTCAGACGTGTACTGTCGAAGCCAAACGCACCACCAACGTTAACCAATGATCACGAATTACAATTACGCGGCACACAACATGAATTCGCTCCGTTTCGCCTTCGATTAATTTCGCTCTATTACACGTTCTGTCAAAAGTCTCTAACTCAAACGGGATTCTGTGTTGTGAATAAAGGATGCAACGGCTCAGAATGACAGCCAACAGGGCTGTCAATCTGATCAGGCATTTACCCTCTTAATTGACTGATGCCGAAGTACCACAACGTGCGCTATTCTGATTGGCGAGTTGAAAGCAAAGTCACGTGTTAATAGTAAAAAGGCTCCAAAAATTTGTTTGTCGCGGACCCACATTTGAAAACATGAAATTCAGTAAATCATTCACTTGTTTTTTTACGGCATCAATCACTGAACTGCCAGAATGCCGATTTTGAACCACAACCCCTCTGAATGTAAACACGCCTGCAAATACTTTAAGGATCATGTTATAAAACGCTTTTAGGAGCATTTTAATCGTTGTATTTTACGTAACCATGCTAAGTGAAACTCACAAAAAGTAGATCAGTATCATTCAATGCATTTTAAATGCATAAGAAGTTGATCATTCTAGTAGTCCCACTTCACAATTACAGAAGTATATTCGCTCACAACGCTTATGTGCCATTGAGAATAGGTTTATCATTTTCAGACGCCGATACCAACACCGAAAGGGCTGCTCTCCAAAGACGTTTTTCTCAGCATG
The DNA here is from genome assembly GCA_900604375.1 of Mesocestoides corti. Lineage (NCBI taxonomy): Eukaryota > Metazoa > Platyhelminthes > Cestoda > Cyclophyllidea > Mesocestoididae > Mesocestoides > Mesocestoides corti. Next base: position 29,796 of record UXSR01005224.1, read on the forward strand.
TTAAACCATCTATGAGACACAAGGATTCGGTCCAGGCCTTATTCAAGTACATGGATGGTAATAGTAAGTTCTAGGTGTTTCCTTTTCTACAATATCATTCTCGCAAATTTTTTTGAGTTTCATTCAAATGCCTTGTATTTCCCCTCTGAAGTTTGTCTAGCTAATTTAAATTTTCACTTCCCTTTGTCCATTTTCCCCGTATTATTATTTCGACACAGTTTAAATAAATCCATATATGTTGAGGCCGTAGTTAGTCATACTTTGTTCAACAAGGCACTTTACGAAGACATCAAAGCAAAAAAAATTGTCATTTTTCCCAAAGTATTAGGATTCTGTATAAGCTGAATGATTGAAAAATTAAAATGACTTCATGGATCCGGTAGTCATTCTTAAAGTCGGAAAACATAACACTGAACTGCACCTCCTCAAAATTTTATTCATTTAATAGGGATGCTGGTAGTGTTTACTTCTAGGAGCTTGCATTTCACAGCTTTGGACTTGACATGGCTATAAAGCTATTAAAGGACTGAAGAGATCTAAAAATAGCATTTTAGTGGTGTATTGATATGCTTTATACTAGATAAGTGTTAACGGTGCTGGCCTAAAAGGCGTTTAATAAGGACTCTACATCATGTTTAAGCCCATTCATCGAAATACGAGTGATATCAACGGCCCCAATTTGTGTGCCGCCTTGAACTCAGCATTCCTTAATTTAACTGAACTGAAACCAGGCTTAAATAATACACATTAAAAATTTGAAGGAACACATTTGAGTGAGGCTCAGAAGCTAAAATTTGGTCAGATTTGAGAATTCAGCTGACAAAAGTGGGATTTAATGGCACCTGATTTTTGTATCAGTGGATTAATGAACTTCTCACAAAATCATGATTTGTCTATTACAGTCAGTGCTTCCATTTTAAGTAAGCCAGAGACCTTAATTTTAGCTCTGTAAATGCAACACAAATCCATACCTACACAGCTGAGAGCAATAAATGGAGACCCTTAAATGTCAAGGACATGGCCCTATGCATGAATATTGAGCTAAAAATAAGAACGACTGATCTTGTATGAGCACGCCCTGGTAATGGTAATCGCTATATCAGGTTATTATTGTAAGCAATGACTCATTGTTACAGGAACACGTGTCTATTCAAGCACGATTTCAACTTTTATAAAAAACCATCAGTAAAAATATAAAATAGAAGTTCACCAACAAGTAAAAGTAAATCAAAGTCTTCTTAGTATGCTGACGTCCCATTAAATTCACCATAATTCAAGTTTGATTCTCGAGTGGCAGTATTTCTTCATTTTCCACAATATTAAATGATAGATTTTATTTAAATGGGCCTACTTAGTAGTCATTGTTTTCATCTTTTATTTCAGACGATGGAACCATCAGCTTTACTGAACTGCAGAATTATCTTCTATTACACAATATAATCTCCCCCGAAATTCCCGAATAGAGCACAACACAAATGACCGCACATACAACACTAAACTGGATGCGAAAAAAAAACTTACTTCGAGCCTCAAACTATCCCTTTGACTTATTCACCTTTGCATCCACAAACTGATGTCGTCGAATTTTATCTAAACTGACTTGCACATAACCTATACACTACTGTATAATTTCTTGAAATATTACTAATTTTGTACAAAGACCAGCCTAGTTTATCCAGAAGCTGAGTGGCAATGTTTTTGACAACTGGGAGTCATTCGAATAAACCTCGTATACCTTCAATTATTAGCCTGGTAAAAACAAGTGGCGAAAAGTTTAATGCTTTTATACATTTTATGGACGTTAATAGACAATTTTGGCACGTTGTCGAATTATTAGATATAAAAGCAAATTTAGAACGTTTGGACATTGAAATGATTGTTTTTGAGCTCTTGCGGCCGTACGTGTCAGATCGCCGTGAAAGTTGCTTTTACGTTTCAATCGGTCAATGATCTGGTAACAGCTTCGTGGCGTTCGAAAGCTTCGAAAAATAACGAACACTGTCCTAGAGTACTAGATTAAATTCTGGGGTTCTTCAATAGAACTAGCACAATGCAGAAAATTATACATTTTCGCTTAGTATTAAGTTAAAAAAATTAGAACAAGTGCGTAAAGTAACTATGATTAAGTTGGAATTTGCAAAATATCAATTAAACCTTATTAATAAACTGAAAAAGTGTAATAATTGCAGAATGAAGGATGCAATGCTAGGCTAATATGTAGTCAACAACGTTTTAAAATCGAAGACTGCTTAGTAAATGTACAAAAGGCTTCAAGGATTTATTCGGCTAAAATAAACTTCACTGCATATCAAACAAGAGCAATGAGTGCAAACGGGCGCTTAAACTTTGTTTTTAGACAAATTAAACAAGTGATTGGGTTAGGAGGATTACCGAAACATTTGCCGGTAGAAATACATAGTTTCACAATTACTGACTTGTTAATAAATATCCCAGGTCTTTTCTAAATAAAAAATTTTGCTTTTTACCTGTGAACAGTTTCACTAAGCTAGAAAGAAGAAATTGAGCATAAATTAAGTGGGCGTACACAAAGTACTGACAGGTTATTTTGTTTTGATTCGGCATTTGCTTGTCAGCCCACATGCCGACAAATTTTTGCAATTTTGATTCATTGACAGTTTTTGTCATAGCATATTGGTCAAGGGATGTGACCTTCCTGGTTTTCTCTGGGTGTTGTGAGCAAAATTTAGGCCACCAAGCAATGGCAGTCTGAGCGACGAGTAAATTCAGGTATCTAGTTGTCATGTTTATCTCAGGGAATATAAAAATTACCACTTGAAAAGTCACGGAGTGTGTAAGATGAATGCTTCAAACCACTGTGACCGCTGCCCTGGCATTCACACTAAATTTGGAGGTCTTCGTTAGAAGTCATTCCTTTGTTGTAAATGTTAAACACTCAAACGTTCATCCTGCATAACACTACCGCCATTCACGAACATCTAAATCTCATTTAGGTTGGG
>UXSR01005224.1:33048-94750 GCA_900604375.1 Mesocestoides corti
CCGCATGATTGAGTGAATGCCCTAGTGGCGGCAACTGAAAGTTTGAGTAAGGTCGACACGCAATGGGACATGAAATTGTGTGCGCAAATTTCAGTTTCTTCAAGGAGCAAGCATCACCAAGTGCAAATCTGCAAATCTATCGGATTTAGTATGGTGTGTGGCTCGGCTCTCTCGGTATCGCTTAGAAGCAAAAATTTACCAAAATCATTTACGGGATCTTGGAAAGCCGAAAGAGTAATAATTGCTTTGATGGCGACGTAAAAGGTGGTGGGTATGATTAGAGCATGCCTTCACATTGAATTTCATAGATGGGTTGGCAATCATACAAAAACGATAGTTATTTTGCATATTATTGCATTACTCCTTTTACCGGTAGCTATTCAGTGGACCTAAATTGTGTCAATCATTATTCGCTTTGCTGTTTCCCCACTGGTCAACTATCATCCTGCAGGCTAACCATCTCGAGCTATTGTTTTCTAAAAGGAGTATTAGTAGTTCAATGCAGCAACTTTGAGTTTCTGCTTCGCCATGAATTTCGTTTCACTTCTTTAATCCCATTTAATTTGAATGCATCACATCGTTTTATCTTTGACTAGTTTCTGCAATTTTTATTCGGCGCAAACTGCTTTGGGGTGAGTCTTTTTGGATTGGACTACTTTTTATTACCTAACTGATTAAAATTTACAGATTGCGCCCACACCAGAATGTGTTCAAAAAGGAAAATGTCTAGTAAAATCGTTTCCATCACTATTACGCGCTAGCTCATCTTTCCCCAGTTTGTAAGTGTGCATTTTTCAAAAAAACAAAACAGATGCAAGTTCTTGAAACGACATCAAAGGAAGATTTCAAATCTTTTAGTGGAGGGCTTACGAATGCGTAAACGTTGGATAGAATACAGTTTAAGATTAGTAGGTGATTTATCTTACCAGACATGCGTGAATGTGAATTTAATTGATAATCCTGCATTCACTTCATGTAGTGACATCTTTTCAAAGACTGGATGCCATGCGTTCCTATTACGCCTTATGTCTTGGCATGCCAAACTGCCGCTCTCCCTTACTAACTCACAAGCCTTGACGCGTTAACAAACAGTTTGGACTCTATTGTTTTAGTCTCATTTCTTTCCTGCCGCAACAAATGAAATTGATGGTGATTAACATTTTGGAAAGCAAAACCTTAGTCCAATAATCTGCATTTTTATCAGTCCAAAATGCTCCCAACTGTATTGCCTCAAATAATTGACTGCTGAAGTCAGAAGTGTCATAATATGTGGGGTTTTCTCCATTTTCCAATGTATCTCCGAAAAGGGGAGGAATACCAAGGGAATATCAAGTTGGGTCGTGTCATAAATTGTATTAATAATTTGAATTCTCTACATAATTTACCATGTAATATGGATGAATCTTTATTAAGAAAGTCAAAGGAGTCATTGTGACAATAAAAAACGCGTCGAAGCACTCAGCTGCAATATTTTTAGCAACTTAATGAAGGTGATTTTGCTTCTAATCAAAGCTTAGTAAGTAAAGCGCGCAAGCGGCTGGAGTGATAAATGTTGCTTGACTGAAGTACTTTACCAAGATTGTTGTCAACATCCGACTCTATAAGATTTTCAGATACGTTATGCATTCAGAAAGTTCACGAGTTTTACTTAATGTTTTACTTGTATTGCGAAAGAAAATATCTTGCAGGGAAAATTAACTTCGACGCAATTTCGCACAATGCGAGCTCACAACGCTGATTGGAAAATGTAGAAATCCAATCACTGGTTCACCAAACATCCCACGCTCTTGGCAACAGTGCAATTAATTGTGCGTTTTTACTTAAGGTTTCAATCCGACAGGCTGGCCGGGAATCAGCAGCAAGGTCTTCACAGTGTGAGAGTGACTCATGACGTCTCTTGGTATAAGACTATCCGTAGAAGTGTAGCTGTAATCATGTGACTTCCCTGACCTTGATTATGGTTTTTAAAAAGAACTTGCCAGGGAGAAACAATAATCATTAGTGGGAAACCTGACACAGAATGTAAGAGTTTACCATCGATGAAACATCTAACACTGGGGAAGGTAGGAGAACCGATACTTTGGATATCCCGTGGCGTGAGTGAAGAAAAGAAACGCTTCAGAAGATTGATGGCCAACAACTTGCCTTCTTTGTGAAATGATGACTCATTAGGTTGATACCACTTAAGTAAGGGGGTCCACTGAGACATTATGTTTTAAAAACCCCCTAGTTTTAATAATCTAGAATTGGCTAATTGTTTCGAGCGTTCTAAAAGTGCATTTTCAAAGAGAGGTTACTCGTTACACCAGAAGTCCAAGTTTACAATTATTTTGAGAGTTTACCTCCGATGACTGGATTCCCAGCTGATGAAAGCCACGCTAGTTCAGTCCGTTACTCCCACGAACTACCCAATTTAATCATTTTGATAATCATTTTCCTTTGAACAACAATGGATATTCAAGAATAACACAAAGGGATAGGTTCAATGTGTACATTAACGGGTTAGTAAGCTACTATCCAAATTATTTACATTTAGGACATGAAAAGCAATTTTTATTGATTCCCTGAAAACTTTTTTCCAGATGAAAATGTAAGCCGTATTTGCTTGCGTTAGACAGTTCTGTGAAATTTTTGGGATAGAACGCAGTAAATTACTAAGTAACGCATTTTTTCGAACATGACTATGCTCCACCCAGGGTATTGGAATTTAGAGTTTTGAATTAAGGAAGTTTGCTTAGCAAGCTAAATTCAAATTACATAAAATCCTACTCCTTTTTGATCATGCATCATGTGATTGTGGGTAAATCAAGTAAAACGTGATAACTTTGACGAAATCAAATGAAATTAAGAATTATCTAGTATTTTAGAAGTTCATTAAATTTCATAAACGTGTGGATGCATAATTAAGGATTTGCCTAAAAATCGTAGTAAGCAGCTTCTAAATATAGGTCTAATAGTTTCAATCTCAGAAGTTGAGGTAAGAGTTGTAAAAATAGGTTAAATTTTATTGATACTACTACGACTACTACTAAGGGCTCTTAAGAATTCCCTTTGCAAGTGGAACGAGAGCACTTGTGCGCATATGTGGAATGTTCTCAGCCACTTGGCATTTTGTGCCGTCTTAATCTTGGCACAAACCCATGCTTGCATCGTGCGCATTTGACTCATCCTTGTAAGCGTAATAACCCCGTAATTGTGCGTATACTCATCAAACGTAACTTTTACCACGTGCTGAGCGACGTTTGTTGCCACAAACAGTTCAATGGTCAAAAAACCCCTTATTTCAACCATTTATAACATGCTCTTTTTGTGGTCAATTTAATGAACACTTCCGACTAAAAAAAGCCCTTCAAATGTCCTGCAATATCTTGAGCACTGGTCAAATATTCAAAATTAGTCTAACAATGTGCACTGAAGTATTGCTCGAGTCATCTAGTTTTTCTAGTCCAAGGTTACTGTTGAAGGTTTTAACACACAATGTTGCATTTGGAAGGTCCATCGAATAACTGCTGAGTCTCTTTTCGATGTGAATTTTAAAACTTATGGATAAATTAAAACTTGTAACTTAACTGTTTAAATAACCAAAGATAAACTCGACATCTGGGTAGCCTAAAGCCAATACTTATTTACAAGATTGTAAATAACTTAAGTATTTTAAATTAAGGCAAAACCTTTAATTTGAAGGAAAATATGTGCACGAGATCTATTGCATAAATGTTTTATGCAATTACATGAGTGAATTTCTTTATACTTCTCACGCTCTACCGCTTAATCTACATTTAATGGGTTTCTATAGTAAAGCCCCTGTTTCAGCGTAGCTCTTCATAAACTATTGGATAACCTATATTTTGACTTCTTGAACCAATAGGTTGTTTCATTCAGGTCTATTTATATATTACCACTGTAACAGCCGCTGACGTATGAGGTGCTCTGCGAAAAGAAAGTCTGAGTCACTCAAGTATCAGTTACAAATTATATGTTTTTCTAGCAGTCAGTAAAGCAAAGGTTACTGGATAAGTATTTTTGCATGAAAGATTGAACAGAAATCAAAACACCGAGCTTAAAAACCTCCCACTCATAACTGGTAAATAACATTCATCTGCAGTCTGGGGACCATCCCACCTATCGCCATCACACCTCTGATTACATTTAAAGTTACGGAAGCTTGCCTGATTCTCCCGTAGTTGAGTAATTGAAATTTAGCATGAATGTGCAAACTTTTACACTGATGCTAGTATATTATTTATTTAGCTATCTAAGGTGAAAAATTCCAGGATGAAAGCACCAAAATGAATAAATATTTGGCAGCACAGATGTTTATGGTGTAAATTTCGAGGTATAATCTAATTTCCTCGAAATTTATGATTATTGGCAAATAAATAAGTATACTTATGGGGACAGGGGTGGAAATGTTAGATAGCCAGAAATTTTGCTCATTTATTTTTGAAGTAACAGAATTTATCGATATAACTTCCATCTTATTTAAAAGAGTAAACTGAAGACAGCGCTTTTTAGTTCGAGTCCGCGGTTGCCATAAAATTGCACGTGACTGTTTGATATATGTAGGATCCACAAATTTACAAAATGATTTAATGTATAAATCATACAATTCTGATAAAATGCCATTAAGATACATTGTCTTACATGTTTTAGTTACGAAGAGGCCAAGCAATGTCATAGGACTTTTTTAATTAGTGGAAAGAAATTAATTTTATATGGCCTACGGACAGAATAATTATTGTTAGCAGGGTCATGTACAGTGAAGGATGGGATTAAGTGGCTTTTTTACTTTTTTGAAACTGGTGCTACAGCTACAACAATTGGCAATAGGTTACAAATTTAAAAGAAACTGCCCTTTGCATATTTTCCTTCCTATAGATCCAAAATTTAGTGACTAGTTAGCTAAATTGTTACAAAGAGAATGTTTTCTTGGTTCTAGCAAAGAAATTAACGAAATGAAAGAGTTTCCAAGGTTTAAATTAAACATGAACCACTTTCTTATTTTCTTACAAAACTCAACCAAGTATTTCTAGGCAAAAAACTGCGCCATTAACTACATTCATTGAAATCACAATTTAATGCTACATTTATTGGTTGTGGTAAAATTTTACCTCTTAAATTAATAATGTCTCAATTGATTTGCTGTAAGTGAAACCATATTGGTCAATTCCCTCTAAATCGCCGCAATTAGTAGAGGTATTATTTATCTACTGGTCTATTAAAGGATACTAGGTTTTTTCCTGCAAATTACCAATGAATAGAGCATTTCAATGAATCCGATAAATTTTGCAAACTCGACGAAAATGCCTAGTGAAATAAGACTTAATCTTTCTTCGTACTTTGAGTGGTGGTAATTTTTGAAAGCACATTTTCACAAGCAGTTTTTCTGATAAAAAAATCGATTAGCAATTTGCCTAAAATGCGCTAACAACCCATGTTAAATATTCCATTGCTTGAAATATTTCTTGATATGGGTGAAGAATCGGCCAAATTTATTAGACTGAGAAAATAGCTCAACATTCGTAAAAACACTAAAAGAATGGTTTGCAAAACACGACTTACCAAACTGTCCTACTTTTGTCACGTAGACCATTTGCTTCACTTAGGTTAATAAACTGACATAACTAATCAGTGACATTTTTTAACGCTTATTAAAAGTCACAATTTATGACGTTTTTTAATGGTCATCCGTGCTATCAGTCGTTCGTTCACAAATAACCCGCAAAAGAGCAAAATATTGTAATTTGATAGTATCACTTGACTTCAAGTTTCCTAAATTTAGGGCTTCAGTAGCTGCGAAGGAATCCAAAGATAACGAACATCGCTGAACCAATTTAGCACTATATATTGCTGAAAGAGATTTGGCAGAGCTGCAGTAACCTCATTCCAGCGGAAGTTGGATAGATTTTTTCATTAAAATATTGCCTTATTATAAATTTTGTCAATACCTTCAATGGTTTGAAAAATATTAAGTATTTAATGTCCCTATTTGCGAATGGTATCCAGCCAAGAGAGCGTGACTAAACAAAACGGAGGATCAGATATCACCTCTGGTTTCCTGCTCAGTAGGCGTGTTATGAATTGGCATATTATTTCAGCTACTATATTAGGTATGTATTAAGCAAAATCTGGAAAAGATGCAGCTTCATGTGATTCTGCTTTTATAATAATAATAATAATAATAATGAAAATTACCTAGCCTACGTTATTTTCATCAAGCTTAATACATATCATTAATAGCTTTCAAGACATAACTGGATGACTTTGGTTTGTTATTTTTCATAACTTTTTTTTTAATTATTGTTAATGAAATTTACAATCAATTTGACATTTGTTTTGCCATTCGTTTTAGTGTGCGCCTTGTACGAATATCGACGCCGGCGTAGTTCTGCGATGTTGTCTTTTGCGCGGACTTCGAGATCGGTATTCTTACCTCGCTTTTTGTTAGCACCTGCTTTGCATACTCCTTTCCGCTCTACTACAACCGGAAACCTGAAACAACCGTAATTGTTGTGGCATCGCATTTATTTCTTAGACCTCCAAATCCCAATCAACCATGTGAAGAGGTTGAAAAATATAAACCATACAGCCCGTTTCGGGTGACTCCTTCAAATAAGGCTGAGTATGTTATTGCAAGGCTAGATGATGTTGTTAATTGGGCTCGCAAGGTACGTTGTATTTTAAAGTTCGGTTGCATTTCAGAATTCAATTTGGCCAATTTCGTTTGGCTTAGCGTGTTGCGCTATCGAAATGATGCAGATGGCAGCCCCACGATACGACATGGACCGTTTTGGTGTAGTGTTTAGGGCTAGTCCGCGTCAGTGTGACTTGATGATTGTGGCTGGTACACTGACAAATAAAATGGCCCCCGCTCTGCGTCGCTTATGGGACCAGATGGCCCACCCGAAGTGGGCTATCTCAATGGGGTCATGTGCAAATGGCGGCGGCTACTATCACTATAGTTACAGTGTTGTCCGTGGTTGCGACCGCATCATTCCAATCGACATTTACGTCCCAGGTAGTTCCTGTGCCTAATTTCTTAGGTTATTGCTCCCAGTAAAAAGTTTGTATTTTACGACATCGTCCTTATTTTTAATTAAGTTTCTTAATAGTGTCTTAAAACAACTACTTATTTCGAGTATATGCGTTTTCGAAGAGCGATGTCATTATGCATTTAGTTCTTCGACTTTGCTGCCTCCGTTACCTCTGAAATTCATTTTAGGTTGTCCACCTACTGCAGAAGCACTATTATACTCTATTTTACAACTTCAAAAGAAGATCAAGTATATGAAGACCCAACAGATGTGGTATCGGAAGTAGACGCCTCCTGATTTTGTACAGTTGCCTACGTTTGGTTCAATCTTTGGCTCTTGTCATTTTTAGTTCAGATACCTGGTGTCCCAATGTAGTAAAAGCGCACACGTTGGCTTTTGATATGAAAGCTTTAGATTGTTAGAAACTTTCTTCGTTAAATGGAACACGCACCACTTCTCATTTATTTGTCCAGTATAGTTTTTCCCCACGGTCTAGGGGACACCATCTGATTTGGTTGTTTAATGCTAGTATGGCCATTTACATGTAAAAGGACTAATAACGCTTTAAGCGGATTGTTAGAATGCAGTTTGGGATCGCCTATAGCACCCTGGAACTTCCTTCGGTCTTCCTAACTTGAAAATTCGCTGGGGATTATGTTTAGGGTAGGATCTCGGGCCCATCTGGCAACATTATCTTGCATCTCGAGGTATTGGAGTTCCGTCAGGTCGGGACTGTCAGCGTAGTTTTATGAATCAGACTACTTAAGTAGTAATGTGCTATATGTGGGCACATTCGGTTTTTTTTTCACCCAAGCCCATTCTGGAGCCACATCGTACCCCACATTTGTATAATGGCATATGACATTAGCGTGCATATTTTGTGAGCACTCTGCGTTGGTAATAATCCATAAGGGTCTAGGTATCTCAAGTTTCGCATAACATGCTTTTCAAGGTCGGGGGCGCGCTATCCTAATTCGACGTGAAGGAGCAAGCGGAGGTGCGTCATGTTAGTGGCTATCGCTTGAAGGGTATTCTACAACTGTCGAAGTGTTCTCCTCATTTCTGCTCCCCATTTCCGCCTCAAGACGTTTTCAAATATCCATAACTAGGAAGATGCTTAGTTTTACTGGGTTATTAGGGAATTAGACACGGGTTACGCATAGTTCTTCACCAAAAAATGGTCAAACGACTCGCATGTCGAACAGGGTTGCGACCAGACAACATCAGTAGGATACTCCTAACAAACCTGATACATGTAACCGAAGGGAATTCATGCTTTTCGTAAGCCAGAGGAAGGGAAGGCAATCAAGTAAAAAATGTAATTGGTTAAAGTATGTTAACATAAGGGGGAGAGTTTCTATGATCATAGAAGGGCACTTCCTCTTTTACACAGCCGATTTGTGGATATGCGGGCAGCTTGTTTACCTCTCTCAGGATCAGCCTTGATGGCAATTGAGTTGAAAGACGTCGCTGGTGTGCACTTTCAAGAAAAGGATGTACAAGTGTTACGTTAGTCATATCATGTACATAATGCCGGGGGAACACATTTTTTACTATACATGTGGTATTTTGTGATTGGTGGCCTTGAACATCTTGGGAAAGTTCTAGCCTAAAAGGCAATAAAAACCCGAGTTTTTACCATTGAATCAGTAATCATTTGGAAATCTTAACGAACATGGAAGTACCGAGGTTCCTCGTCACCTATTTTTCATTTGGAGTCGCTTCCGTACGGTGTCTGTCAGAGATAAAAGTGGATTTTATTTGAGAAAATATAATTAAGAAATTACAAACTGAATTAAGTTACCTGAGTAGTATTTCACAATGGCCTCGCAAGCGAATTCGAATTGGGCCTAGATGGAATATGAATATTGATTTGGTGTGATTTATGCTACTCGCAGGATTTAAGTAAAGGATTGTATCTCACCGGTGTTTGAATCAGCATTTCCCTGTAATTCCGCATTTGATGAACCATCTCGAGAGGGTCAACCGGAGATCCGGCACGGATCATGTCAACAGCAGTATCAAGAAGGATGACAACGCCAGTGCGTCCGATCCCTGCCGAACAGTGGACCACAGCAGGCACAGAGTTGATCTCGCCTCGTAGCTGTCGCATTTGTTCAACAAATTCTATCAAATCACCGCAGTCTCCAGGCACGCCATGATCGGGCCATGTGACATATTGAAGCTGCACTACTCGCCGTATCTCGCCTGCTTCAGGAGAGGAGGTTTTGTCACCCGTGAAGGGGATAACGCGCAGATGATAAGTACTGGGGGGAGAATTGTGGGTTGAAAAAGAATTGGCTGTTGAAACGGTCCTCTGGAGCTGGAACTCCCTGTAGAATATATCCTTCCTCGGTTCCTCCTTGATGTTTGAAATCCGCAGTTGAAAACGTTTTCCAGATGTGGGGGATGCCTTTATGGACGACTTTGGTTGGTTCCATGTGTACTCGAATGTGTTTTTGGGATCTGGCCAGTACTTGTGGCACTTGAACTAAACGCGGAATTTAAAAGATCTGACTAATATGAAGCTATTCTCTAGGGCCATACTCGAAGTATTTCAAAAGTATTTAAGGCTCATGCACCACTGTTACTTTCTGATTCACCAATACCAGAAATTGAAACGTGTGGTCCTAATTCGTAGGCTCGCAACTTGATTAAAGTGCACCAATAAGGGTCACGGATAAAAGGAATACACGTTGGAAAATTTGCTATAGAGAAAACATTACTACTTCCCTGTTAGATATGGGGCGGAACAGGGAAAAACTATCTGCAGCACCCCATGAAAATGCCAATAAAAACCGGCGAACTGATTGCATCAAGAGCTCGTCTAGGCCTTATTAAGCACGATGAATTGCCCATTTTGGCTCAATCCATGACGCTGGTGTTTAAAGTCTGCACATTTAAAAATGCGAAGTGGTGGGATGTTTGATGATCACATTTTCGAAGAACCATTATTTCTTGGAGAACCGCTGTTCATAATAAAGAAAAAAACCTAATAAGGTAACCCTACCAAAAGTCAATTTTTTTGAATTTAGAAACAATATCGTTATGCGCACCAAATGCTACGATTGTGAAATAAATTTGTCAGGTAATTACATTCTTTAGAACTCAGAAACCGAGAAAATGCAGTGTATCCAGAGGGAGGAAGCATGTTGATCTTACATTATAATTGCTATTATCGTGTGTTTGGCGTAAGTCAAGTAAACAGTGCGAAGAGAGTGACTTGGTGCGAGGGTCGATTTGAGAACATGCGAGCAGGTGTTTAGATGTACTGAATGCGAAAATCATAAATACATTACTGGGCAATGGCCTACCCTTCCCTGTTCCTGCACAGAGGTGAGCATGACAATAAGTTCACTCTTTTGTTCCCAGCACATTTGCCAAAAGTCGAGGCACGTGTTTGGAAGGGGGCCTTGGGCCGCAATATACTCCTTCTGAAGATTCGCCTTGGGAATAGACATCTAAAGGATACACATTATAGCATGTTAACAGTAAAAATGAATAATTTATTATTTAATATTTCTAGAAGCCAAACGGGTGCAAACCAATCGTCCTAGTTACTTAAAATTGCCCCCCATACGGCTCTTTTAGCACAGGGAGGAAAGTCCAGAACAGAAACTTCAAATGGTGAAATGCTGCGTTCAGTGGAAATGTTTTGATGGCCGAGACTAATGGGTCAGAAATTTTAAATTTGGAGACATTCATGGTAGATTTCGCAAAGCACTCGCCACTGCCCTTGCCAGGATGCAGATTAAGGCGCCTGTCTTGACACTTAAGAAAGAGATTTTCAATTAAGTATGCTCTGGATATGCATAGAAAATCTTTCGACTAACGAGACCTGCAATTGAGTGACTTCGTGGAAATGAGCAGATATATTGCATTGGTAATATTTTCAAACCACGCTTAACTTGGGGCTCACCTTTACGAAACTGGCATTGATGTAATCTCCTGTGACGCCTTCAATCCTAACTCTGGTCTGGTCATCTAAAAGAATTAAAACACAACACAAACGACTTTTATATGACTAATACATTGACGTCAGCCTAAATTAGTAACATTTTAACCGTTTTCCTACGTTTTTTGGCTCTTGTCTGATTAGTTCATTTTTCGTTTTTCGATGTTAATACGTAAATGAAACTAAACTATTTCAGGTACTTTCAGTAATCTAATTGGATGTTGACCCGGTTGGATTATCGCAAACTAACTAATGGATTCAGTAAAAGTCTTCAGTCAAATTATCTGATTTATGATGAGGTGGGTCTCATGACGAAGTTGCGTGGCGTCATTAACATATTTCAGCTCTCCATAATAAGCCTTGACATCATAGTGCTAAGTTGACACGACCAGTCTTCTCTATACATAAGTCTCGAGTTAGTGTACAACTAGTGGCCAGTGACTCCAGACCCCCAAGTTCTCTCTCATGCCACCCTTTACATTTCGACTTTGGTTGCCTATTTGTTCTCCATAGGTGATGTAATATGTATTTTTTTTCAGCAAAATCCCAACTTTGTTTGATCGATCAAAAAGTCGACTCCATTGTCTTTGTGAATATAAATTCAGTAGAGACTGTTTTTCTCCCATGTATTTGTCAATGAACTGATGCATGACCGACCTGTTTACTACCTGTGCAAAACAAATTAATAACTCGTTTTAATTTCCCGACAAGCTTTTAATGGATTTGACTTGATGGCTTCTCTCAGTGCATTGACATCTGCCACCTGTTGACGCTGGGATGTGGTTCATCTTTAAAATTTTCATGTCCACCATGAAAACACGATGATCAGTCGAATGTTTTCATTTTATTTTAAGCGATTATGAAGAAATGTTGTGTCATGCTCTGTAGAGTTAGCAGCATTGAAATGGCATTAAACAGTGAGGCAAGGAGTCATGGTGAATTAACATGAAAAGAGTATGTAAAGATGCTTGGAAAACAATGGCTGGGGCGTTTTAGTATATCTTCAACACACACTATTTTATATGTATGACCGCACTTGTGCACTGTCTGTTTTCCGAGAAAAATTTTACCACAGTATTCATTACGGAGGTGTTTCTATTATTGAAAATTTCAAATGCACACACGAGAAGGGGCCACGGCAATCAAGCAAAAACTAAGTGTTCCAATTAACAAGAAAAGTTATCTTGTGAAAAGCAGAGACAATAGCTTACATGGAGAGATATCACGATAACGATTCTTGGGGAGGTTTTCATAGGACTTAGCATCGAGCATTGTGGCAGTTAACTTTCTGCGCTCCAGCAACTACAAGAAGGTTAAAGTTTGGGAGCTCAAACAAAACGTCCATGACAACAATTGAGACGTCGATATAATCCGAAGGGATAATTCGCATAATGCAATGACACCAAATTAGCTACATTAAGACATGTACATTAAGCTCATAAGACTTCGTTTAAAATAAGTATTACATCGTGTCTAAAACACTCGCCTCGTGATGCAAACTATTTTGGCAAGTTTTATCTTGCGAGAAAATAATTTGACACAGTGTAACAAAGAGGTGTCATTTGTAGTCAACGCCAAAATCCCACGCTGTTGCGTCATGTCTCACTCTATGAATCATTAGTTTCACAATTCCTGGAGTTGCAGCCACCTAATCCCCAGCATTAGCTATTCTGGAAATGTCAGTCAACGTAACACACCTCATTACGCGACTGACTCCAACTAACGTAATAACTGGAAAGAAAATCACCAGTTCTCAACTAATCCCGAAACAGGTGTGCCATGATGCAATTCTGTTCTAAAGCACTAAGAGTTATACAATCCAACCAGTAATTTTATCACGATCTATCCTTATTTTCTCTTTCCAAAATGCGAACAAAAATCGTGTAGAAGTGCGATCTTGGGACCCTGACATATTTTGGCAGGCTCCAAATACAGTATAGACAAATTAACATCAACCCAGTATCATCTTTACCAACTCCTCAGAGCAAAATGGAGTTGGAATGCAATAAGAAATTCGCAGCCAAATGAGAATGGAAACTTATTTGCTACTCTTGTTGACCAAAGGTCCTTACCTCAAACTGACGTATAAGTGATCCATCAGCCAGGCCGTTTTCAATTGCCTGAATCGAATGATGCAATCTCTCAGTGTCTGAAACAAGAATTTTCTTCGGTCCACTTCCAGAAGTGGATTTTAAACGCAATGTGCTGGAGCCACCTAATCGTGGTTTGGGGTTAACCTTTGGTGGTGCCGGAGGCGAAGAGAGGTAGTGCTTGGGGGAACCACCAACGCCCAATGCGGAAGTGGGGAGCCAAATAGGTGCCTGTGCTGACTCGTTCGCGGAAGCCTTCAGTTCAGCCATGGCGCTCTTGGGGGGACGGGGAGGCGCATCTCCAGTTTCGGGCAGGTGGTCGTCCGTTGCACTTTCCGCCAGATAATCTGCAGATAAACGACATTTTGGGTGGCTGCTGAAGCCTTAATTCTATGTGCAAAGCCTAACAGGAAATAAATCCACTGACTTAAATTAGCATGTCAAGCCAATCCAAAAAAGAAAGGCTTTGAAGTGATTGTGGGTTAAACACGAGGGGCCAACTAACAGCGAAATCGGGCTAAGAGGAGTGGAAACCGTTCTAAATGTTAATGTAAAGCGAATAAAGCAGACAGAGTCCGTTTGCTTAAATTGCAAGGGTAGAGTTGCAACATCGATTTTTGTGCCCCATTTCGGATTGACTTATTTTGGAAGCTAATCCCAAACCCACACTGAATCTAGCGTAACTTTATCAAAAACATAACTGGTTCTTAGTCACTGTGTTGAAGGCCCATATTTAATCAAAGGCCAAAGTGGTCAAAAGTGACGGCATTAATTGCTCAAGATTTACGGTGGCTTTTTTTGCCGAAGACGATTTTTGGCATAAATATAATATGAAAGACGCCTTTGTGTCAATTACTGTCAGATATAAGGTGCGTAAAGCTTTCTCTTTATTGAAAATACCATAGGATGACACTATAGAGGCTCGCATCAGTGGCTGCATAAAATGTGCCATGTCATTAATTTAAGTAGTAGTGCATGAAATGGCACTTGTTAAGAGATATTTTAATTGGCAATCAAAGTAAACTCTCAATAACACATTGGGTCCCAACCAACAAGGCACTTACCACTGGGTTTCACAATTAGTTCAAGCACGCCCGAATGATTTTCAGCAGCAGCTCGAATAAAATTGACCACCTGAAGTTTAGAGGAGGTTTTTCAATAGATAGTTGTTCATGTTACTTAAGTAGGTACTAATTCATCGATTGATTTGACACAAAACAAACACTAGTTGAATAATTGGCTACCATTTAAGGTGTTACAGATTTCTGGAAATATACTTGCGTGACCTTATTTCTCAGGGAACACAGGTAGAAATTTTGAATCCTAGATGGAAACCGGCGCACAAAAATTAAACCGCTAACCTATTTATTGATGGAGTAATAGAAAAAATGCACTACAGAATCTATTTACACACCCTGCCAATTGTAGGATTAACTAAACCAAAACTATTTAGCTTAAGCTTTAAAGGACTGCAATCAAAGCGAGAACCCAGGGACCACAAGTCTTCAAGCACCTATTGACGGTCTGAGATTGCCAACTCCGGGAAACAACAGGTGGTTTTAATGCAAGGACAATACAATGACATGGTTTAAAAAACCAACTGATTGGGGTGGTGGAAGTAGAGACAACACGTGATCGCAAATTTACTCAAAATAATTTGTCGAAGTCACGAATTTTAGTACCCGTGAAGACTGGGACAAATTTTTACATTAGACTGGGCTCCAGCAAAGGCAGCGACGGAGTGGGAAACTCGCAGTTCAATCAGACGACGGTGACCGGTCTATGCTGCCAAACCAGGCACACCTAGATCAACCTATTTCACGTACACGCCGAAGACTATTTAATCGGAAACGGGGGATATCGCAAATGTCTTCGCCCAACCACAGTCCATTCACATAGCCCGGAAGCCACCTTTGTGGTCGGCCAAAACGCGGAAGAGGTAACTTCCCGACTCCCACTGACTCAGAATAAATTATTCTGAACGGTAACATCTTTCATCATATCACAGTTTCAATGATCATCATTTCACCAACGTTAAGCACAATCGAAAGACTTCTAAATCTCTGGACGTTTTTTATCCATACCCTAGACTTGCCTATAGTTTCCAACTGCAGAACACATTTAAAGAATAAGGCCCTAGTGCTGACCCTTGAAGCATTAAATCCCCTCAAATCCTTTGGAATGGCATAAGTGGAAATTATGTTAGAAAATGAGCATGCCCATACTGTCTGAAAAGATCATCAAGGGTAATCAGAGTGAAAAAGTCTCAAAGTCAGACAGTTTCAAAGATAGTAATTCGTCGGATGTCATAGATTACTCCAAATTTCCAACCTGCTCCGGTTATCTGAAGGTTAAATAAACCCAATCTGTCTAGGCAAAAATTACAATTACAATTCAAACCTTCAAAATAATTTAGAAATGTCCTAACACAAATTCATAAAGGTCACGTAACGGTTGAAAGCGATTTTCTTTCAATGATCACAGATGAAACGTTAACACAATTTACTTTTATGCGAATGTCTGAAATGGTACATTTGGTACACAAAAGCGATTTTTCTTTTGTAAAACACAGTAGGTCTATATCATGCCCTTAAGACAAGACTTATGTGAATGTAGTTACAAATAAACTAGGATCTTTTATAAAGCTGATAAAAGGAAATTGAAAAAAAAAACATTTGGCCCTACTATGCGAAACAGAAACTTGCCTGCTGGTGCGTGTGGTCTGAGATTTCGCGGCCATTAATTCGAAGCACCTGATCCCCGGGATGAAGGCGTGGGAAACAGGTGCCTGCAGGCATCTCCTCGCCGACTCGAGTCACAATGACGGGCTTATTCAGATCTGCCCCCCCGTTCACATTGAATCCGAATTGACCCTCTGCGTTAGGACGAATACGCACAACCACGAGGTTTTCATCAGTGCAGTTCGGACTAGCCGACGTCTCCGCTGCACATGGGCTTCTGGCTGACGTCATCTCTGCAGGGTGTTGATATTTCAAATCATTCTGTTGAATATGAAATAATTCTTTCGTAAGTTTTATTAAAAGTGGGTTTACGCAAGTAGGGAACAGAAATGTTTCCACTGCGAAGTGTTTAAGATGCAACTCAGCTTGGACTTAATAGCCTTTATTAAAAGTCTGACCTACGAATCTTGGGTCACTTCAATAGCCTCCATGTATAAAGTAAGAATTCATTTCAAGATACATGAAACGTAAGGATTTTGAGTATCGATTCAATCGCTTCGGGGCAGTGTCGCTTTTAAGAGTTGTTTTATTTTAACTGCTCAGTATTGTAAAAACCAAGTGTGGCATGCCAACTGAAATAGTTGAATTTGGCTGATCTTCTTGGTGAGATAAATTAGTTTATTGCAAAGAGGTATATACTAGAAGGATTGTTTTAAACATGGTTATGATTCAGTAAATTAAATGTTTTTTTCTCTTTTTATGGATCGCTCGATGATTCCTCGCTCGTGAAATCCACCTTGTTTGTATACAGGCCTTAACGTTAATACTTGAGAAATATACAATATTGTTCTGGGTGGTGATCCCTCAATGTGTTGAATAACGCTTTTAGTCGTGAAGTGGTCGCTTTGAAATTTTGCCAGTGTTACTTATCCCAGCTTACACCACAACTATTTTGTGCATTATCGTAAACCTTCCACTCCTCGTCGCCGATTGTGATCAGACTTAAAATGAGAGGACGAAAGTGTTTAAATCAACAAAGCGAAAAGTTTCAATGTCAAACCTAAATTGTATCCAGACAGCGCAATTTTTCATACAACCAAGTCTCGCGCGTTAAATAAAGTATTTTTTTTAACCTATGATTTACATTCTAGTAGCGACGTTTAATCGCAATGGTTATTCAATAACCTACCAATTGGCCGTAAAACGACCCTTTCGTGTTTCCACGATGAAACAATTGTAATATTTAAGTGTTAAACCTACAAGTGTAGGGTTGCTACGCAAACATTAATGCATAGTAGCTATATAGGAATAGAAATTTGACCCCAGCACAGCATTTCACTCCACTAAGAACGGCAATTTTGAAACCATCACACAGAACGAAACAAATCCTATTAAAAACACCAACAAGATTTTGCGGTACTTAACATTCCCAGTTTTTGTTAACACACTAAATTCCAATAGGTTACTTCTATGATTTTTATAAAGAATCAATTACTTCAAAATTATAGTCATTACAATGATTAAAAAGTGAGCGGTTATTCCACGATGTTTTTCGTTATGAGTATATGAGTTAGTTAAAGGTGTATACGAAATCTGGCAATGATACATGCTCCACATGAATCGCACTATAAGAAGACCTGAAGTAAATTTTGTCGAAAGCATGAACGTGATTTTAAATTAATCAATCGGGGGTTGAATTATCACCAAATAAGAAAATGGGAGGTCGTGTTCCGCCACTGTCTCAAAGCACTATACTTTCGAGTTAAATAATCACGAGACTGTTATTACGACTAACATTAATTAAAGTAACGGCTGGAGAAAACTCTTACAGGTTGTGATTAACAAGGCTGTGTAATGCGAGAAAGAGTTTCTAAAAATGTCCAGTATTAGTCTGCATCCGTTGCAGCACAAAAGAAGTAAAATCTTAAACACTTTACTCATAAAAATTACGAGCTGCGTAAGCAAATTATGAATTTTAGCAAACGCTAATACAGGCACAGACACAGCAAACAACGATGAAACTAGGATTCATTGTGATAACTAATCTGTGCTTGAATGAATGAAGTAGTCATGATCCATAGTTTTACAGGGCGAAACAATCCTATTCCATTTTAACAAATCGTAGTCTGTAATTTAATAAGCCATGCGATCTCCTGCTTATTTTTGTGTGTGAACAAAAAGGTTGTGTGCGTTCATGAATCATTCGAACCTACTGAAGGAGAAGAAGTTGGTTTAAAGCACTCTAGGTCATATTTTTGGATGAATTTTGTTTTAGCTTACATAATTGCATATTACATAAAATCCCATGTCATGGAAGTAATTTTGCCTAAATTTTATTTTATAAATGAAAGAGCGGGTGGCTAACTTCGCTTATTTAACTACGATACGAGTGAAAATACAGGACACTCGATTCGGATAAACACGAATTTTTCAACCACATGGGAAAATCAAATTGATTTTGCATTCAAATGAAACAGTTTAAAAAAACAGCGTTTAGCATTAGCAACAAAATAACACCTCCCGGCCAGGTACTGAGAATTAATGGAATCACTTTAAATAAATACATTACTAACACTTGCACGGATGCTCCTCCACTCAGAGTGGGCATTTGGCGAAAAATTCTGGTACCCATTCTGCTTTATCGAGCTTCCGTCGAAAACGCTAGAAACGACGCTTCCCACGCCTCGTGTTAATGTAGTATGCTTTAGTGACTCAACCTTATACCTGCCCGGAGAACTGAGACTGGAATGAGGCCTGGGAATGTATCCCTGAGTAGCAGCGCTCTCAGTGGAATGAGTCATGCTCATGGTTGGATACCGCACCGGGAAAAGGTTCACCGGATGCTGCATCACTGAAGAGGACGTCCCCTGTTGAAGTTGGATAGGGGTTTCTACCTTAGACACCCCACAATCACGGTATGTTGAATTTGTCCAGTTTAAGGCTGCACCCCCTCGTGACTTTTCAGGGGACTGAGAAGTGGAAATTTTGAGGTACTCATTGGTGGGGATACCGTTGACAACAGATGTCGGTGCCGTTCCAAGTGAAGACTTTAGAGGTCGATTGGGTATCCGTGACTCGGAAACTTTGTAGCGATCTCCATTCATGTGGGGCATTGTTTGATAGCCATTTCTAGAATATTTCCCACGTTCAGTATTGCGCGAAAGCGGACGCAGTAGTGGAGACTTGGGAGGCAAAACTGGTGGAATTTCCTCCGAATATGTGGTATATAAACGAATTTGGGAGTTGGTTGTGGTCGGAATATTAGTATATTCACGGTTGGAAGACCGAAGGACCTCCGAATAAATAGTTCCCTGTCCGTTTATTTTATTGCAAACAGTAATTGGCTTTGTACTTTTTGGAGGCTTTGGAGGAACAAAAATTTCATAAGTTGCGCTAATATTATCGATGTCCGAGGACTCTTCCGAGTGGTTTGAAGGTGCGGAAGTATTCGTGGTTTTTTGAAGTCCCGTTGATAATGGCTTGTTGATCGTGGAGTTATCAAGGAAATTCGCGTCACTGGGGGTGCTTGAGTCAGGGCGAATTGTAGTTAATCGAGATCGCGTGAAGCCATTAGTTAAAGTAGATTTCAATATACTAGCAGGAAGAGAGCGACTTGATCCCTGCTCCATATCCGACCAAAAGCTCAGTACAGAATGAAATTCCGGTTTAGGTGATGAACGAAGTTGAGGCGCAGGTATGTTGGCACTCACACATTCCGGCGAATTACACATTTGTGAGATATTTCGGTCGCTGTCACTAAAACTCTCGTTGTAGTAAATCCGGTGGTTGGTATTACCATTCATTTTGTGGTATAATCAAAGTAATATCGTCTTACGTGCCCCTTTTCCCATCAAACGCCAACTTTTGTGCCATGAATGCAAGTGTGCGGGTGATAATTGTGCCTCATTGGCTTTATTACCACAGAAGTTAATTAAAACGCGCCAATTAGATCAGCCGTGGGTAACCACGATCGATTTAAAATGAGTACAAGTGTATGATAAACTTGCACATTTTGCTATCGCGCACATGTCTGCCTGCAATTGTGTGCTTCTGTTTTATGTTGACGTTTAACATCTTTGATTGACAGAACGAGTGATGGGCAATTCAAAATAATACATTATTTTAGCATCTTTTGATGCGCTATTCACTATTCACTACAATATTAAAAGAATGATGACTAAATCATTTAGCAACTTAGAATTGTAACAGCATCCAAGTTTTGGTTCAGAAATCCTTTTTAATGGCAAGTGACGTTAAATGTTAGTTCAAAAAGCAACAAACATGCGGCAAAAGAGCGTCGCAACGTGTGTAACTAATGTTAAGATTGTAATATAAATGCAAAAGTAGCGATTGGGAAGTTGCCTGCTTGTGAAAGGTCACCGCCTGGGAGCAATAAATTGTGGGACAACGCACCCGTCTACATATCAAAGATCAATGGTAATAAATCAAAGCATTTACACCAAAATGAGAATGAACTTAAATCAAAGCCCTAAAGATTGAGCAACGTAATATGGCGAAATGGATTTGAAAGCCAAACAGTACGTCTTGATAAAGCTACTTATTATTTTTAAGTGCTGTTTGAGGGTCTATTTTACCTTATTTATCGTGCAGTAGCATCATAGTTAAATATAAGGTAGGGCTACTATGATATTTATCATTTTTATATGCGGCTACTCTCCTAAAATGATCCAATTTCATGAGATGCCCATTTGGGAATTTAACCATTACTTGAAATATTATAAATACTAGTCGTTAGCAGTTTCAACCACAAAGACAAAGGGCATGGCTGAAAAACAATAGGCTTATAAATAATTGATCTAACTTATTGGCCCGAGTTGGCATTGGTAATCGGCTTCGGCTCTGAAAGCCCAATAACTTGGATAAGACAAAGGATTATACTTGAGCACACTACCTCGTGCCAACGCTATTTTCAGACTCTTTAGCTTTCGTCATGTTTGTCAATAAACTTCAAACTGGGATCAGTGAATACGAAATTGACCAAGCGTGAAGCCACCTTTCGCTACTGAAGATGCAAATACTTTGGATAAAGACAACGAAGCAAGAAAGACAGCGGCAAACACCATGCGAAAAAAAGCATCGACTTACTATTGATCTGTTGCTGCCCATAGATCTCCTTGCTACAAAACAATTTTAAAAAATCAATTATGAATTTTTTTAGGATTTCAGTATGCAAGCTTCAAAAAGGAAAAAAAATAACCCACTCCTTTAAGCTCACTGAATAAATCTAACACATAATCCTATAATAAATCAACCGGTCATTCAATTTCACCCTTCACACGGCCGATATTCAGGCCTTCACCACGATTTGTAACTCACTAATAAGTCGCAAGCCATACCAGGACCAAGTTATTTAGTTTTCAAATTAGTTGTTAATAAAGTAATGAGCTTTACTTTAATGGTGACAGATTTTTCTATCACAGTGTCTAAGAAACGTTGGAAAGAACTTGGGTTGTTTCATCAACATTATTGTAAACGAAATTGCATAATGAGTATTTTTGCAGCCGTTTGTGATGTGATGTATCAACAAATGCTACCGTACGCATAAAATGCGTGTCTTCTCTTATGTGGGACCTCCTTCCAAGTCAGTATACATTAATTTTGTAGAGGTATTAAGATTTACAAACTTAAAGCGCTTCTCTGGCTATAGGTTTTCATGAGTGTAAGCTTTATAAATGAACACAAACGTAACACGCCTGCCCCAATAAAAAAACGATGATTTAGATTTCTGAATCTTAACTGACATCGGAACCAACTTATGATTAAACAACCATTACAACAACGTGAATACTGAAGAGCAAAATCACTCACCTAAGGTTATGATTATTAGTGAATGCGGAAAGTAGTATATTATTGATTACAGTATATATCAGAATATTTTGGCATTGTGAATTACAACACAATTTAGGATACTGAAACCTGAATTGTGACCTTGAAAACAGCAGCGAATTGGCACTGCATCATTATTTCAATGCAGGAGATACAAAGCCAAGAAAACATGTCAAATTGACCCTCGATTGATGCTCTCGATTAGGAATGGCAAATTTGATTGCACATAAAATAAAGTCAATCAAGGTTTTGACACATGCATAATTCGCATCCTAAGTAATTACTCATGAATCATTGACTGTAGTTCGGCTTACACTAAAAACTTCCAAATGGAGTTGACAGTCAAGTATTGTCTGTTGATATTGAATACCAGAATGTTTGGCACCTCATAGTAATTTTGGACATATGAGGACAGTCAAAAAGAAGGTTTTATGGTTTTGTGTGAAATTTTGACCAAATACGATAACTACAAAGCACATCACTTGATATATAACCTCGAAATGTTTCTGATGATTATTTTAGCTGACACGACTCACTTTTATGATAAATTTTAACCAATACTCCTTACTTAGTATAAATTTCTGCCAATTTCGCTCTACACTTTTGTTTCGTCCTGTTAAGTTTTGATCTTTAATATCGTAGGTTTGATAGCACAATTCAGAGAATTACTTTAAATTTTCACAATTTTTAAGCATTTGGGTACTATGAATATGGGGTTAATGTATCTTTCCGTAATAATTGACAAGCCCCTGTAAAAGCAGCGGCAACTGATCTTGGCATAGTGATTTTAAGCAATTTACAGATAACCCAAGAAGAAATCAGAATACACCCACCTGAAAGCGACTTTTCAGCACTTGGCTTTAATTGTGCGCTCTGTTTATTCAGCTCAGACGATGAAGTTCGCTTTCCGCTAGCGAAAAACGCAGTGGGGCGAGGAAGCACAGTTTCTAAACGTGGTGTAACAGGACTCCGTGAGAGGCCCAGGTCTTTTCTTTTGCTGCTGTCCTGCTCAGGGGAGGAGCCACCTACCGTCGTTCTATCCCCGCCTGAAGTGGGTTTGCCATTCTCCTTGACTAATGTTAAAGTCTAGCGAATAAAAAATTAACAAAAATTAGACGCAAACAGATATTTCTTAAGTCAATTTGGTGGCCGAGAAAAGCAAATTGAAAGTCCAAGTTATAATTTCTAAGTGCAGTAAAGTAGTTAGTCGGGTAAAGCGATCGAATTAGCTGGCACTTTGGACAGATTTACCTTTGCAGATTCTTGTATTTAAATCATACTAGCATACGCGATTATACTAACATCCTGCATCACCCTGATAAGTCAATTTTTGATTGTGGTTCACACTTTGGCTGGGGTAAATGTGACACAGCAAGTACAACAAGCAGTTTTTGTGGCAATGAGGCTCCCTTTATGTTTAGTTAAACAATTATTGGTCAAAATCATCGGATCACGCTCAATAAAAGTTCCTAATTTGTACCTTTCTAAAGCAACCATAAGGATGCAGTCGAAAACACGGGACTTAGATTTAAAAAATCATTTGCCTGTACATATGTCGTTTAGCAATGCATTTTTACAATTTATGTAGCACTAATTGCATTGCCACATTATAACTTGAATTTCTGATTTTCATTATTTGATCACTAATAGGGGTAATTTAGAGTGAAAAACATCACAAATGGATAATGCTCTAGTTATACTTCTTTCAAATTTGCTATAAAAGAAGTCTTTAAAGCAAATCATTTTTCTTTAATTTGGTGGAATTGTGCAGAGTCTGCCCTGAGACACCTGAGTAACCGCGTTAGCTCGCACCATTTTGTAGTAGGGTGAAAGTAAACATCTACCGAGTGCTAAACTGTATCAGAATCATTAGACTTACTAATTTTTTTCGCTCAGTAAGTATAATTAAAAGGAGAATTAGAGCCACTCGATTCCTACACGAATGATTAAAGCAACATCTTTTATGTCATTTCGAATTTTCTGTACAATTAAACACATCAATGCTAATGACTTTCATTTGGCTTAAAGAGTGCTCACTTGTTCATCACTTCGACCATGACAAGCTTATTAAAAAACGTTTAATTATAGTGTTTTTAAGAACTGGATTTGCAGGTAACTAAAATTGTAACCAGAAAAACGCTACCACTTTATTGGAGGTGTAGGTGACACGTCTTCCCAATGAACCAATAGCATGTTGGTATCCCAATGATTAGAGAAGTAGATGGAAATAATGTCTGCGCAACCTATTTAAACGCACCTTACAAACAATCCGCTTGGAGACTGCAGACTGGCGTGATTTTGTGTCTGTGTTAACGAGGCTTCTTGCGAGAGACATACAGTTGGTTTGAGCATGTGGTGATGTGCACAAGAAGGGCTCGTTTGGCTCAAGTATGTGCTATGATTCAAACACCTGATTCTATAGGCCATCAAAATGCGTGGGCGTATTTGTGAATTTGGCTTACTCGAAATAGTCAGTTAACCTATTTTTCTTCAATCCAGTAGTACTGTGAACAAATAGCTCTAAGCAAGAAGCACAAATTAACCTGTTATATGAGGTACTTGGTATAAGGATTCGAGGCCTATTATCGATAACTTCACAATGGTACCATTTTAATCCAAGAATAAAAAGACCGAGTTGGGAAATTTTTGGATCAGATAAGTAGATTTTTGTAGTTTTCCATTGTTTTGTTTAACAAATCTACAAAGTCTATCATCAAGCCATTTATTTTAACAGTACTTATAAATTAGGATAGCCGCGGGACGGTGGCTAGCCAAAAAACCATTGTCTACACCAAATTTGCAAACACAAATCAATCATATACCCTATTAGATGACTGGCTACATCTTCTCGCTTGGAAAATTATATACTTTAGATAAATGCAATTTCTAGAAGAGATTGGAAGAAGTCTGTAAAGAAAAACCCCAAAACCAATGGACGTAACCGTCTAAATAGATATTATGGTGGTATCCACGTAAAAAACGTTACTAGTCTTTAACACATCCATGTGTGGCTTGTAGGTCAAGGCAGCTGACTGCCTAAACGAGCACGGATGACACTGTAATGACACAGTGAGGTTTTACCACAACGATTTCAGAGTTTACAGTAAGGTCCAATCGTTCGGACAAAAGGTGCTTACGTGGACATGGTCATGGAGGTTATCCATCGTAGGCATTTTGGCAGATTTTTGTAAATCCCATTTGTGCGACGCTGCTGGCTCATCTTTCTTCACCTTCAGCAGAAAGCAAGGATTAGGTATCGTTATAAAGCTTGCTGCTTCCTATGAAAAAATCAAAGGAATTAAAGGCTACATCACTAAACTTCAACTATGGTACTGTGGGAGGCTGCGAACGTAAAATCATAAGTGATAGGGGTTTTCATGGTACTGACGTCTAATAGTTACGAACTAAAATATTTAGAGCCCTTACTCGGGAAAGTGGAGGCGCTGACGACCTGAACTTCCGGGGAAACGCACGATCGGATTTTAATTTCGTGGCAGATTGAGTCAAGCCACGATCTTCAGAGTGCTGTCGTTGAAGCGCAGTGATATCCTCGTCGGGGGTGGTTGCAGCATAGTCCGGTGGCTGATGCTGCAGTTGAGTTGTATCACCAAGTAAAGACGGAACGCTCTGCATCCCTAGACTGTCCCGAGACTCGTAGGCGTTAAGAACGCTGACTGACAGTGTGCTTCCTGGTGGCGCATAATTTTGACGTCGAGTGAAACGTCTGCTCACACCCCTGTCAAAAGAAATAAGTCTTTAATTAATGAGATTTGTAAACTTTTTTATTTAAAAAAATTCCCACAAGACCACTTGATCGTGAAACGAGAAGAGCGGGCACGGACTATCGAACAATAAAGACCGTGGCAAATGGTATGCTCCGTCGCGAGTTCTACCTACCGCATTTGTAGAAAGTAATGTCTAGTCACGTTCGCTAACGCTGCCAACGGATGCTCTGACTCTATTCACTACACTTCAGCATCCGCAATGTTATGTGCTCCCGTGTTGACTTCACTCTCCCACCCACATCTACGTGACATCGGCCCGCGCAACACGCCTGGTCTTTCACCCGTCCCGTGTGTGTGTGTGTGTGTGTGTGTGTGTGTGTGACTCAGCGCCTACGCCATTTTGCACAAAATAGTGTTGAATTCTCTACCGGGCGGTCGGGTGATTGTTACCCTCAACCCAGGCTCTCTCGCTGTATCCGCGTAAGGTAAGGGGGTTGTAATAAAAGAGTTGGTCCTCACATGGGTTGGAGCCCCCCATACATTGGTGAACCGCTACGCGGGCAGTTTACATGTAATAGGGCTTGACTGCACTCATGACGCCTCAAAACTCAAACTGCGGAAAACTTCAAAGCACAAAAATGTAATCTCCAACCAGTGGTGCTTGATTTACTTACCTCAAAAGTCTGAAAGAAAAGCAAATAACCGTATTTTAGGAAAACCGTTCTGAACCGGCCCTTTTTAATTTGTAGTATTAGCATGAACTAAACTGTTACAGCACTACTACGGTAATTCAACTATTCTTTGCTTAAATGTTTATTCGCACTAGCCACGCGTCAAATAATTAGATTCAAATTAAGTCCTACGTAATTAGTACGAGTAGGATGATAATAAATACCTAAGAAAACCACGCTCGATGCTTCTCGACCGCCGTCGCAACTCCATTAACGTCGACATTGTGCGCTCCAACCCAGGGCCGGCTGTGCCAACGCTAAGGCTTCTCCGCGTTCTGGCACCGCGCCCAAGAAATAGGCGAGAAAAGCCACTTGGGGAGGAGGATGAGTAGGGAAGCAACTGGGGGTTCGAGAAAGCGGCGGTGGCGGAAATGGGGTTCGACTGACTCCCGCTTTTACCGTTTACAGCAGAGTAAGCTGTGATTCCAGTCGGTTCCTTGACTCGAAAAAATGTGTGACAGGTCACTGCGAACTGCCAGAAGACCTTGGCTCTCTTTGCAGAATCAAAAGTAAATGTGGGACTTCGGTTGAGTCTGGTGTTGCCTAGGGTAGTCGATAACTCAAGTGAATGATCCACTTTTGTAAGGCTAGAAGCTCTCTAGGGGAGAAATAAAGGAGAAGTTTTTTACAACAAGTCATGTGATTAAAAAAAGATGAACGATCCATACTAGAGGAATGACATTTTCATAACCAGAAAATTTAGTTAAGAAATGGCAAACACGGTATGTGCTGAAGTTCAGAAACGTTTTACAAGTACTCATAAAAATAAGTACCTAAAAGGTTCGTTTTGGAAACAAAAAATAATATTGAAGATGGAGTTGTTCATGTAAGTGAAGGTGATATGCTTGGATGCTAATAATTAGCAAAATTTCCCGTCATTTTAGTATTTTTTATGTACGTAAACGGCCTCAAGTATTGGCGTGAAATCAACATGCTAAACTTTAAGATAAAGAAAACAAAAACCATGCAATGAAATAACCAGAGATGCTTTTGGCTTCATTTATTCGTACTATCATTCAAGTACAAGATTTTGGTTCCCTGGTGCATGTAAAGGCTACTTTTCTTACAAATCTCCATTTTCAAGGCTTTTTCCAGACCTTTTTTCCGCATTTTCTTCACTTTCAACATTCTTTAATCTTTGGAATTTAATGAATGCTTTAGGGGTAAGTAATGGAAGTTCGAAAGTGGAACAACACCACAAACCACAAACGTAGGCCCTGGATGCACGAGCAATAATAGCTTCATCCTTGTAAGTCCTGCTGATTCGACCAGTCTTTGAGCAATTATATTTCATCAGACATTCTGTAATGTCCGAAGTCGTTCCAAATGGTTGAAACACTAGCATCCTAACTATCACGTCTAAATATCAAATTTCTTTAATAGAGACATTCGCATTATTAGATGCATTAACAACTAAGGGAAAACAATATCCCTAAACCGGTTATCTACAACAACGGATTCTTAATTTTATGAGTTAAACCAAGACGCAGTCCATAATCTGTGATGATGAACGAGGTTTGCGGCCATTTAGAAAAAAAATGACTGTAATAGTTTAATAAGGCTGGAAATAAGAAATATTGTCTGAGATAAGCCTTTGACTTTAAACCTTTGAGCGAATAACGGATGAAACAAGTTTGTAACTATTCTTTTCAAAAAGGCATAAAATGGGCCCATTAAACTGACCAAACGTAAATCGTCTCCCATTTCTTCTGGTTTAAAATCACGCTATGTGAAAATGATTGACTGGGCTTGGAGCATTACCGTGTCTTCCAAGATAGTGGTCACGACACCACTGTCATGTTATTTAATGTTGCATAATGGGTGTTTTGGGATTGACGGTACTTAAGTAGTGCACTCATTCGTGAGAATTATGATTACGTTATTTTACTACAAACCATCAAGTCATTAACCGATATGACACCAGTTGGTTCTGTTGCAATTGCAAATATTAATCCTGAACACCGAACCAGCTCACATGACTCATTAACATAAAGCAAATCAACCACACACGCACATGAATGCATATGGAACTCCGTGCAACTTCCCAGTTTGGCCAGTAGGCGTAGTTACGTTCTCTTAGCATCACCCGTCCTGATTACCTAGTTTTATGGCTTCCTTACCTCAGGGTGGTCAAAATGACTAAGTAAACGATTGGTTTTTGCTATTTTAATTACGCTCTGTCAAACGAACGCACTGACTGTTAAAATCGCATTGAAATAAAGGCAAGGGCATCTTGAAGCTGTCAAACGCGTGTGTGAGAATTACCGATGGGCGTTTTAGGTGCACAGCGAAGGCTTTCTTGGAGAAGGATATCCTCTCAATGTTGTCCCTGGAGGTAAATAAAAGAAAGAATTCTGTGTGTTTTACAGAAATTACACTCAAAAAATTTTCTAGATGACATTTCGGGTTGCTCGGCTGATTGTAGAATTTACTCTGGTGAGGAGTAGATTACAGTTTAATGGACAAATAAACAGAGCATACCAGCTGTAAAGGACGATTCGCCTGGTGTCTCGAAATACGCTGACGCCCTGTGCAGAAACACCAATGCTAAGTTTCTGCCGGTCGCGGTCCTAACGCCAAAAGGTATTTGTCAGTCGTGTGTGGCAAAAAATAATAGAACACAAAGTAGAATCAAAACGTTCCAAAAGGCGTGGCAGGCATTTATCAAAGTCAAATAGCTATGGAGACCTAAGATAACTTTTGATGGCATTATCCGTCGTGTGGCTCTTTTTTGCCGCCCTTTAATTGCATTGTAGTTGGCCGATGAGGGATTACATGGGCAGGAAATTTTTCGGAGAGCGAGGGAAAAGATTCGACTTCTCAATAGACAGCACCGACTGTTAGCGCTTTGCACCATTAGCATTGATTGTTTGCTAATTTGTAAAAATTGACAAAGAAACTTTTTCACAGCAGACCTAAAGACAGTAATTTTGTTATAGAAAACATTTGTTTCAAAGTTGAAAGGTGTAAAAACTTCGTTAAGCCACAGTGAACTAATGACGTAAAAAATTGGACTGAAGTTGTGGGGAGAAAACTGAATGAAAGTAGCACAATGAATAAGAGACAAATAGCGATACTTGGAAGTTTAATACAATTACAGTGAATATGGGAGCAGGTAACTGTTTTACTTAAATTGGACATAAATACGAAAAGTTTCAAACCTTAATCTTGTTAAGAAGCGACATTCTCTCTTACATTTATGGAACAGAGTGACGGGACGTACACCGTGCGCTCCAATGCACAGTTTGGGGAGGGGAACTAATGGGACAGAGGGGAGACCAATCTGCACACAAAGCAAGCATTAAGAAATAGCGTGTTCAATGGCGGAGTCCGTCAATGCATGGAATCTAACTGCCAAATAACTTACGTGAACGCGCCCTAAGGCCTTAAGGTCTTGCTGGTGGCGAACTAAAGCCTTGACATGGTATCAGTATTGTTATCATTAAAGTTAAAAAGAGGACTGTATCAACGTCGAAACCCATTGGCAGAAATAAGCAAATATAGTCTTCGAAAATCTAAACTTTTCTACACTAAAAATTGCATGGCAACCTTCCACGATAACTTGCGGACACGTTTAACCCCAACAAAACTTAACTTAATGGCGCGACTAAGCACCCTAAATTATTGTGTTT
The DNA here is from genome assembly GCA_900604375.1 of Mesocestoides corti. Taxonomy (NCBI): domain Eukaryota; kingdom Metazoa; phylum Platyhelminthes; class Cestoda; order Cyclophyllidea; family Mesocestoididae; genus Mesocestoides; species Mesocestoides corti. Next base: position 62,744 of record UXSR01005224.1, read on the forward strand.
TATTTAAATTAGTGTTGCGGACGAATTAATAACATATTTGAATGTGCTTAATTATCCTAGAATGAATTTTTGGCAAGGTTGAAGTAGATAAGTGCGACACACTGCAAAGGAAGTAGGTTTGTTGCTTTAATAGTTCATAATTTTGTCACATTCACGTAAATTTGGATCTGAGTCAACAATAGCGAGAACGCAGCAAAAGCCAAACCAAAAGGACAAACGAAAAGGCGTAGTTTTGAAAAAAATTAATGAGTCAGGGTAATGAATTTAAACCAACGTCGCTAATTTATTTATCTGTATTTTTTTGCTTTTTGCAAAACACCGTAAATGGGCTCGTTTAAGTTTGACAAACGAGGGCATTGTATGCCTCTCAAACAAAGTCATTTGTTTTTGTGCTTGGAAACCTATGGACAAGTGTGACTAAAGTGAGTATCATTAGTGAAAGGCAACAGGGAGGCTCGGAAGTAGTACTTTGGGATGGGTTTACTCAAGAACCGTAGAAATCGAGTTAACATTGATAAAACACAAAGCAATATCTCGTGCTGCTGACAAAGTACCACCTGTTAAATATCTAAGGATCCTATTCATCCCAAGCCATTAAATTATTACTAGGAATTTCATAACTTTTTTGGAATTATTTGGCTGATAATGTCTTAAATATGGGCAACGACACTAAATCCAAATAGGCAGGGATCATCGTGCCTTCAAAAAGAAGTCAAATTTCTGTTTAGTTATGTTAATTTGAGTTCATAAATGTAAACTGGTAACATTCTTTAGATCATTCAAGGGAGCTTACCTGAGTCAAAACTTTTACGAAAATTTCCATCGAAATATTGACTAGTCCCTGATGAAAAATGCGGCGAAATTCAGCACGAGTAATCTACTAGGGCTACCGCTCTTAACTTGACCTCGTAAGGGCATTTCACTTTTAATTCCATGTCCTACGGAGCATCACTAATTAAGTAATTAAGACGTGCTAACTTATGAGAAATTGTAGTCTTAGGTAGTATCATGATCAATTATGGGATTCTGTTTAAATTATCAGAGGTTCTGGAATAGTGAAAGAAAGGAATAGGACTAATTTGTTCCTATAAATTGCACTCAATTGGTATTAACTTTGCATTGCCATAGGGATGTTCGCATTCCGCAACCAACCTAGCCTCGAATAAACCTCCTGTTAGGTCACACACAAAATCGCAATTAGACTGATTCCGTGTACATGGTCTGCATTTAGCGAATGAACTTATAAAAACATCTATAAATTATATGACAAATAATAAGGTCAGGGTTCACATTTCTGGCTTGGCAGAGGTAAAACTTGGAAACCACATTCGAACCCAATAGAGTAAACTCAGGAGTCACAACCACACTGCTAAGTGAGGTCTGCCGTCTGAACAAGGTCTCGGGAAAGAGACATCTGACGCCATAATATGAAACAACGTAATCAAATAAACACTCACAATTACGTCTTGGGGATGAACACCGTATAGATCGAGGCGCCTGGCAATATTGAGATACTCCAGCTCAGCTGCTGCAGGTACGTACGAACTGGTTAAAGAAAACTAGTTAAATTCCCAGCCCCTGAGCAGTGCTATGTAAAAATTATTACTGACCAATTTTTCCAACCGATGTTATAGATTTACGCCATTAACTTCAATAATTTCTTGGCTAGAAAATCAGTGAGTCACCTATCGTGAGTTTTGTACATACTGTACAATAGCATCGCAATACTTGAGCATGGTAACAAGACAGAGTCCTAGAGTGAATCGAACCGAAGTACTGAATGGACTTAAAATTAGTTTCGTTTTATTGACCTCTAAAGCGAAGGACTACGTCATTGAAAAAATTCAAATTTTCGTCAAAGCCCCTAAAATAAGTGCTGAATTAACCAAAAGGCACTGCAAATTCTTGTTTTAACTTCTCACTGCCCACAACAAAGCCAATTTTCTTTTAAAATGTTTGGATTAATGTCCTGATGACTACTCAAAAGTCATTAATAAGACAGAGACTAGTAGAGCTACAGTAATGAAAATAATTTGAACTGCCGTTTCTATAGAGGCAGCTGACCAAAAGCCAGACTGACACAACTTTGAGACTTATGGGATTACTGAGAACGCTATGATAAACTAAGCACATTGAATACAATGGTCTCGCTTGTAGAAGCTGTGAAATATCACGCAAGTTGGTTTAACTGTCAGAAATGGGTTTCATTTATAATTTAAAAAGAGATTTTGACGTACCGGTAAGATTTGTGAGCCTCAGTAGCTTCCACTTCAAAGTCGGAAGTCTGATTTGGAACTAGACGAATATGATTCGTGTAACCCGGCTTACAGTCCTCTACAGAGTAATCGCCTAATTCACCTGTAAAGGAATGACTATTTTTACTGCCTTATTTCGATGTAATTACATTGTATTGAGTTGTATGGTGAGTACGCAGGGTTGAAAGACTAAAGGTCACTACCGTTGTCGCATCATTGGTGAGAGCCATACACTGCCCATTAATGAATTGCCCAGTGACTGTCATTAGCTGACCTTTTATTAGTAAACTTTTACAAACTCACCCCTTGTAATAACACATCACAATTCAGTACTGAGAGTGAATAAACAAGCTAGTCCTAACCATTATAGCCCTCTACTCAACATCAGAATTCCACAAATTGTTTCAGAATTTTAGTAATTATTTCGTACTTATCATTATTAGTTACATTTACCGAGTCATGCTTCCACAAGCATTTATTATGACGTAAACAGAGGCGTCGAAATTGTGTTTACTGGGTTGCTTTTCTTAAACTTTTATGACTAAGTCGCAACTAGAGGCAAATAAAGACATCAGTACATTTTCTAACAAAATTATACATTAGTTATGTGTGTTTGGTATGGACTTTTTTCTGCTAACCGTACAAAGTGTTGATTGCGTACTAGGATATGTCCTTGTAGTCTACCCCCAACAATCAAAATTTCAGTAGTCAAAAAGGCGAGAAAGTCTTCCTCATGTTCCCAGACCGAAAGAAACGTAGATTTCATGCTTACTACAATGTTACCGTTGTCTGCTAAAATGCATTCGATACTTAAGGTAAGGGAAATCCAGGCATGTCTGCTTACTCTGCAGGCAAAGTCCGGCCATTTTTGCTAAAATTGGGGCAGTCGCGGTCAATGATCCGCTAAGCACATCCTTCCGTACTTGAAGGTAAACCAGGTACCTGCAAGAAAACAACAAAGGACTGATTAAATTTGATTTCACAAGGGGGTGCATGGTTATGCCTGGGTCCGTGAATGATTCTTAAAAAAAAGCCGAAGTCGCAGCCAACAGTGAGGGTTCAAAATACGACGCTCTCTAGTTGAAATTTTTAATTAGCTCTGCCTTAACGAAACGACCATATTTTTGTATGTCGTTGTGGGTTAGTGCTTACAAACTGCGTATTTTAAGCAGCCGCAGTTAGCCGATATAAGGTATTTCACAAATAGTCATTCAACCTAGCCCACAAACACCAAAATTTATCAGTGCGTCAAAACCAAACAACTAGTGTCAAGTCCTCCGTCCAGGGCATCGAATGGAACTTGATGACCTGATAATCTCCAAACTAGTAGTTAGTAAAAGCACAGAATTTAGACAGTTTTGAGGTTGGCGAATTTTGGGATGGCACTTTGAGGGATGACTACGCAAAACGCAATCACCAATGGTTAATGCTGTTAAGTAAACATCACTATAAAACACGAAGGGAGGAACATAGACATGTGTGGTTGGCAGAATTCAAAACAATTGTTTATAAAAGGTCTACGGGGTTAGAGAGTCTTATGCATGCATTTTGTCACTTCAAAAGGCACTTTTAACGAGAATTACTATAATCTTTCTTTTAACAGTGAATAACAGGTAACTTAAAAACCGAAAAATGTGTCCTCAATTTCGCAGTTTTGTTCACGGAGCACATTAATTAAAGCCCACAAAACAGACGCCTTTACAGCCGAAATTTCGTTAAATACAACAATGCACCTAAGTGCCATTTCCGAAGAGCAACTAACGCACTCGATCCCCAAAACTGAAGTCATAAATTTAATCGAAGCCAAATTTTGTGAATGCAAATTTAATAATAAGCTTGTTTTAATCCTTCGACAAAGACCACTGATTAATGTTCACAAGAGAGTCTTCAATAATCTGCTGCGAATTGCGTTGATTCATTACTCGTTATTCCGGTCACTCCAGCCTCCGACACAGGGTCCCTCTTCTGCAGCATGTCGCCAACCGCGCAGATCCTTGGCTCCCTTCTCATTAGCACTATCAATTAGTCTAGATTATCCTCACACCTAGATCTCGATGTTAGCACATTTATGACTCACATCTTAGGTGCAAATACACAAGCGCAAACGCCACACACGACACAAGGACACCAACGTGGGTGGGCTCTGAAGTAAACGGTTGTGTTCACGTCCTCTCCGGTTTTTGTTTTCATCACGAGCAGCAGGAAAACGTAATCGGGCCAGGTTTAACTCAACTGGCCCCAGTGTGGTTCAAGACCACATGCTGGGGCCTACAACGAATTGTTGAAAAAATGGAAAGACGAAATAAAATACTACTATTTTATGTTCGTATCTAGCAAAGACTTTGTTTTATTCCATGCCATAAGTAGGTTTATTTTGCATCATAAAATGGCGTTGCACGCTGATAGCACTAACATCTTGTCCGCTTTCTTCAAATTTTGCAACGGTAAATGATGTTACCGAGGAAAAGGAATACTATTGGCTTGTCCTAATTGGTTATTTACTTTCTCAAACTTTCTCCAATCTGCCGTGAAGGCCTTGTAATTTTGATTTAAATTCGACTCCCTTATAAATCAACGTAAAACGAGGGTTTGAAAAATAAAGTAACCTCTGTAGGCCCTATGATCTAATACACGTTTTATGATAAAAATAGGAAAGTCAACCACAACATAATATTTATACATCATGTTTATATAACAGAAGTTTAAAATAAACACTCTCAAGTTACTACCAAATTATACCTGGTGAATTCTTCTTGAAGCCAGAGGGGATCCGGTACGTAAAATTTTACACGAAACCAGAGCGTATGGGATGTAGCACCTATAAGGTTTAAAATACGTTCATATTTCTCCACTGGCTCAAATTGTAGAAAACTGGACATGTGTATCCCAAATATTCTATGGGAATGGAACCTAATACACCCGAAAGGTGGTGAAAACTTTTGTGCAACATTCAGCCAGTCGAATTCCGTTTTTGGAAAGTATGATGGTCTGTACTCAAAATATGGCTCATTGGTAGCTATTTGATACCAAAGAATCCTAGAGGATGGAAATGATTTTCAAAGTCAAGATTGGTTTTCCGAAATGTAGTATCAAGTTGGTTCAAACTTTAAGTCTACCCACTAAAATAAATTAAATAAGGCGAGCCATTACTGTGACAATATATGCTTGTAAATATTGGTCCAATTGAAATCGGTGTTAATTAGTTAATGGGACATTTAAAATTAAAACATGGGACAAATGCTAATGGCACCATTCTGATTTCTGTCTCCAGGTATAATTTTGGATGTCACATTAAACTAAATTCGATGTGAATTTTTTTCATGATAAACACATTTTGCATTCATCGTTTTCTTTATTTTTAATTAAAAAAGTCTTGTAAGTGATCATGGCTTCTGCAAAAATCTGGTAAATTAAAGCACATGGTGTATTACATCAGTTAAGATAGTAGTACGCCTTTCACATTAAGTAATTTGAAACATTCTGAAATATTATTTTTTGTCCAGCATTTAAAAATGAAACCTCGTCCCAAATCTCAACAGCCAGTTCGCAATAGAGCTAAAAGCTCCCAACAGTCTTTGGGAATGGCAGATGCTTTTGCGTTAATACGTAAGCGAATCCAATGTATGAAGTAGATGCTATTCACACATGAAAGCGTCAACTTTTGCGAACCAAGGACAAAAGTCGCTGGAAGTAATCACGAGAACAATACAGATGTTCGTCCAACGGAAAAATGCGAATGATGACTTCCCAACTTGCCAAAAGTCCTCAGGATGTGTTAATGTATGCGCCTCTTTTACTAACTAGGGTACCTTTCGCGTTTGTCTTGGTTCTGTTAAGACGCTATCAAAATCCGATGGTAAAAATAGATCAAACGAGATGCAGATTTATGGGAGTTTTTGCTACTCAACTGCGGCTCAAAAAATATTTCGGACATAAACTATAGAATTACGGCAAGTTGAATGTGAATGCTGTCATTGTCTGCTCGAAGCAACCAAAACATTTACTGTAGCATTGTCACACACACACACACAAGCGACCACATCAATTAAAACCTTGAATGTCAATTTACATATTTCAAATGGCCCCATGACGACACTGTTTTTCAGCCTTTAAAAGTGCACTGTCAAATTGACACTACAAGAAAGTGTAGTTTAAAAAATTGAGCATTTCCAACGTCACTACACCCATGATTTCTCGTTGGTGTGAAACAGAAATAGAATTTAAAAAAAGGGAATAAAGAGATCTAAAAATGAAAGTTGATAGCTATTAGTCCCGGTCTCCAATTTTGGTCTACGTTTATTCCCTCCAATCGCAACAAAATGTAACGTGTCTGCCATCCATCGAAAGCGGAAAAAGTGGGTGATTCCGTAAGTGCATCCTCGACTTGAAAGCGAATTACTTTAAAAATACTTTTAAGTAATATAATATTTGTCGACCAATAATTTACTCTTAATTATTTCCTGTAACTATCAATGTTTAACCAGTGTTGAATGCCTTCATAGAAGAAACTGTATTGGTTCTCTTCAATTTTTTGCCTTTCAAAGTATTTTCCCAGAAGACGAAGTCGGTGGAAATCTGAAGAAACAAGGCCCGGGAAATAGGGATGGTACTCGAGGATTCCGCATTCAGTGTATGCGTCTGCTGTGTGGAGTGCATGGCGAGTGGCGCGTGGTCTAGCATTGTCGTGGTAAAAGATGAAACTCCTTTCAAAAATCAAATTCAGATGCCTTGTTTGAATTCACCAGCGAGTTGAGTGAGTGATTCACGGCACTTCTCCGCACTTATTTTTGGGCAGCGCAAATGAAACCTCGTTCAAAATTACTGCTCTACAATCGGACCAGGCAGTACACCTCTGTATGATGCAACGAAGCGCTTGCCGTTGATTCTGCTTTTTCGATGCCATTTCGCATTTCCAGCTATAGCTTGCTCCATTACAGCCTCGTTTTGTTGACGGGTAGGATGAGAAACGGCTGTGCAAACGCGGTGTAATTTGTTATGTCGAAACACGTGGAACCCACAATTCGAGTTTTGAAGTGCATCTTCGTTACTTTAAATGAAGAAGCGCAGTTAAATTGACACCATTTAGTCTTTCAGCAGTCCCCTTATTAGCATCCCGATTAAATTGCAATTGAATTGACTCATGGCGCATTCGGACTACTGTCATTTAATAGATTGATTGCAGAAGAAACAATCTGACATCTTTGAAAATCGGGCAGAAACTTTTACAATCAACAAATATAAAAGGTTAGTGTTTGTTTACGAATTCGTAGATACGTCGTTTTTATTTTATTGATTCGTTTACTTGAAATTTAGTGTCATCTAGGGGAAAAAAATAAAACTTTAAGCAGAAAATATCCAGTGATGCTATTCAGAAACGATGTGTTTATTTAGGCACCTCTAGACTTCGGTGAATCCAATGACCATTTAATACCAGAAAATACCCAAGTAGTTGTTCCATCAGCGTTTTGTTCGCGATGGTTGTGTAGTCAGTTTTCCGCAAAAAATGATCAAATGCCTTATGTAGATGTCCACCAATACCAAAAATGTTTGTGAGCTAGTAGCAGATCCAGGCTTTGTGACCAGGCCTTTGGTATTAGGCAAGCCATTTCGAGTTGTTTCGAGTAGCCATTGAATTATTTCATAGACAAGACAGAATTCAACGTGTAGACGTGTACAAACCACATGTATTAACCCAAGAGAATCGTTTTCAACCCGATAATTAGTCTGCATCATAAGCGAAAACAATGGTTTAAGTAAAAATGTTAAAAATACTGTGATGCCTAAGATATTGTTCCACTTATTATGGATTTCCACGAATAATAGAGGCTGCCTATCCCCATTTTCGATGAAATCCGTCAGACGACACTAAAATAGCCCCTTGGCTTAGTTGTCACTGCAGTGATCACGGTGATAAGTATACAAGACTGGAGTGGAAAACTGGTGATGTCTTAAATCAAGAATACTAACAGATAATTCACGAAGTGGGAAATTTTTCTTAAATCTATTTTTTATAGCCTTCTAAGTGCGTCAGACTGACTCTCCTTCAATCGGTTGTATTAAACTGAAAATGCCCAACTGTTTAACTAACCGGATTTTACAATCTCCTAATCTAATCAAACTGATCAGAACTCATGTTTAGAACTCCGACAAGTAGACAACCTTCGTACCTCTGTCAGGTGTCGTTGAGTACGGTAAAATTAATCGCTGTAAAGGCGAGACTACCTGACCTAACTTACGATCAAACGATGGGATTTGACACCTTCACCCACCCCCACGTTAAGTACCCCATGGGACATTTAACCTTAGAAATCTGCAATTCGAAATAAGCTCGTGCAACCAAATATGGCTTTCTGCTGGGCTTGGTGTGCAGATAGCAACCTGGCCCCGAGATAGCTCGCGCACTTGTGTGCATGCGTGATAGTGAACAAGCATGAGCTCAATGTCTGAATCGTCAACGGACGCCCGCAACTTGTGCGCCATGGTTACAGTTTGTGCGCGCATGCGTTTAGCCTCGTGAATCCGGCGCGTGAGCTATATCAGGCAATTACAAGTTGCACACTCACGCCATCTAAATATCACCGTCACGTCAAACACTAAAATCGCTCGATTGTAGATTTAGGGACAATGCAACGAACATGAGTACACGTAGCAGAAAAATGCAATGTGATATTTGGTCAGAAGTTCTAATGTAAATAAACAATAGCAATCGTAGTTTCTGGATGTGGTATAGTCTCGCCACTCAATTTAAATGCTTAGCATTTCAGTACAATCTCAAGCCAGTCAGCTTATATCACAAATTGCATGAAACGTGATTTTTAGGTATTTTTGTTTATTTTGCTTAAATATATACGCTAGTAAATACGCTTACGATTTCTCTGAAAGCGATAAACCAGCAGTAACTGAGAAAAGCAGAAATGACTATCAATAGGCTAAAGATTGGATTTTGGTAAAAGAGACAAACAAATGAGATTCATGTATGAAGAATACCAGGAGACAAGTGTAATAAGTAATAGCTTACCCCTCAACTGTTTTTTTAATGACTTTGAGGGTTCAAGCCATCGCTAAAATAATAATGTACATTATGGGATAAACAAGGCTGAAAAACCTATAGTGTCTTTCATACTGTAATAATCATACCAATAAAGGTCCAGGATTGCAGTTAAAATCATTGTATTGCAAGCCAAAAAAGTCCCGTTCAAGGAGTTCGATAAAATCGAAGACAAGGTCTATAAGTACCTGTCCTCGAGCATTTTTCTAAAGAATAAGAAAATATAAAAGCTCTTTAAGTTAACATTACCACACGACCTGCATAATGATCGATTAACAAATAAGATATGGCTAAGTATCAGTGCTTAAAGTGAGAAAACCTATATTTCTTGTCATTATGCATCTCAGTATGGCTTATGCTGAATCCAAATTTGTTAACTAAAGCAGTCTTCAAATCTTCATTTCTTGTAACTTCTAAATGCAATTAACAGCATTCTGAAGACCATATCAGCAGTAGATGATATCAAAAAATTGTGACTAAAATACTGAAGAAGGCTTGAAAATGCTAGCGCCCAATTCTATGCGCAAGGATTTAATCTACAGTAAAAGGGACCACGTGCTTTAAGCGAAAGTGTGAATGGCCACTCAAAAACTAAAAACATGTCAATAGTAGTAACCAATAATAAAACAACAGGAGAAATTTTTGCCAGACCCCGTGTAGAATCATAGTAAACAGGTATTTGCATCGTTAGAATCAAGAAATTACATCCACAAACTGTGCCATTAAAAAATTCTTACAAGTGCTAATAAAAGGTTTCACATTACCTCAAGTTTAAAAAGCTCGGATTTGTCATCCAAAAAAACAACATTGCAAATGATTGGTTTAAATGGTAGTAAGCGGGAAGGATTTTCAGCTGCGGATACACTGTAGCTGCCCTTGAGTTGGAAAGTCATCTCAGGATATTCGCATGGTTGTCCTTGTTAGGATTTTCATATGCGTCTTACCTAAAATTATAGCATTGACAACAGTCGAAAAGAAAGAAACGTTGCGATGTGATAGGTGTTGGCTCATTCGCTATTCTTACGTACATGAATCCCTTTTTTTAATTTAGAAAGATTTAATACACCTTCTGGAATTGTCCAGCTAGAAATTAAATTCACGACCCTTAATAACTGTAGAAATTGCTGCCACTGAGTTGAAGACTGTAATTGAAGTTAACAAGACGTCTTTTTATGATCTCATCTTGCAGCACATTTACATTAAATGGGCCCGCCGTACTTGACTACTCAAATCGGGATGAAAATACCATTGTTTATGCAATACGCATAAAACTAAGACCGATTTCTTAAAATTAAAAAGAGAAACTAATTCACATTTCAACATTTTTTAAAGACCTTAAACTCCACCCATAAGTTTTTAAAGACGTTTACACATTTTTGGACGACTGGAGCATTTAACACATCGCATACTAAGTAAGGCCTAATTAGTGGTTTTTAAAAGAAAAGATTGGAACTTATGCTCCAAGCCTCACGTTCAAAAGATAAATTCTGCAAAAAGAAAGGGCACATTTTTACGACAACTTAAAATTTTATGTTCAGTCTTCAAAATTATTTTTCCTAATGCGATGGTTTGGCGTTTCGATACATTCTATTCTAGGAACCATTTGGTTGCTGCAAGCAACAAAGCCTTAAACCATACACACTTTGAAGTCTTTCAAAGACAAAAGATGATTAGTTTTAAACGAAAACAGCAAACGTATGACAAAGTTCTGGCAGTTCCATCCAGATAAAGACATACTATGAGTGTTGTCGTTTGTCCCATAGATCAAAAGCAAATAAGTATGCAAAATCCTAAGCCCATAAAAAAAACTGCAACCGGATTGCAAATTCGGATCTTAATATTCAATTTGAAGGTAGATTTGGATAAAGCTAGGATAACCAACAAATTACAACCATTATCACTTTGGCTATTAATTGCCCAAGAAACCAAGTGTAGTAGTGGGTATTATTACGAAAACTTTGCTGGTCACCAGAAAGCAAAGAGAAGAACGAGCATGAAAGAACATTTACTATCCATTTCACTTGTTACAATTAGACTGATGCTTAAAAAGCTCTTATATGTTTAAGAAAGATCAAAAGTGTTTAGAAAATCGAGCAGGGTGTTGGTAAAATAGCACGAGTTAAAACTTTGTTTCAGATGAAAAGATCAAGGGTAGTTAAATTGCAAAAATACTGCCTGAATCAAATGTCGAGTAACGTACCAAGTCGTCACGAAGAAGGACAAAAAAGTGTAAACACAAAGTTCAAAATAGAACAGGCAAATAGCAAATCCCGAAAAACGACGGTTCAAATCTGTTACTGTTTACGATTGGTTAATTAAAAGACGATCTAAAGCAATGGCAAATAGTGATTATTTTATGACGTTAAATTACTAACATACCCGTCATCTGTAATTATTGTATCAAATTACGCAATTTTTGACGAATTACTTACTAAAAATGCCATGATATTAATTATTTGGATGACATCAAAAAGGGAAGCAATTTAAAGGCTTTCCCTTTGTTCGCACTTATTTATTATCAAACAACACTCAATCAGAAAAGCGTGAGCGCCATAAGGAAGGTTTGCAAAAGTTTTCTAGCAGACGTTAACCTGCTTCATTGTACAAGATGGAATTAATTATGCCTTAGCCCAGGTAAAATATTACATTCACGATACACTAGCATTCTTGTCTGCGCATATCCACCGCCACTTAAAAAGGCCTTTTCTTCCAAATTCCTTTTGAAGGATTTTTTAAATTTTTGTAATGACAAATCGACGAATGTGATGTTAAAATGGGAGCTCTATATCCCTATATATAAATTCGTTATGTTAATTTTACGTATGACTTTATTCCTCACCCACCAATATTCTAAATTTAACAGACTTGTGAGTTAAAAGAAGTTGCATCTTATTTAGGCAAAATGTGGACTGTGATACAGCGTTAACAATATTTGTATAGCGAAAGAATTTGAAATACCCTATTGAAAAATATTTAACGATGTATTGATTAGACCTTACTCCACCAAATGCAACATAACTTGCTATCTTTGTGTCTACCATACTACACGTATTTCCTCCCTTTTGGCTGATGACAATTTTCAATTGCGCGCTTTTTGTAGATAAATTTATTAAATATTTCCCTTAACGTAATAAAATATGTCTTGCTTTAAATTTGTTGACATAACACAATTCATACATTAATTATGACTAAATCAGTCTTTCAAATGCTGACCTTTAGTCGCCGTTTGTATCAGTCACTACAAGAAGTGAGTTTATTGCTTCTCTCCCGCCGTACATTCAATTATGACGTTTTTTAGAAAAGCCTTTATGGTAGTGTCCGCAGCTGCTATAAATGCTGGATATTTAAATGTCAATCGATTGATATGCATAAATATTTTCCAGCAGGAAGATTCAACTAAATCCGTACGTATATCGATACCATCTTGAATAATGTTTTATGGACAGTCAACTTCTACTAAGTACGACCAACACTTTAGGCGTTTTGCTTCTCGAGAATATAATGGGGTTCTCTACATGACGCCTGATGACTTCTTACACTCAATTTTTCTAGATAAATCGCCAGGTATCCACTTGCACAGTAATTTTAGCAAGCTTTAGTGAGGCACTTTCATTCACTTTCATCTGACGAAGTAAGAGCCATTCTAAGGAAAACTCCTAAAAGTTCTTCGTCAAACTTTTTTCGAATGCTTGGAAATCAGGGACTCATTTCATTTACTGATTATCTATTTATTCTCGGATTGCTCAACAGTGAGTTTTGATAGACTTGACAAACGGATACAGAACCAAGTTCAAGATTTGAAGTACTGTTTGATTTACTTGATGACGATTGCAGTGGTGCGATTGATGAAGGTGAATTTTCTGTGGTATGATTCAAATAAGTTTATTGTGTTATGCCTCAGCTGTATAAAGTTTCGGCTGGCGTTTCAAGTGTGGGGGAAACTCCAGGTAGTAGACTTGCGTTGGTAGGTTGTCTCATTTGTACTAAGTCAAAAGTGTCCTGAAGACAGCTTTTCCAAGCAGTCAACACTAATGAAGTTTTTCTTTGGGGATGACGGTAAAAAAATGTTGCAGAAACAGCAATTCTACAGGTAATCACTTTGAATTTCGAGTTTTCCTGTAGATTTATTGAAAACGTCCAAAATGAAATACTAGAGGTGGAGTTTGCGCTGAATTCTCCAAGTGGTGCCGTAATTTCTCCAACAGAATTTGCTCAAGTCTTGCTTCACAATACTAACATCCCAGAATTACATTATGATGTGTTTTTAAGCCGCTTAAAGCGACTTCCGTCAAACATGGAGGTAGTGTCAACCCGTGTTTTTAGTGGCTTCTAGATCACACTCGATGATTTCAAAAGTTTTTATAAGTTTATTAATCATCTGGATGACTTTCAAATGGCAATGAAAATGTATCAGCTTGCCAATAGACCTATTTCTTTATGTAAAGTTGCTGAATTTCATATATGATTTAGCTGAGTTCAAACGCGCAATTCGAGCTTGCACAAATGTAGACATGCCTGATCATATTTTGCAAACGCTTTTCTGTATGTTCGATGCAGATGGCGATGGGAAAATAAGTCCAAAAGAGTTTATGGTTCTCTTTCAAAATAGAAGAGCTCGGGGTATTCACAAAGTAAGTTTTTGAGTCTGCTAACGGATTGATTTAAAATGGACTGTGACAACTTGCGCTTGTATTTACTCTGTCATCAACCGCTTTTTACTTGTTTTTATTGACTACGTCAACCACGCCTTTGTCTTTAAAGTGATGCAGTATAAACTAGCACTTCTAGATGCATCTTATATGTGAAATTGTTGACGTTGAGCTTGGATGCTTTAAAGCGGCAGCGGATTTTATATCGTCAATTTAATGTTGATCTAGGATGCGATTTTGAGAGTTTAAATGTGTATAAAGGGAGGTTCACTAAAATCAAATATCTTGTTTGAATGTGGGACCTGATATTACTCGAGATTAAATTTCCTCATTTACGATAATAAAAAAACGTACATCTAAAACGAGGTACTTATTTGCGTAGGAATATTCAATCGTTTGCATCCATTCAAAAGCCGGCGGGCGCAGAAAAAATCTCTTTAGCTTGAAAGCCATGAACTTTGTTTACGTCAATTTCTTAATCATTCATGAAGTGTATTAAATGACACGGAAGCAGCTTAGATTTCTATGCTTTTTTTTCAGCAGCAGCTTTTAATAAAATCAACTTTATAATTTTTAATACTGAATTATTAGTTTATCCTTTTTTATACCATTACATGTTTTGTGGAGACTGTAGTCACCTATAAATTTACTGTAACGTACTATACCTAAACATTTCAATGGGTTGCAATTTACTATTTTAGAATATTGACCACAAGCAGAAACTCTGGAAGGACTTCAAGAAGTGTGTCACTCGTGCTCTCCGTGAGCAGTAGGTGTATGAACCTCTCAAACATTTTGCTTTGTACTTCTACACAAGGTAAAGCTTTTTAACTCGATCTATTTTTTACAAATAAATTTAGTTTGGATAAACGTATCTCAAGATTCCCTGGTCGTAATTATTTAAAAATGTATATTTTACTGAGCGTTCGTCGACGGGTACTTTTATACAGACGATATTCAACATATTTGTCTTGCTAAATTACCGTTCCTGCTATCCATCAGTAACAGCAAAGGAATTATTGCTCCCGTTTTTTAAAATTAAATTAAAGATTGTGAGTGATTGCAGGAACGCTTTTGTGGGAGATATCACCATTCTAGTAAAATATTTATCGCATTTTGTTTCCAGATATCTGAGTGAGCACCATTCCTGTCGTTAAGTTAGGATTTGTGAGTTATGCTTTGACACTTAATTCGGTACTTTACAAAGGCATTAGCAATAATTTGAGAGCTGTGAGAGTCGTCGTGGAGTAATTGTGCATTTGCCTATATGAATATCGATCGCAATGCATGTGGACTTCACGTTTTGAGCTGTAATTATTTCATAATCCTGGCATCGACACTGTGGTTTAAAGACACGGATGACGAGGACTCGTTAATTTGATCAGTTGTTTTGCGTATAGTTATGTGGTTAGGTTGTGCAAAAAAATCAATGTGTATCAGACAGTCACCAAGTAAATATTCATGGTTCTGAGTCAATAAATAACGGAAAATGGGCAAATAAATTCTAGGCCAGTTCGTGCAGAACATGAAAATGAAATTGCTTAGCCGTGAATGTTTTGAGGTTAACGAAAACCTCAGCGTAGTATATTGGAAAGACTTTGATGTTGTAGATTCTAACTTTTTCTTATAACCCTGTCTCATTCGATACTTTAAATGCTAGGATAACTTTGCATTTCAGCCACGTGACAGCCTTTTACTTATGTGAAGTTTCCGAAATGTTTACCGAATTTAAACCATGGCACCAGGAACTTTAAACAAGCATTTAATGCCCACCACATATTTGCCAAACTCCATAATCGGCATTTGATTGCGTTGCAATTGGTTAACTAGAGTTCACAGTGGACTTTGGTACGAGCTCATAAGAATTTCTTGAAGCACATGCTACACTAAGTCATGGTGGACCACAAATACACACTTTTGGGCATTTGAAGTATAGAAGCTGTGAATGAGAAAGTGGAATATACCCCATGTTCATGAGATTGTCTGTATGAAAGTGTCCTTCAATGGTTTTCGTCAGTGCTTACTTTATAAAGTGATGTGGATTTGTATTCTAAATAACTCATGCTGTGACAAATGTGGACATCTTCCACCACTTGAAACTACATACCCACTTTGATTTACTGGTGCCATTTAAATGAGAGGGCACGGTTAGATATTCTATCAGGTGTACAATCCCCTGCAAAATGAGGGCTTAGCATGTCCCTCAACCAAACATATTTACTGTCTTTTGGCGCAACCTTATTTAATGTTCGTTTTTCTAGAAAAATATGCACATTCCATATTGTTGTGATGAAATAACGCATTCCTAGCTGCTTTTGCTATTTTTTTGCGGAATTGACTCTGATGTGTTAATCAACGTGGCAGAACCAAAGCGTAGTAATCCGGTTTCGTTTGCTGTTGATATTGCGTTTCTTAGGGTCACAGCATTGCTATTCGCGTACCTCATAAAAAGCCTCAAACTCTGCAAAACGCCTTTGCAGGTACTGAGGTGCCCCGTAGTAATCAAAGTACCGCAAAGCCTTGACGCTAGAAGTACTCGTTTCTTCATTTTCCTTTTTTTTGAGAAGTAGGAACTTACTGTGAAAAATTTTTAAACTGCTACCGTTATTTGTTTGTAAACTACCACTTATTACTCAGACATAAGTCGTAGTTTTTGACATCAGAACGTCTCTATGGAAGAGTACTATGAAACCTAATGAAACAAGAGGCTTTTACCACGAAAAATAATTTTTAAAGGACTAAATCGAGCTGCTTGTTTCAAAAATTGGTTTCAGTGTTTGGTACTTGTAAAATATGCAGGGTGGTGCATACGGAACGAATGGGAGTTTATTCAGTATTTATTGCTCAAGAAAAAATGGTTCTAATTTAGACTAATCCCGTTAATAATTTGAATCGTATTAAACGTTTTATATTCCTATTGGTTGTTGCCACAGTGTTTTACGTGCATGGTGGTGCTTTAGCTGCTCACAGACCGGCTGCGGGCGCATGCTGGATCAGTGCAAGTTTGTTTATACTTCGGTCCACTTTCTTAGCTTAAGTCCAATTTATTCATCATTTTCTTGACCCACAATAAATCAAGATGACTTATGTTTTGAAGATGAGTCAGTAACGCGTTATGCCTTCGTTGAAGCAACCAACAGTGGCAGATCCTATTGTTTTCATGGAGCAAACAGATCACTTGTAATGATAAATTACACGATTCACTTCCTCCCTACAGTCTGGTTTATGCAGGTTGAGACTCAACTTGGCAACATTAAGGGGATATCCTAATTCTTCCTTTACTACTAAGACTTCGCCACGGAAATTAATGATTTGATTAAAACATGGCCCCCTGAAAATTCCTATGATAAATTGGGACCTGTCTGCTACTGAACTAAGAGGTCTTCTCGAATCCCTCGGCATATGATCCAAAGAGTCAATGACTGTTCTGCGCCACTTATGGGCTAAACGCCTTCCGGACAAAAAAACTCAATGGCATAAGTTCGTTCCAAGCCTCTACCACACCATTGGAGAAGGTTGCTGAAATAGTCGATACAACTCCTGAGTGTTTCTCCTAAGGACTAGGACAGAAAACTGCCTTCTGTGGCATAATGCTGGCACCTACAATTTTGGGCAATAATTAGTTGGAATAACGGAAGGACAAGCTCTCATTGAGAATTAAGGAAATTTCTTTGGAACACCCACAACGACGACAAAACTCCATCTCACGTTTTAGTCAATATTGTCAACCTAAGAAGAAATCAGGCATATTTTAGTATCACCATCGCTATTACGGTAAGGCTCGTGTTTGCAACCACGTGTACAGCCACATTCAGGCCTTCAAGCTTCCTGAATACTCATAAACTCTTCTCAAAAACTGACTAGCAGCAGTGACGACTGGCTTAGGCACTCCATCTACATGCCTATGTTATGTTTCTGAGGTTTAAATACTCTTGATTAGCTTTACTTCTGCCAGGATCTGACAAATACTACCTCAAAGCAGCTGTAATTGACCATCGATGACTTTAAATCAACACGTGAGCAAGCTTCACTCACACTCGTTTGATGAAAGTCCACTGTAGAAGTTTCCAAAGTTCTGAAATGGAGACAGTGGTCTAACACTAATACCACAACAATGCAGCGATGACCCATTAGACTTTTCAAAATATTTTGAGAATCTTGTGAGTGCTGCCCAAGTGTTTGTGCTGAGATTTGAGACTAACATAATTTTAATTCATAAGGATCTGTATTAAAAGTAACAGGTGCTGAATCTTTATTATTCAATGGTGAGTACTTTCTAGGACTGGTGGTGAAAATATGTGCTTGGCGAAGGCACGGCTCGTAGGAAGGTGAATTGGCTGCCTGATTTAATGCATGTGGCTCACAACAAAGAAGCACATGTGTACACATGAACTATATCAAATGATATGCAACAGGGCTCACTGTGTGCAAATGTGCTGCTCTCTGTGTGAATCCAAAAACCCTTGCTAATTAGTTAATAAGCAGACGTATCACTTTCCGTCAGCACATTGGCCACGAAATCAGCTAATGCATGATTGATTTACTTGGATACCCAAAATCTGGCAATATAACTCCATCCGGCTAAAAGAAGGGGCTGGACTCGAACCCCTCCAATGATGTTTTAATAACTCATAGCACGCCAGAGATCAAGAAAACGGAAAAATAAAAAATGTTATTTTGTGAGTCTAACCAAAATACCAGCAATCTCTTAAAGCTCTGCTCACCCATGACACCTATTTGGACACTAACTGCACCCGACAACGTTGAATGATTAACGGAAACGGAAGCTCAGTTACACGGTAACCGCAAAATTAAAACCAGCTTAATGGTAATATGCAGCAATTTTTTTTCTCAAAAATATTTAGGAGAATAATTTTCTGATAAAATGTAAGATTAACTTCCTTGTGCAACTAACTACAGTACCATACTTATGATTGGTGACGTGATGTGCATTGGCACCACGTCATACCACTGCGTATGGAATGAGCATAACCAATCAAAAGCCCTCCGGCTATGCTCAATCTTGTTCTAAAATCAGGACATTAGATTTCAAATAATTGCTCCTTTTTCTCGGTTTGATTTAAGATATCTCACAAGTGCATAAAATAGAGTAAATTTTCTGTTCGGCGAAGACACTGGCACATAGTTTCCTAGATACACTTAATTCTTTTAACAGGTGAAATCCTAATTAAATTAAACGTAACAACACCTTAATTAGGTACAGTAATGTGGGACCTTAATATTACCTGACCTCGTCAATCGTGCATGTTAGTGTACGCTCCCTTTTAGACCTGCTTCTGTTATTAATTGAAAACGACTTTGTGCTTTTATATTAGACGCATGTTTCGTGAGATTACTTTGTATTTTTCGCCATTATTAATTATTAAATATTCGTGAACTCAAGATTTATGCCAGGTCTGGGAAAATGAAGTAGTCATCGCAAGGTAGGAAGCGTTGGGACAGCACTCCCAAGTATTCAGAAACGTGAGTGTTTTAACAAAAATGAATCCGATAATAATTTGATTTTGTAAAAGTTCTTTTAGACATAATTTGTGGCTCACTTAGTTCATGATACTAGAATACATTACTGAAGACCCCTACATGTGGCTTCGAACCACAATGGGGTAGCCAAATTGAGTTGGCCTGGTTACTTTACGAAGACATCCTACAGAACTAAGAAGACAAGATCGTACAAAGACATCCTAGAGGACTAAGGAGACAAGATCGTACATTAGTCGGCTCAACTTTGATGTGTGATGCGCCCTGTACATAAAATACCGTGTCTGGTGAATTGAGGGCTTGATGCATTCAGTCTGGGTGAACGTGTGAAAATACAAATTGCTGAATTAGAAGATGAATTGAATGAAGACCGGTTTCGCATGGACGAAGGGTCATCGTGAAATGGTAAATCTAACGAAACAGTGTGCGTCGACCGATTTAATGGACGTGAATCAACGTGATCCGTTGCATAATCAATCAAGTCTTATTCTAGTATTTACTATGCGTTGACTGTGGTGCATCCGTATTTGTTACCTTTGTAGCAAAAAAAAATATGGTATAGCTTTAAAGGATTGAGGTCAAATATCTAATTAATTACCAGAAGAGAATCTACATTTTTTTAAGGTATTGCAGTATAGATACAAAAACAAGTAATTGAAAGTAGTGAATAAAGTGTTGAAAGTTAAATACAGAAATAAATTAACTAAAAAGTATCTAGCAGTTTTGGATGAGAGTTACAATTACTTGACAAAACTGCACACATTACGCACTTGTATTTGTTTATCTTTATTCGATTTTAACTACCACTGACCAAGTTTATAGGAGTTGTAATGAAAGTTCAATTCAGTTAAAAGTATACAAACCCTTTTCTAATTGTTGATTCATCAATAGTATCACTTAAATGCATTAAAGAATTAAACTTTTAATGATTTGTGAACAGAAATTGCTTGGAGTCATAAAATAAAATAATGTAATTTAAACGTTGTGTTGAGAAAATATACATTGAAGAAACCAGAAGTCTCTAAGTTTCACAGTAAATTTGCCTTTTAGTAGTGTGAAGATTGTGGCTAAACAGTGCATGCCTTGTTTTAAATAGCAGCCAACAGCATAAATAGAAAACAACAGAGATATCTTAGCTTTTTAAATATGTAAGCGGATACTCTAAGCAATTTTACATCTTTGTATTTACATTGTGTGATGTCCAGTAAAACTGAAAAAAAATTTCAAGACGACTGGTGAAAATTGGTGACGAAATCTTAGAGTTTATTCACACACATGCCGTCATTGTTCACTAAGCACAACGTATACTACCATCCAATGCAAATATAAAGCGACCCCCAGTTCCGCTCGACTTGTGGATTTGAAGATTCACCTCACTTCTCTTTTAAGCACTACCAGACTCGGGGCTTTAAAAGGGTGCCGTCAAAACCGATTGATGGTCCAAGCCACTTTCAGGCTAATGTTAATGTCCGCATTGTTAATATCAAACATTATATAAAATCATCAGAGCATGTGGAAGGCATTTGGTTGTAATGAGTTAGTGTTAATAAAAATCATATTAGATAATAAATTAAAGTTAATAACCGGAAGCCAAGTACGCGTAACGATATTTCATGTGATAGCAATACAGCATGATGCAGTAAGGTATTGACAAATACAGATTGGGGAATTAAGTAAATGTACACGAGACTGAATGGTCTGATCAGTGATATGGATGTCAGGATAGGTATATACACAAAGTGTGTAAGGGAATGCGTCAGCTTGATTTCGGGGGACACTGAGTAGATGGGCCAGAGGATCTGATCCTAAAGAGAGAAACTTATTGGATTTAAATAATCAAGCTTTAATACAATACGAGACGCATTAAAGTAAAATTGGACAATGTACCACCGTTTCAATGGAGATTCTTTTCTCCAACACATATTTTTGGAAACTCTATGCGCCTACATGCCATTCCTGCGCAGTCAGACCAGTGATGGTTGGAGCTATCATTTAGCAAAATTTGTTTTTCTTTACTTTTTATGAAAAAAATGATCCTAAAGTGAGCCTTACAAGCGTCAGAAGTTACAGCCTACCTTAAAAAATTAAATGAAATTTTGAATTAGTTCAGAGCTTTCAAAAAGCTTAATTAGAAATTATATTGGATTTAACTTATATGCGAAAAAATTTGTGAAACAGATTTATTTTTATTTTTACTTCTATCTTCTTCAGTCTCTTGCAAGTTCGAAGTATTCATAAATGGTTGAGAAGAACTTTAACGGGCTGTTTCCATATTTAATGCAAAACCGTATGCTAGCATTATCCCACACAGTTAAATGAAGTGCTTAATGGTAAAAGGGAGCGAGCCAATGTTTGGGAACTTTCTAAAGAGTCAATTATAAAATGGACCCCTTTCCAGTTGTTTTCCCTTAATCATTTGGCTTAGATGATAGCAGTCTGTTTATAACCAAAATTTGATCCAAGGAACCAGCACACAAATTTCACGTCCCAGAGCAAGGAAAAAAACATATGATCTTAGACAAATTTCCAATGCCATATCAAACTACTTCGGCTTGTGTACGTCATAAATGACATTAGGCGATAGATTCCGATGTGCAATCATTGTGGACTCAATGCGTGCAAACATGACTGTGGTGTAAATTGAACAATAACCGGTATTAGCTTTAAGAAGGAAGCTGTTTTAGGATCTGCTTAATTTCACAAGGGGATTTTTACAACTAATGTCGGTCAGTTTGTGGAACGCAGAATACTGAAAAATTGCCGTTTCGTTGAAGCATGTCACAAAAATATTAAAATAGCAAAATCGCATATATTATAAAATAAACCACTTGCACTATTTAGTTTCTAATCCCTCGATAATTTACCGCAAATCGACGTTTTTGAAAATACGTGTAAGAATAATGCAGTGGACAGTGATCGTGTGCCACCACAAAACTCACTAGAAGGCACGAAGAGTGCTTATGTGCATGTGCACAAATACAAATTGATTATTAAATGCATTGGCTAAAAGACTATTAATTGACATAATCGCTAATTAAATGCAAAAATATCCTGAGGATGTGCTTTTTTAATAAATTTCAAAAAATGATTCATGAATATGTCGCCCTTGTAGTAATAAACATTCTGGTGAAGAAACAATTCATGTGTAAGCGTACCTCAGCCAGTGTTGCAAAATAAATGCATACGCATCTAGAATAGAGGATATTTGCTTTTTCAAAAGCATATTTGATTCTAGCGTTTTTCAGGTTACGTAAGTGAAAGGAAATTGCGAGGCTTAAAATTAGTGCATTTGAGATAATATCATAATATCTTCGGTCTCTTTCGATCTAAAATAAATTTTACCATACTAACCTTTGTCATAAAGTAATTCAATATATGTAAATAGCTGCTTGGAATATTTGATTACAAGAATACCACCGTGGCATCAGAAAAATTTTCAATAAATTGGATGTATAGTAATCGTAGCATAAGCATCGGTCATCTGAACTTATTTTAAAGAAATATTTCGTCGTAGGCAGCAAAATAAAGGTGTCTCTAGCTATATTTTATCTCAAAGATCTCAGTTTAATCTATTCAGGAAAAGTTTGTTTAAGTTAATTACTAGCAGTGAGCTGTGTTAGCGGTCGGCTGTGGCTGATCTGATTCGCTTGCCAGGATTTTGCTTTAGACATTGGTCTGTATGGAAGTTTCCTTTAAGAGGCTTGGTCAGCCAGCCAAAAAACTGAATGTATGCTCCTAGTATTTGTTATCTACTTAGTTAGGTAACAGAAAACACAACGGTTTCTGACTTACTACCCCGTATTTCTTCTGAATATGGAGTTGATCGTGAACTCATATCACTGATATTTAAAGGAATTCCCCTAAGCGGTTTGTTGTTTGGTTTTTCTAATTTTAAAGATAAGGGCCGAACCCTCAAGGATTATGGAATTAAAGCGGGAGATCGTGTGGTTGTCATCGTAAAACAGCAAGTACCTACTAACTTTGAACAGATACTTCAGAAGTATTTGCAGACCGCCTATTGCCAGACCGACGCCCAGGCAATAACCTCGAAGTTTATGAAGGTAAGGAGAAATTGGCCTGCCATCTTTGTCACGATTCTACTGGCTTTTGCTTCATGCTGTCCTCACGCATTTGTTAACTTGTGTTTATCAATTCCTCAATCAGTTCTCATGTCATAATATTCTAGAACTTTTTAGCCTTTTTCTTGCACCATTGTTATTGGTAGACCAAACCCTAAAGTATCACCCTTCCTCCATAATCCCAACTAAATAACTCTTATGTTATACTGCATCTTCGTAGTCGATCAAGTCTTTATAAGCGTTTTAGAACAAATGCTTCCTTTCGAAACGAACGTTGCTTCTTTATTGTCCTTTGTCGAATAGTTGGCTCTTGCACAAAA
Source organism: Mesocestoides corti (assembly GCA_900604375.1). Lineage (NCBI taxonomy): Eukaryota > Metazoa > Platyhelminthes > Cestoda > Cyclophyllidea > Mesocestoididae > Mesocestoides > Mesocestoides corti. Next base: position 86,594 of record UXSR01005224.1, read on the forward strand.
GGTTACCATACTTTCTTTCGCGGTAATATGGATCTTGAATAACCTAACCCTCTGTTGCTAGACAACTATTATGAGACTGAGGTTCCGGATTTCAATGTAAGTATATCCCTAATTCTCATTGCAGCTCCTCTCAAGGATATTGGATTCTCTGAGCATGGATGACATCGATCGATTGGCAGCCGTCCTCAACAAGGCAGCACATTGATTTGTCATAATATTGAGCTCGAAACATTGATGGTTTTTTTAAATGCCTCCAGTTAATCCTAATAGATGACTTTGAGAGATTGCGTCTTTGTAGCGCAAGAAGTTACGGCACCCGTCATGCCGTGGTGCGGTTTATATTGAATGGAAGTTGGGATGTGCCAGTCGTTATGTAGTGATCGTAATGGCGGGGTTTTGCGCTACATGAAGATGCACACGAGCACTGGCAAGAAGCTTGATAAGTGAGGTTCATCACCGTACGAGGTATCACGTTATTGTAGATTAGGTAAATGCCGACTGGAATCAGTCTATTCCGAAAATTACACTGACGGCGTCCGCTTGGAAGACCGAGGGTAGGTCGGTCACTTCACTCATTGCAATGTGAGCTGCCCTGACCAAAAATCAACCTGACTTGGTGATCTCACGTGATTGTTCTTCACATAATTTGTAGTCGGATAACTGCAGATAAGCACATTCGAACAGTGAAGCAGGCTATATTCTCCCAAAAATTGTTGGTGCAGTCGCCAAGGGTAGTGTATCCCATTCAGGACTAAATTCAACAGTGTGCACTATGCGCACATTTAACGTGAGAAGACTGACAGTTTCTGGCGTCTAAATTTGAACGATTTACATCATTACCTAGCGCTGAAATACCGGTAGCCTATATTATTACAATGCTGATTGATGAGAAGCAAAATTTATATTAAACCGACATTCTTCCAATAGTTCTGAAATTCCCCTCTTATTCAGAAAGCAGCAGGAGCCCAATAGCATAGGGCTACAAAGACAAATATTTAACATGAGCTCATGCAATGTCTTCAGCATCGATCCACAGACGCCTATCTTTTGACACTTTTCGTGAGGGATATTTTTTACTCGAACTCAGGCCACTCACGATCGTAGACCGACCAGGGAATGGAGTAGTCGAAAAGAAGGACTTGTCCTCCGGGTCGCAGCGGATTGAGTCGACTTGAATAACTAGGTTCGATGGTAGGCTATTCGCAGCAAAGTGATCATCTAGCATTGCAACTAATTTGTCTTCTGGTTCCACATTCACAGAAAAATATTTTCTGACTGAATCGACGTCATCGAGTTCGTGTAACACGTTAGAGGGAATCGCGTGATTGAATTCTTGCATACAAGCTTTTAGGAACTACACTAACAATACGTCAGTCAATAAAATCCTACCTTAACTTTAGAGCCACGATCTGGAAACTTATAAGGTTCGCTCAAGTTTTTGAATTTCAAAAGGCAACGTCTAGCAACCGATTCCAAGCGGGATTCCACATCTTTCGGTACGCGGTACGGTGGCATTGTAATTCTAGAAATTTTGTTAATGAGACAACAACGAACCCCCGAATACCATTTACAAGCGTGACATTAAGACAAGTCCGCAACATGTCGAGAAAGTAGCAAATAAGAAAAGCATCAAAGTACTACTGCCAAGTTGACCTTGCAAAAAGGGTTTGGTGTGTTAAAACCACGAGTATTTCGGCTACACAGTATCTTGCATTAAAGGAAACATTTAATTTCTGAATTAACCCGATATTTTTTTTTCCAAAAAAATATTTTGCAATTTGTAGGACACTGTTTTTTTTACGAATCAGGTAGTCATTTATAAGTACAAATGTGTCTTTAAATTCAGCGTAATTAGTTTGCGGTAACGATCTCCACAAAAGCACTTTTTAAGTTCCTCCTATTTCTTTTTGGTTTTGATAAGGTGAAAAATGGCATAAGCTAGTAAATCACTATTTGGCAGTATATAAATTTTCGACTGTCATACAGATAATAATTAAGCTTTAAACTGTCCAAGATTATTGATTTGGAAAAGCCAGTTGAGAAAGACGAAATTATGTATTACTGTTCACTGGCTTTAAGTCCATGAAATCCTATACTTAATTTTACCACGAAGACTAAGTGCGTATAAATTGGATTAATACATTTTAATTACCTAACTCACTCCCCATTTACCAATGTTACCACAAGCAAGATCACGAATTAAAACAAACGTGATAGGTTTAGCATCCCTAACATTTTTAGGTAGAGTTGTGCAAAATTAGTGTGCCTGTATGTGTTCACGACAAATTCTAAAAATAACTTGCAAATATCTTTATGACATTAAGCGCAAAATAAAAAATTCTCTTTTTTCTTGATTAAAATATTTGTGGCACTTTAATATTTTGAACATTTCTGAAGACCTATTTATTTAAGATATATCAAGGTTTAATTCATGCCTGTTCAAGGCAATATACTTTTTGCGACAAAATAAGTAATTACGAAACATTCACATCTTATAATCACGCCTTGGACCACGTAAATTATTAGGATAAATACGCCAATTAGTAAGGCGAGTTAAATTTTTCAAACTCATACAATGAAAAATCCAAAGTTAACTACGTCGACTTCAACTGAAGTGTTTACTCCATTAAGGCTGACATTGCAACATATCTCCCAAACGGCAATATCACTCTGTAAACGACAATGAACAACATTTCAAGGTACTAAAGTATATGAGAATCTCGGGGGCACGAATTTCAACACCTCTAAACGAATAGGTAAATTTGCGTGATTTTAAACTTCCAGCGGTTCAGGGTGTAAGACGTAAACCATATATCTGCCGAAGAATGCATTGAGTTTCGTGTCTGGTGCTTTACACACCTTATTTCTTTGGACGCATGATGGCACCAATAAACATTGGAAAGGGCCACACACCTGTGCGAAACCTTTGGACTTAGTCAACTTCACGCACGAGCAAAATGTCTCGGAAAATATGACATCCGATAGCATTGACAACAATCGCCAGTGGGCACTTCTTTCCTTATGATACGTCAACCATTATGGGAATAGTGACCGATTCAAGAAATGATGTATCACCTGTCCCACCAACGTCTCCTGAAAAACAGACAAATAGACCCCTTGCGAGTTTTGTGAGTTGCAAAGGATTTGAAAGTTTCTGTCTGCGAACAGGAATCCCAAACTTTAAAGCCGAGGTGGTGACTCGTCTATTCGCAAGCGCCGACTTCATAAACCACTTTAAACGACTCGTCATTCGTAAGATGTGACTAATCGATCTTCTGGTCAATCTCGTCGTCGAAAGGTCTTTTTTGCTACTAAGTTGAACCTTCCCTCAACTCACAAGTCTGCAAAACAACACACACCCATCTGGAAACTTCTACGAAAATGTTCTTAGTTTGGCCACCCATCCTACCGGCAGACCGAAGTTCGACACATGGCTACCCACAGGATTTTGACAAGTGGTCACCAAACTAATGCTTGTGTTCATATAATGTCTGATAAATCCACAATATCATTAATGTAGACAAGGAATTGGCACTTTGAATGTGTGTAAATCCCTAAGTACACTTCTTAACTAGAGTCGACTGGGGGCGTGGAAATAAAGTTCTCAGATTATAACACGGAAGGTACAGATTACTTTTCTGATGTTTCTTTGACATCTTTTTCCAGGTTTTAACGACAATGGTTCGTCCATCACATCACATAAATCATAAAAAAGGCCACAGTCAAGAAGTCATCATGAACATTTTTTACCACACTATTACCCGCGAATGACCCATTTAAGGTAAACGCCAGATGATACGACTGACAGGGTTCCGAACTTATGTACCGGAGGCAAGCAAAATATGAACGAACCAAGAACGCAAGAAATGGGAGTGAGCAATTATTCATAAGAAAATTACAAGAAACTAAAGACCAATCAAAAATAGAATCGTTGATGTAAACAGAGAATCAACGTTCTGATAGAAGTGCTACTGCAAACTTTGAGTGTTTGTCCGGAGGTGTCCGGATCCATGATTACTGGTGAAAACGGGACTGTACATTAATAATAATTAAAACTAATTCGGGGTCAGTGCCATAATGTATGTATTGAGTGGATAACTTGATTTTTCTTGAACAACTGAGAGCCATAGGAGAGTGGCAAGGGTTGATCGCATTTGCTTCTGGAGGGCCCACCCGAATTTACGTGACGATTCGTTGGCGGAGTGGTCGTAGGATCGGAAGCTTTGTCACGAGACGCCCTGGAGTTTGTCTCCGACAAACAAGTAGTCCAAACGCACTTCCCATCAGGCTGTCTTCTATCTCCTTCCGCCTTCTCTCTTAGAAGTCGTGCTGTGAAGGCAACTACGGCGTCGGGCAGCGTGGTTGCAGGTGGCCTAACAGATACTACCGAGCCGTAACCAAAACGTCCAACGGCACGCTTGTCCGGTGCGGTGGTTGTTGATATCGCTTTCATTGCTTGGGCGGATGCCTCGTAGACCAAAGTATCTACTGACTGTACACCATCCATCATCTGATCACAGAGATATGTCCACAACTGGGTGTCTAATGTGGCTGGATCGCTAATAGGTGGGCTCTTAGATGCAAGAGCGTCAATAACTGGATAACAGTGGAGCCTGTGAATTAAGTTGTTTACCTCGCCGAATTGTACGAGGCGAAGAAGGCTAATACAGGGCAAGGAGGAATTTTTTGACTCTTTAGACGACGGAGAGACAAGAATCTCTGCGATGTGCTGGGTGGAAGCAAGGAGAAAGGTTAAACTAAGGTAGGATGAAGCACATAGTTTAGAGTACACCTGGAGAACTGTCAAAATAAGGCGGTCCGGATCGTCAACGTGAAGGCGCCGACGAATTGTGGATTGTGATAACTAAAAAATTAAGACGTGCGAGGGTCATTGGGTTGAATATTTGAGCAGGAGCAATAAACAACATGATCATTAAGTCAGATGCTGAAGTGGTCTACATAGACACATTATTCGAAACAGACAATTTTAATCAAACAAAAAAACCAAGGTTAAAATCATAACCCCAAAAGAGGGTGAGTCTACCAGTGGGAAACTCTTTTGCATCGCACTGATCAACACGACTACAATGTGAGAGCACATAAAATTGCCGTGTAAGAGCCAAGGAGAAAAGAGCAAAAATATTAACGACAGAAGATAAAGCATTTTCTTACTACAGACTCAAAGCAAGCGTTCCTTAGAGTCTCATCCGTTGCTAAGCGTAGTAACCTTGGAAGGCCAACATAGCCAGGCACTGAAAACAGCTCCGCTAAGTCACCCTGAACACTGGTGGGATGGAGAAAAATAGGAGCTGAGACTGCACGAACAGCACCAATACGCGCCAACTCAGCCATGCAAAGTCGCGCAATACTTATATCGACAGTGGCGAGACGTGCCAACTCGGCAACAGTGCGTTCACCGTTGATTAGGGTCATTATACGACGGGAAACCAAATCTCCAGCCTCCCAGAAATGGCTGCTTCCTCCTTCTCTCTCCAGCATATAGACAACATGCTTGCTGCCTGCGGACAACAGGGGTCGGACAAGAACAAACACAGTTGCATCGTTGACTGCGGCTGCATCATCATTGAATGGGAACGGGACCCGAGACCAGATGTCCGTTCCACCAAGTGTAGCATTATCGCTAGGGGAAGGGCCTCTCACTGCACCCGTGGGAGGTTCAACTTCAGAGGGCACAAAGCAACTCGAAACTGAGTTGCTTACAGGCCTTGGGGTAAACTTGGAAAAAAACATGAACATGTGTTGCGATGTTAATGAGGGCGTACTTCAGTCCAGAAAAGCAATAATCAGGTGATCGTGGTTTAAAAACGAATAAAAGCTTTCTTTTTCAAAAAAAGTGGCTTGATAATTTAGTTTGGTGAATTCTAAATAAGCAGGGACTTAATTCAAAGAGCTGACTCGGCCATAGGGTAGGTGAATTTACTTAAGTCAAGAAGCACCAAATTTTGAAAGGTAGATTAGAGTTCCACTTTGCCCGTTTGCGAACCTCGAAAAAAGTAAAGACGTATTCTTTGAGTACCTTTTTTAAGTAACCAAACCATGCAGCCTAAGAAGCCCATGCAGATACTTGCCACTTTTGTCATAATTAGGTACTTTTTGAGGAGGTTTCTTCAAAATTTTAAATCCAAATTCGTTATTTATTATATTTACAAACACCTAATTGAGAATTTGCTAGAATAACTTAAGAAAAGTAAAAAACATAGAGTATTTATGGAGTTGTCAACCCGATGAGGATAATATAAGGGACGTTTAGTAGGCATAAAACCAGCTCATGGACTGTAAATTTGGTATTCGTAAACACTTTATAAAAATCAAAGTGAATCCTTTTAGAAAGGAAAATTATTCAATTTGTCACATACATAAGAAAAGGGACTTGGTGGGGGTTTACTTTAATTAGCAATGTATAGAATTAATTTCGAAATCGGCTTAAAATACATGGGTACAAAGGAATTGCATTACCTATCAAAACGTTTTTAAAAGACTCTAAAATAAAACTAGAGGAGTTGGAACAACAGCAACAATTATGTAAACAACTCAAGCTACTTTAATGGAAAACGATTCAAGTAAAAATTACATACAAGAAGGTAAAGCTGAGGCAAGTCCTCACCCAAACCGGTAACGCATAATCCTTGTTCACGAAGATCTGTGAAAATTTGGCGAAGAAATTGATGCAGTACAGTTTCACCGCCTTCTCCAATCGGTTTTTTGATGGTATCTTGCGAAAGAACAGCATTCTCTTCCTCCATATATGACAAGTAACGATTAATTTTACGGACAATAAGTTCGTAGGCTGACTGCAGGCCAGGTTGCAAACCACAACACAAGCCTTCAACATCCAAAGGAAAATGCTGTCCAGACAGATCACCATGCTGACAATGACGTTTTTGAGGCCGAATTAGGAAGCAAAGATTAAAAAAAAGCATGTTTCGTGAATAATGGGTGCCTTCAATACGCTGGGGAAAACCGATTATAATGTGGCTGAACTCCTCGATCGTGACCACTTGATGGGCTAACTCGGCGCGCGGTATCACTGCGTGGGCGATTCGCTTGAACTTGTCACTAGAAATATAGCCGGCAGGATACTGGCAATCAATTATGGAACCCCTGACGTTTTCAAAGGTGCAGTAGATAACACCAGCCAACTCAACTGCCTTAACAGCACTCTGCGTGATAAAGGTAAAAATACTGTAAGCATTCAAATTATGTATAGTAAAGAAAATGGGCGTGAGATCAAGTCAGTTTTTATAAAGGCTGCAGTTTCGTGGACAAAAGTGAATGTTCGTTAAGTAATACGGGAAATAGACTCTTGAGAAACAGTGCATGAATTTCTAAACGACACTCATACACAGCCCACTAAAACTTAATAAAACCAAAAAACCAAATATTCTAAAAATAGATCGATCAAACGAAAGTCACAGATCAAGACGGCCGATTTGTAATACATGAAGAGGGTTTATCCACGAGTAATTATATATCAAAATATAAAAAAAACTACCGAAGTGTAGGTAAAATACAAAGATGGATTAACTCCAAAATAGAATGAGCAAACACAAATACAAAAGAAACGCAGTAAAAGGATAATTATACGGCCAAGACCAAGAGCATAGGATCTACTTAGCCACATTCGAGCACTTAAAAAAAGGTGAACTGTCTGATGAGTTTATTTATCAATCTAACCATACATAAACACAAAAGGAAAAACATAAAAAAGGAATCATACGGAGGTGATAAAATAAAAGGAAACCACCTACATTCATACGTCACAAATTTACTAATTTTACTGTTCACCATTGATGTTCACACTTTAGCTGCCTCCCCTAGAACGTCACTTAGTTAAAAAGCAGGCCAAATCAAGAAATATTTTAGGCAAAAAACATAATTGTAAATTGCAAGTCACAACGTTTAGTGGGTGGAATTCAAGATTTACGCGGGGCTACCTAAATCACTCATAATGTAAGAGTGAAAGTTAAAAAATCATAAGTAGTGGATATAGGGTAAAAAATATAACAAAAGCTTAGGGCGAAATGGACTGAATCCCCACTTTTATAAACATGTGGTGTTGTGGCGTCGGATTAGGGCGCAGACATATTGGACCACCTGGCCTCAGCCAATCCTGTGTCTCTCTGCAATCCAATGGCA
>UXSR01005224.1:95956-192177 GCA_900604375.1 Mesocestoides corti
GTGTCGTCGGATTAGGGCGCAGACATTTTGGACCACCTGGCCTCAGCCAATCCTGTGTCTCTTTGCGATCCAATAGCATGCGGGAATGGAAGGCAGCCAACCAGAGAAGGACATGGATGAGATGCAGTATATAATGAGAGGCGTGGCCAGCGTCGGGGACTCGGATGGAAGGCGTCTGACGTGTGGCTCTGGCTTCTGATTGGTCAATAAAGCCTGTTTTGTTGTACCAGGATTTTTCCTATTAGGGCTCGGGTATTCTACAATGGTGGCAGCGGATGCGTTCGAATAATGCAAATCAAACCCCAGCCCTTTCTCTTCAGTGGTCAACACAGGCAAAGACCCTTAAATGCCAGCTTAATTTGTCATGGCGGTCATCCGATGTCCAATAAAGTGGATCCATAGACATTGCCCGGGATTAGGACTACTGCATCTGAAGAAGCATTGGCAACTCAGCGACGACGACTTGGACAGTGAAAGCCAGCTGGACTGCATCTGAGAAGGACCTTCAACGGATGATGAGTCTTTCCTACAAGTCTACAAGAGCAAAGTCCCTCGTCAACTATTCGCATGGGCCACTATCCTGCCAGATGTGGGGTGCGGGGAGTGTCGAACTGGATATTTTATCAACATTGGAAATCAACAACAGTGCAAGGAACCAAGCCAGAAGCTGAGGACAGCTTCACTCCTAAGGGGGAGGCAGTGTGGCGTCGGATCAGGGCGCAGACATTTTGGCCCACCTGGCCTCAGCCAATCCCGGATCTCTCTGCGATCCAATGGCATGCGGGATAGGAAGGCAGCCAACCAGAGAAGGACATGGATGAGATGCGGTATATAATGAGCGGCGTTGCCAGTGTGGTGGACTCGGATGGAAGGCGCCTGACGTGTGGCTCTGGCTTCTGATTGGTCAATAAAGGCTGTTCTGTTGTACCGGTATTTTTCCTATTAGGGCTCGGGTATTCTACAAACAAGCCGCCGTAAGATTTACCAATCGAAAGAAAGTTGCCCTGGTAAAGCTCTGAGCCAATCTATGTCTAGTTTAAGCATTCAACTCGGAATTGTGAGACATCGTTGACATGGTACGCTTAAATTTTATTCCCCACAGCCATCACGTGCAAAGACATTAACTGCCACTAAAATAGGTAAAATAAAGACATCTTCGTGTTCTCATTCTAGTACAGACAAGAAACCATGAAGACTGGACGGCTGCCAGAAATTTAACGAATTGTCCAAAATGGAGTAAAAACGTTTTTGGTGATTTTGTCTTCCTGGTATGTAACGAATTTAGTGAATATTATTAAGTTAGAATAAGTCTTGTAAAGCTGCATTTTATGAGCTTCCGCATGGTTTTTTTGGATTCGAAGTAAATATAAATCGAACTACAAGAGGAAAAATCAATTTTGTCTTTCAGATTGAGTTTGGTTAGTCAAAGCTGCCTTACCTATCCTTCTGATTTATTTATTTTTGCACGCTAATATAATCTTTGGGCTGCGAGTGCGACCAATCGCTAATTGCTAGATTAATTTGACAAGTCACATATTTCATTGACAAGGAATTGCTAGCATTTGGAATACATTTAATAATTTTTATGATGTATATATATTTCCAATGATATTTTGCACCTGGAAATTGATCAGGTATCTTGCCGTTGGGTCACTTTGAGTGATTTTAATTGTGGCTATCACAGATACGATGTACTTAGAGCCTCTGAATCTGCCTAGTTTTAGAGTGGTCTCAAGTCAGTTTGTTGCAGAAATGTGCGGCGTGGCAAACTGAGAGACAGGGTTGCCACCCGCGACATCTCGTCTCCCATCAGTTTTATAACCTATTGTATCATTCTACACAAATGCATGGACCTGCACGGACACAACGCAACCTCCGTTGGGTTGCCTCACCATCCTACTGTCCCGAAGGGCAATGCCCCCGACAACTTGGTTTCTACTAACTTTATTAGGATACACACATCGAGACCCGTAAACACCACCCACAGCTAGTAGCTCCTTCTTTAACTTCAAACACAAACCTCCCACTTTAATTTCCACGGATTTGATAGAACACAAACCCCAAACCTAAAGAAAAGTCACGAATTTGTAATCATCACCAACTAAAACATTGTTTCGGAATAACGCCATAGTGAACATGGATTTTAAGGGTTACATACCACGTATAACCTGTCACTAAATCTCATGAAATTTCCAACTAGTAGAACAAATAGGACGGTTAAAGTAGCTTGTCAAAACCCAGAGTGTATTTTTAAATCATGCAATAGCAAATGATGTTCATCGATTCTGCACCAAAAGTTGTATATAGCAGTAGGAGTAAACGGAAGGGTTTACAGGACTGTTTGAATCTGTTTAAAGAGCCGTTTGTGCAAAAGGCCACCGATCAGATGAACTTGGGGGCCTGTAAAAATCTCTGTCGACGAGCTAAAAGAGAATACTGATGTTAAGGCAAGCGTTGATAATGTTCAATGGTGAGACAGCAATGCGTTACTGAACTCAATAAGTGCAAATAATTTTTTAAAAAAATGGTAAGAAATGAAGCTGGAGCTGAAGTTGGTCGTCTGACCACCACATAAACACAAAGATCCACATAGAAGAAAAGCAAAATGTCGGCACTATGAATAAGGCTTGACGACGGCAGCAAATGGTTTTAGGCGGTCTACCAAACTTAAAGAAACCACCAAGCATTGCGAAATATGTCTTGATTCTACACCACGCCAGCCCTGGTCATGACAATACAGAAAATAGTTAAAAGCTGTCGGTGAATGCTTTTTAGCCAGTTGACTGAGCACAAAATTAGGGAAAGCGTGTGAAAATCAATTCGTGAAAAAAGTCCAAAAAGGCATTGGAAAAATACAACAACGTGAGATTTGATTTGTGCGACTTGACAATCGACTTACCTTAGAAATGACGGCCTATGCAGATTGCAAACACGCAAACGTCAATACAAAATACACTTATGCGTAAGTTTAATGCACGATTGTATAAAAAAAATTGACATTTTTTAATATCTTGCGCTGAATGTGTACACGCACTTTCAATATTACCTTGCGGTCAACAGATAAAAAGGGCGTCTGGAGAGGATATAATTTGAGTACACAAAAGACGAAAAAATTGTAAGGAAAATTAGAAACATTACTTTAAAGTAAACGCTTCAGTTGGAACATATAATCGACTACAAGGTCGTGGAAACATAAGGGTTAACTACAGCATCGAATTTGACTTACGCCCTTGGTATGATGGCATGCCTACAAAAAAAAGACAATTGGTTAATGAACATCAGCCTTCCATTTACTACGCGATGTAAAGTGGCCAGGATTACTTTTAGGTCCCGATATCATTCCGCCACGATTTTCAATAAGCTTTTCATTCATATCGACGATGCTGTTCACCTTGTCCGCAAGATGAATGGCTAAGTTCTGTAGTCGAGAACGCTCACCCCTGTGCATTGTTAGGAAATCGGCTGGAACTTCTAGGGAGCCCTAATTACCAAAATAATAATTCCATTTAAGTGTGACATCAGATTACAAAAAAAACACGTCTATGAACATCTCTCGCTGACAAATAAAGTAACTACGACTACAGCTAGTGCAAGAAAATGAGCTGAAAATGGTATGCAGTTTTTCGGATTTAAAATAACTGGTAAACCAAATCCACTAACTACTGTTAAACAATTCTGGGAGTTATCAAAATATACGACAGAAGCCAAAAATAACAGAATACTAGCAACACACAGCGAGTTCCTCGTTGATGATCATTTTACTGATAATAGAATAGATTTGTGATTTCGGTAGTTCAAAGTGTTCAGCCAATCGGGAGAGGCTAATAGATTCGTGGACAGACGAGAAAGTGAAGAGGTAACATCTCAGACACTCCTCCTTGATTTTCGACTCTAACATCTTCTTTACTCCGTTGGCATTGTAAAAGAGGACCCAAATCTAAAGTTGAAACGACAAAAAATATCATTAACCAGGAACTTTTCAGTAGGTTATTTTGACCAACTAAAGGCGCAAAAAAACTAACCGATAAAACAATCACAATCAATTTCGCAATTCTGTCGTTAGTTGTGGCTGTTGCTTCACGATTTCCAATTCGAAAGGACGATGGGGGTAGTCAAAAAATCCCATCGTGAAACGTGAAAGGCCATAAAGGGACTACACTATTCGAAACTCATGAATGCAATTGGACATGGTGGAAGATTTTGGAAAAATAACAAAATCAAAGGAATTAAATTTGCATTGGCGGAAGCTACAGGTCATTTAGGTGTTACCGTGGAACATTGTGATTACAAACAATGGGTCAGTAAATGTTGAAATGGTTTTATATCCATAAATGACTTTATTCGATGATGGGCAACGGATATTTTAGGACTTCAGAGTGCCGAAACAGAAAGAGTGTTTAGGAAGCTCCTTCGAAGTACAGTAGATTTTGTTGAGATAACAATACCTTAGCATCCATTTTTGGGTTGAATATAAACTTGAGACAGCTTCGCCAGTTGCCCAGTCGCATGGCTTTTGAGGCAGCGATTACGTGGTCTTTAGGGGTCTCAGGCGGACCAATTAACGTAGCCCTGTCGTGGATCCTTAAAGCCATCATAAAGGCCTTGCTGAAGACACGGGTTCTAATATCATTGTCCTGAGAGGCTGAAATAAAAAAAATCCAGGAGTGACATGCAAATAGTCTCAGACAATAGTTGGGAAGGCGTGAGTCCGTTTGATCCATTGCCTTGGAGGTAGTAGCTCACCTGCGAGTGCAGGCATCTCTTGGAGAGTGGCGGAAATGAGATAGACGGTCTCGATTAGCTCTGTGTTTATGTGCATGTGATAGGGCATCTGGAGAGCCCTTTCACGTTTCTCCTCTTCGGGGGTACGCTCGTACCGCTGTCCTTGGGCCAGGAGCTCACGAATTCGGCTGGAGCCCGTCAAGTCGGAGAGGGTTGAGTGAGCATCTCGAATGTGGCCCTGACGGAATGCGCACAGGCCCACTTGTACCATGGCACGATTAAACAATATCTAAAATCAAGCAGATACAAAGCAGACACACACGCAAGTTTTTTCTCCCCACGACCCAGTTGAGGTCAGGCTGTGCAAAGGGGCATAAGCGACCAATGCTCTGGGGCTTACAATGGGTTAGTACTCAATAAAATGGTGTTTGCGTTTTAAAACAAAACAACTGACACCGAAAATATGTGGCCCAAAGGTACGGTGGCATTTGAAAGAAAATAAGGCGGCATAGGGCCTTAATTTTACTACCCTGAAACTAAGGCTTATATCTGGTAACTAGTAATAGCATCGATGAGCGAAATTTTTACGAATAACGACGCATAAAATCTATGAAGCACTACATTTGCGCAGTGCATTATATTACATTAGAATGGATTAAGTCGTAAACAAAAGACAAATAACTAACCATGGTGGAGGGATCGGCGTGGTCAATAGAGGCCTGAAGGTTGGACATAAGCATGAGATCACGGGCCTTGTACCAATGATCGAAGAGGGCAAGGAAGTAAATATGACAAAGGATGGCTCGCGTACGAAGACGATCAGTCTTGTCGTTTTTGTAAATGTATTGACAAAGCCGTTCAACCACTGGGTAGGAAGGGTTTAATCCGGCCGCTTCTACTCCCTCAGACTCCACCTTCTTACCCCACTCGAAATCAAACTAAAACAAAATAGGATGTTGGTTTGAAGTTAGCAAAGTGGACCTTTGATAACCTACGACGGAGGCCGAAATTTGCAAGAATACACGCCGTTTGATCACAATCACTAAAGGGTTGGTTTTTATGCTTTGGAACAAAACCCCAGGAAGCAAATTCGGCAAAAGAATCAACCAGAATCAATAAATGGGTAGTAAAACACAGGAAGCTCTTGACTCGGATTACCTTGTAATAAAGGTGTTCGACTTTGCGAAGATATGCCACGCACAACGCATCGGGGGAAGCGTTGGTCCGCTCGAGATAATTGATTAGTAAATCGATAAGCTCGCAGACTCTGGGTTCATCTCGCAGCCTGAAACGGAGATAAGATGAGGGATTTTGCATAAAGCTCAAGCACCGACAAGTGGCCTCAGGGCATTGGCAATTACAGTTGACATTGCGAGGCAGGCATCTGAGCATTTCAGGGGTTTTTAGCCCTTAAAAACACTAGCAACACGGGACAGATCAAAAAAAGACACAAGACATCGAATTCGACAAGCCACCTAAGAGAAGTGGTTACATAAAAGGCCATGGTTAAGCTGATTTATCCAAAGAAAGCCAATTACGGGAAATGTGGATATTTGTGCATAAAATAGATAATACCGTTCATCATATTCCATTTCATGACCATTGGCATTTTGTAGTATTTTGAAGTATTCGTCGTCGAGCCTACCGACGGAACTCAGGATAGAGCCGCGGATACGATAAGGATGTTCCTAGAAGAAAAGTGCTTAAGTAATGCCAATTAAAAGATGTATCAGAAGCGGGTGTGAAGCCGATACGATTAGGCATGCACCACGGACGAGGAGTTGTGCGACAAGATAAAGGTGACGAATATCAAAAAAATGAGCAGCGGAAAAAAATTAAAGCAACTCTCAAAATCTAAACCTACCACAAGTTTAATTAGAAAAAAAAACTTATTAGTGTGGTCAAATCATTCCTACCTACCGAACGACATACATGATGAAGTGAATGAAGAACATAGGCTTCTTGACGTTGTAGTGTGCTTACATAAAACGTTTAGGCCAATGCTCCCCAAGAAATCAAATAGGTAACCAAAACACAATACTTTGTATAAAATGGTGAGAGAAGAAAACTCGTTCAATGCACTAAGCGGAAATCACTACCGCAATGGAGGCGAATAAAACATAAAAAATTGTTGTAACAAGGGAACAAGAGAACATTACGTGATGTTGCAACCGTCTGAGAGGTGGAAATGAAAGGCAAAATCAGCGTGCCGCGAACAATGGTCTGTATCAACTAAATTTTCAAAATAGCACAACGGGCCGATTTCGGTTATCCGATGGAGAGAACTTGTGTAGTTTGGAAAGACACTGGCCAAAAGACATGATACAGCGGAACCCACAGCAAAAATTAGGCACCAAACGATTTTAGTCAACAAGGAACCAGAAACTAGACTGAAGCATTTGCTCAAAAAAGGGCATGAAGATGGAAACACACTGCAGTTTTCTGATGATAGGTTCAACAATTTAGCGTATGAAAGTTAATTGGAGCTCAGTAAATGAATACAGATAGGGACTACTGGCAAAAAGTGAAGACGCGCGAATGCATAAAGCGAAGGAAAGTACCAAAACCTTTTCGTTATGGAAGAATGAATGAGAAGCAAGACTAAAAACGCCTCAAACATACCACGACACGTTCGGTTTCTTCGGTAATGTTTTCGGATATTTCAATGTCATTCTGATTATTTTCCAAGATTTCAAAAAGCTTTTTCAACTGTTCAATAACTCTACAAGGAAAAGTCGTAAATAAAGGATGTAATATAAGGGCAGAGTGGGAAGCAAATTAACAAACCTCTGGAATTTGACAATAGGCATGAATGCAGGATGCTTGGATTCATAATCGAAGAGTACGGTGATGGAAGACAAGATGGCTTTCACATGAATTCCGACACCCAATCGAAGTTCCTCTGGAAGAGAAAGTTTCGCACCCAAATTAATGCCAGCAGTAAAAACATGGGACTTTAAGGAGCAAACTTACTTCAAAATCAGTACATGACATTAACAACATGCCCGTTCATACAAATATTTATGAAATGCACTTTTCTAGGTACAACCCATTTTAGGGAAACCAGATCAGACTTTACCTAACGTTGGGACACGAGTGAAACTGTGACAAGAGAGGCATACGAGAATATTTCAGGACAATTCGCTTGGGACAATTCAACAACAAGGACGCAAAACCAAGCCTTTGGTTCTCAATCAGGTATAAGTAACTGTAAATGCTTATTAATTGGTCCAATGACCTATTCTTCAGCAATCAGAGAAAATAACCCACCAATTTTTTGGCAGACTTGATCGAGAAGACAGATTTGCTCAGCAATACTCGAAGTTCGCTTGCCACGGTTTGCGATGATTTCGCTAACCTTCTTGATGACAAGTTCCTGGGTAATTTCAACACCCTTTTCGAAGGCCTGCACGGTGGGCTCGAGGGCTGAGCCGTCTCCAGGAGCAACTACACGCCATTCATCACCACTGTCTTCACTGCTCGATTTCACAGTTTGTTTCACAGGCTTTGGTTTGGGAACTTTCTTCTTCGTTTCCTCCTGTAGATAGTCAAAAAAGGTATTCGATAATTACTACCTGTTCAAACATTTGTGCTGCCTAAAGCATTACTAAAGTACAAGACTTGTAAATGGAACTTAATTGAATACAGGCGTTTTTCATATACGCGTTGAATGCATCTTTGTTAGATGTTTTAGAAGCTTAATGTTAATTTTACTCATTGAACGAACTTGGGAATATGAAAACAATATCATTTGGTACGCAAAAATTTGAAATAAGCAAACAGCTTTGAAGCATGTTTGCTGCATGTTATCTCGAAGTTAAGTGAGATTGCTAGGAGGAGCAAATGTTTTTATTGGCCTTAGTATAAACACGCAATAATCCATATTAACTGCTTCGAGACAGAATCCAACGTCATTAGCTAATTCCAAACGAAATCTCTATTCTTTTGTCTTACTGGAACTCACTTATTTGAGTTTTTTCTGAATAACGTAAACCACTATTTTGCGATTAAAACGTGTTGTATTTAGTTTTATTGAGACACTAGAACGTAGACAATGGAAAATTCTCACATAACAAGGGCCAGTGAAAATATAAGTTATGATAAATAAAAAGACGAACCTTTTTTGGTTTACCTTCCACTTTCAAAAAGTAAGTATATGGATGTTCCATATCGATGTCAGGGCCACTGACACTTGAATCCGAATCAACAGAGCTTCCGAAATAATCATCATCGTCAGAGGACTCATCAGAATCCTTGGGTGCCACCGCTGCCTACGAAAAAATGGACTTACTGATAAACACCAAAGGCGAAAAGAAAACTCCATAATTGACTTACAGATTGTTTTGCGTTAGGTTCCTCTTCCTTTTCCGAGTCTTCCGCACTTTCCTCAATTTCTTCTTCATCTTCTTCATAGAGTTCGGGGTTTTCCCGATATTTTTTAATTTCGGGTTCGAAGTCTTTATTGTATTTCCGAATTTTTTGTTTAAGGATGGTGAGAGACTTAGCCGCGACCTTGCTTAGAGACTTTTTTTGGGCCCAATATTCGTTAATAAAGTCTTCCATTTGAGCAAGAACGCGAATATAGAACTTCGGATACATGTCAATTTCATTCATCTTTTGAGCTTTTTCGTAGAGTTTTACTAGCTCGTCAAAGTCCAACTCCACCTTAGGCATATCTTTTATTTTTTTGTGATTATTGAGGTTCCTAAGGACACTTTGGATTTCCTCGTGCCGTTTGTCTTTAGCACTCCGCACCACACGCTTTTCATCCTCGCTGTCACTTTGGATGGGACGCATGAATCGCTTGACATTAACTTTGGATGAGACTTCATTGACAGATTCGTCATCACTCGAACTGTAAGCTGCAGCATACAAACGTGAAGTCATTGGTTGCAAATCTAAAAATTCAGTAAAATGAATTACTCACGGAAGAATTTAACACGAGAGTCGATTGCTACACTAAACAAGTATAGCCGACCAAAACGCCTACTGCCAGCATATAAGTAAATACATAACTGAAATCTTATGCACAGACTGATTGGTCATGTTTCCACAGAGGCCGCAATTCCGACAAGCTCCCATATTTATGTATTTAGAATACCACTCGGTGAAAAAGAATGATCGCATTAGAAGTATATCATAAGGTAATATTATGAATACGGGCACAATCACTCCAAAAAGAATTGCCTGTAGTTTAAAAACAAACAAAATCTAGGAGTGGAACATTTTAGTTTTTACATTATCTAGCTCTAGATGCAAAATAGTCATAACGGCACAGTGAAAATTGAGACTAGAAATTGTAAGCCTTTAAAGAATGATAGGTACAATTTACTTCAACAGAAAACGCCGAGAGACTAACAACCGCACGCCAGTCCACACACGCCCTAAGTTTACGAAGTGATTGGCCAACTCGTATTTGAAAATTCATTAAAACATCGAAAATTTCATATAGCCTAAATGCAGTTAAAAAAAGCAAAATTAACCATGTAATCAATATTATTTTGATCATAACTACGCAGCAGTCATTACAACAAGTATATAGACAGTGGTGCTGTTCCATCAACATTTACGAACTAACAGACTTTATATTGCGTTGAGATTAATATTGTGGGTTCAGTGTTCCTTAGATTCAAAGTCGTTTTTAGTGATGTCTTATTCACAGCACTCATGTCAGCCAATATACACTCATATATAATTAATTGTATTCTCACAGTGATAAAATATGGGGATAAATTTTGTTAAAGACCCGAAACCCATAACTAAAATGGTAAATCAGAGCTGACGGGTGATTTAGCGCTTGTGCCGAATCAGCGATTTCTCGTTTTATATCTCTTTGGTATTTTATACTTCAAATTTTTTTCAGTTAACCTGATGAATGTCATAGTGTATGACAAATTTAGTTGCTGTATAATAAAATTGCTTTCATTTTTTGACCATAACAAAGTTGAGAATAGTTAACTTTAATTGTTTTTGTTTTTTAGATATTTAGTTTAAAATTGGTTTTTCTTTTATCGAAGTAGCAATGCTAAAGCTTAATTCGCACTGTTTGAAAGCTGAACTCATTGCTTAATGCTGTCGATAGTTGAAGAGGAGTGTTTAATATTTAATTAGAGAACCGCTTCATACACAACTGCATCCTTATAAAGATATTAGACTTTTCGAAACAGAGATCGTAAATAATCTAGCAACAGAATCCATCTCCTGTTCTAAAATAAACGAGCCAGGAAATGACCCGAATCAATCTCATCATCAAGTCGGATAAAAAACATTTCAAAAAAATGTATGTGCCGAAGACGGTGGTTTAAAATCCAAACATTTGAGGACGTGGAGAATGAAGAAGCAACTAAGGTAACTTAACAAACGTTAAGTTATTTTAATCGCATCTGTCAGCGCAAGTATTGCTGATCTGGTGAAAATTCTAAAAGGGTCCTTTTTGGAAGACTTGGCCCTTATAAATTTCACCGATCACTTCTGTATCAAATTATTCTTTACTCAAAAATAATATTCAGATACCGAAATCATTAGGTTTTTTGTCACGGAAACAAACGTTTTAAAGACGCAATCAACAAGAAGAGGAGGGATGCGCTTGAACTATCACACGGGCCTGATATTTGACATCTTTTTATAACATGAAAGCTAAAACGGGGGAGGCAACAGTAGATACTACCATTTATAAGGTTCCGATTGGCTGAATGTTCATTTTCGTGAGTATATGAGAGTGTTTTCAGAATGGCAACCATAAACAATGAATGCTAATGGTGGGTCATTGATAATAGGTCGCTCATTTGCATTTGCTTAAATTTCCCCAGAGATTGAATCGGGGTTGTGACTGACTCCATATTTTGCTAAAGGTTATAGTAGTCTTTTTTCCAAAGGAATTTATTGACGTTTCAAGACTGACAAAACACGTTTCTAGCAATACTTAAAGCATTTGCCTAGGCACTTAAAACTAACCCACGGAATTTAGAAAAACTCTATTCAAACTACTTTTTTTAAAAAAAAATTCAACCAAAGATTTAAACAATTAACCTGTAGTTCATCAGCTCTTTCTTCTCAGGGCAAAAGAAAATGACGATGTAGGAAAAATTTTATTGGCATGGGATCAGCAAAGAGAAAAGTATAAAGAATCCCTGAGAAGGAGAACATGCTAAATTCGTCGATTAATATTCTTCTCAGTCCGATAGAAATCAGGTCAAACTTCACAGGATTCCTTCAAGAATTCTTTTCTTTTTTGTGTGGAGGTATCACTATTGACAACCGAAGTGAAAAATATACCCTTTTTTCTGTATTCAATCGTTTTTTAATTCTGATTCTCATTTTGAAGTACTTACAGTCTGCTCACATGACGAGCAAAAGACATACATCTATAACACTGTCAGAAATCTTTTCCTTTATACTAAATGTATATAACTTTTGCAAAATGTTTACAGCTTAAATGTGAATTAATCAAAAAACACGTGCATGGGATTAAACATTCCAAATTGTCTTCTACGTTTGGGGACTCTATTTTCATTTGCAAGCCAAAAGAATGATCATCACATTGATTGATTTTCTGAAACGCGCTGCAAAAATTAAAAGACGAATGAAATGGGTGCCTCCAATAGTAATAGTAGTATGGCAATGAACGAAGGAGGTTTGATAAAGTCATCTTTGCTATAGAAAAATGATAGGTGTAAGGTGATGGTCAGACTTGAGTCACCGACTAAAAAGCTCGGCGTAAGGTGGTAGGACGTGGACTACCGAAGGTGGCGACATATAAGAATGAAAGAGGATACAAAACATTTTCGTTTAGAGTGCTCCACCTTCTTCCACGACCAATATTCGCAGTTCGCTTTCGACGATTTATTGTAGATCTTTTTCAATAGGCACAAGATTGCAAGAATCTATTATGTGCAGTCACAGCTTTTGAGGTTTGCACTGCGTTGTTGAGCTGAGTCACACGCCCATTAAGTTGACATGATTGCAGGAATATGCGGAATCCATGGGATAGTAAGAAAATTACAAAGGAGTAACCAACGTAATGATTACTGCTGCATAAATGACCATAGTAGTCATTAAGAACATTTATGTTTATTAATGCATTAGTACCTAGCATTTGAAATTATATGGTAATTATAGCTTAGACAAAATCAGTGAATAAGTCTTGCAACTTCAATATATTTTAATTTAGCGTGAAGGGCAATAAGAGACTCGTATGAAGGACAAGCTCACACAAGTAGTTACAAAAATGTTATTTGAAAACTAAATTTAAATCTAAATGTGGATATGAGAAACTTATATTCCCCTTGTTACGATGCATTTTTACACATAAATACCATGTTGACACACGTTTTGTCTGAAAATTGTTAACGCCTAGTTATTCAGAAAACAGAATTCTGGTCATGACAATACAATAAATCCCTTGTCTGGATTTATAGCAGTTGAAATCTTGCTTTCAATTTGGTCTATTTGCAACTTGTTAATAGTAATCTTACTCAGGCTGTAGGTACTTGGAAAATAAGCGAATTTATAAAGTGAGCCCTACTCACTGATATGATTTTTACAGCTCGCTTATATTTATCAAAGCTGTTGTGATTTTTATTAGATATAAGAAATGGTTAACCTAAATATAAAAATTGATAATGTCGTATTTAACCATTTCTTGAAATCTACCGCCTGATTGAAATGGGCGTGGTTTCGCACGCTATTTTGCCCTAAGTGTTGGATGCGTGTAGGTTCTTTTTCATTTATTTTGGTTCCTACTTTTAAGAAATTTATGTGGTATTGCCATAGGACAAAATGGCCTCATTTGATTGTTCCAAACCCTAATTGTTAGTCTATTTTGTGGTTTGTTATTCTCCCTCTGCCCTTCGAGTGTCTTATACTGTACGATTTGTGTAATACATACTAACCTTCTCATTTTCATTATTGGTAAAGGTCGTGACTGGGGTTACCGATTACTCGACTAGGTTTAGGAACTCGTGGTTGCTCGCGCACGACGGTGTTTCTCACCTACGTGATGCGGCTGCTTGAAGGAATGAGCAACTTGAACACGTCATTTCGTGTGCGTATTAATTCTTCAGAAAGAAAGAGACTGTATGAAACCCAACTTTCTGAAAAATTAAAGCACATTTGCCCGTCAGAAATAAGGAGGTAGTTGTGATTTAATCTAATCCGTTCTAGAGACAAAGCTCTCTCAGCTACTGGCTACAAGAGTGAATTGGATGCCATTCAGTGGCTACTGTCGCATTTGGAGGATCCTACACTCGATGAGCCCCTTCATCGCGAATTTTGTTTGTTTCTTTGTGTTCGTTCGGAATTGGCTGACAAGGTGCAAGAATTTTGGAATTCAAGTCGTCTTCATAAGGAATGGAACCATGCCCACGAGTTCCCTCCACATATAACATTGCTCTCGAACCTCAGCGTAATATCACTTGGTTTTTGATTTTTTGCCTAGGTTCCTGATGACAAAGTTATTTCAGTTCACGCCGCTTATGATAAACTGCTAGAGGAGCATGCGGATTTGCTTAATATTAACCATGTTCCTCTTAAACTCGTGACATCTGCTAATTTCATCGGTTACATTGTTTCGAGTGACAAAGTTAATGCGAATCTCGAAAAGCTTTGCCGTACTTTTGTGCAGGAACTTTTAAATGGTAAATAGAAAAGATGCAAAAGTCTGTTGAAGCACTTTTAATGTTATACATGCTTTGTTACATCGTTTTAGTTGGTGTATCATTTGAAGATGACCCCTTAGAGAGGTGTAAATCAAGCTACCACTTGTCTCTCGCGTATGGCTTTCCGTCAGTAAGCATGGCAAGCCTAGGCGGGCTTCAAGATACCTACGACACACTGCCACCTCCCTCAATCACTTGGAGTCTGGATCTGTTTTCAAGTGACTCGAGGTTATCTGCAAAAGATTCAGAGGTACATACCTCATGCTTAATTTGTATTCAACGCCTTTTGTACCCTAGCCTATAGTGGTAAGCGGGCCATTTGTCCTTGCCATGTTACTACCTGTCATGGAATAGTCATCCGTAGGTTACTTTTATCAGATGCAATGAAAACGTTTTTAAATCGAACAATGAAATGTTTACTTTTTGCTACGTATTGGTGCTATTTACTAATTCTAAGGGCATTATGGCATCACCTAGTTTTCACGATGTGAGAATTAACTTTATTTTTTTGTTTCTTTATCAAATACAACTATCCTTTAAAAGCTATGCGAAATGCAAACGACAGTGGAAATTGACGACGCCTTATTTGCGAAGTTGTCGTCGAAGGATAAGTTGCACAGTGGAAGTCTTCTACCGGAAGCTTGCGAATTGGACGTCGACCGTTCGTCGCTTCCAACCTCTTCTGTTAAATCATGTTGCAATGAAGATTCAAGCTGTCCGCAACTGCTTTTCCAAACGCATTTAGGTGACGTTGTCTCCACCACTACCCCACCACAACTTCCTAGCACACTGGCACACAAGGCCGGCGACTACGTACTGCTGATTGGATCGTGCAATTTAGGTGGTCAGTTTGGTGTCCCAGTTGGTCTTAACCTCTCAACCGGCCTAACGGGGGTTTTCAGTTTAGCTTCTGCACGACGAATCCCCAGGTGGTACGCCTGGGTAACACATAGGTACGTCTCTTATTAAAGTATTTGTGGTTATTGCAGTTTTTGACTGAAAGAAAATAATACTTTTACAGCGGCTTTGCCCTCCCTTACTTGTCCCCCTTGAACTAATAGGAGGTGTGATTGAAACCTACAATCCAATTCACAGGGTAGTCCTATGACATCAGACAGATTAAAAACAGACACTGAACATCGAGTATTAGGCCACGGATCTGGCACCCAACTTTCTGTGCGAATTCATCGGTGCAGCATGTTTATGGCTAATTTTCATCAATTAATTGGTTCTCTCTTTATCATTTTGCTCCAGCTTTGGGCCAAGTGTTTACAGATAGCTATTAAGGAATGTCCAATAGTAGTCACTGCCGATAGTTTTAGAAGTCCGGTATCTCTGGAGTATACATAGGTGCCGGAGAATTTTTTATCAGTGAATTTTGACCGTTCACATTTTGACCCGGTACCTGACATCCTCAGCTAATCCCCACCGAAATACCCACCCAGTGTTCTCTGAAACTTTGTATGTCTACTATCGTTGATAGGTTGTGCCTGCCATTCCGTCGTTTTTTCAGAATTCTTCAAATTACCTACTATTACTGCTTTCTACGCCAATGATGCTGCCACTTTTACTGAACATAGTATTTAACCGCAAATAGTTTATTTTTGTTATATTTCCGTGGTGCCAGTGTTCGAGTTGTGGCAGTGATTGCATGGCCATTCCAGCCGAGTTGTGAATTGTGTGCTCTAAGTATACTGTTACAATGCTTCTGAATATCGCCATGAGGTTTTTGTTGTTCTTGCTCTATCTACTTCTGTAGGCCGTCTACCCTTGCAAACCTATTGCTTCTTGGTTGTTCATCCATCTCGTTAACCTTCGAAAAATGGTAGATTCTCTAAATTTGAATTACTTTAGTGTTGTTTAGTTTTGGTCTCTGTTAGTGTGGTCAGTTTCGCGAATTGCTCCCAACTTTGGTAATGATGTCCCACATTTTCGCCATAGAAATATCACGGTTCAATATGCTCAGAGATGAATTCCTATCTTTCTACTTGGATATAGTGGGTTGTAAAGAGACACTTTCCATTCTGCCAACAGCATGTTTTAAGGACCACTTGAGCGACGTCGTAGGTTGGTCCTTGGAGCATTTCTTTTTTTGTATTTCGCATTTCTTGTCATTTTAATGGCATCTGACCCCGCTCGGATAAGATTTAATCAGCGTTTCTGACTAATGATTGCCCCACGTCTGAATATGACTGAAGTCTATCATACTTATTTTACAAATATTTTCCCATCATTTAAATCGTATCTCATTCAAGGTCATTTTTTCAATCATGAGCGACAAACATTTAGTCGGGTTAGGATGTTCGGCCTGTTGTTGTTTGAAGTAATTATATTTTTTTCACGACCACAGACCTTAATCAGTTTTTCTAGTTTCAACTGTTATCTTTGTCTTCTCGGTCTTCAAAGTCTATGTGGTAGTATGGTCTTGATATCAGAAGGCTTTCTTGGTTTAATGTTTGGTATTAACAGATAATTTAAACACCGAAATAAAAGGGAGCAATTTGCATTACCTGTTGTGCAATTTGCACTCGAATTATGACAACGCATAAGGCTGTGGAATTCTTGCATGTAAACCCTTTATCACGCTGGCTGTTCTGTCAATATTTACTTCTGCAGTTGGGTTTTTGCGCAGTTAAGCTGTTTGTAGAGAAAGGCCATTGTTCTCGTTCTTCCGCCATGTCTGCAATCGCCAGATTTTCTAGTATATGTGCTTTTCACTTTACTGCACCGTTACTTCCTCATAGACAAACGTTAGCGTCCTCACTAGTTTAAATTACAAGAGCTATTGTTAATCTCTGTCGTTTTTCTGTGGTTGTTAGTGGCCGTTCAAGTATTACCTGATCGATATTTTTCTTGTAGTTGGTTCCTGACCCCATTGTAGATGCTCACTTTACTGACAAAAGGCGTTGAATATAACTTCATGCATCAAAAAGAACCTCGGGCTTTTTCCTGTGGTTCAATGGCCCCCGCATTCTTTTAACTATTGGCTTTATTATAATAGGCTCATTCTCAGCCTGATTCCTAAGATAAATCTTACTAAAACAACTTGACTTGCCTTTTAATTGGCTTCGTCGCCATTACGTTCACTTATTTTTTTTGTGTCCTTGAGGTCCGAATTGGTCGTTGGGCGCACGGGAGAGGATTACTCCACAGCCGAACCATCCAATGTATTTATAGCTCCATCCCGGGTAGGTTCACTATGTTCTATTTGGAGCTCATATTGGACATGGAGTGAGTAAAAACGCACTTAAATCTTCTTTTTTTCCGCTGTTCTATTAGCCGTTGATTAAATTAACGAGAAGCGTAAGTTTAATTTTGCGCCAGGTTCGTTATTCTACGATTTTAATAGTCTTGACTTGGGAGTTAATGTCGTTTCTGAAAATTATTTGGGCTTAATTTAAGCGACTGTTACAAACTGAGGTATGCAACACGTTGTGTGTTAATGATTGCCTAAATTATTGCAGTTGTATCTAAATTCCGGTAAATGGCCCAGAGGCATCTTGCGCTGGCGATTACTAGCGGCTTACCGTTAGGTACGCACTGTAAAACCACGATCTTTTCTGATAATTTTCTTCGAAACTACTGTCTTGTAGATTCCCGCCTCGTTCTCGGTCCCTCTTGATTTTTGCGAACCATTGGCAACATTAAATGTTGACAGTTCCACATCGGCCGCCACAGTAGCAGGCGGTAGTGGAGGCTTTTGTTCCAAGTTCCTTCTCCGTAGCTGCCGTCGGAAATCATCTTCGTTTACCTCCCAACCCTCCATTACAGTTGGCAGCGGGACAAAGACTGGTGCCAAAACACACTCACCTCCTGCCCCTGGTAGCTCTTTCTTCGTTTCCCGATTTTTCGGAAGCTTTCTTTCGAGTTCTAGCAATGGGGCTACTCAGCAACAGCAGCCTCAAAAGTGTCAAAGGCGGCTCTATTTCATGCGACATGCTGAGCGCATCGACATCTGTTTTGGACGGGCCTGGACCACGCGATGCATTGACCGACGAGGTTATTTGCGCAAAATGCGGTTTTATTCATCTAAATGAACGTCATTAGTCTGTTTATGTCTAGTTTCCGGTTAAACTGAAAGATCTGGTTGTGCATGTTTCATATTTGGAAGGTCCTCCGTTTTGCTTTACGCTCGGACTACCTAGCTGGCTTTTAGCAGTACATATTTCAATTTGTTTGAACTGCAACTCTGTGGTTACATTTCCGAATTCGGCGATATCCTAACTGAGTAGTCGGTGGTTCGGCAGGACGATTTGCTATCCATACCTACCAGCGTTGGTTGGTCTTGTCAATGAACCTGCTCATGCATAATTTATCTGACCCATCGCTGGGTAATTTCATCCCAGAGGAGTTCAGTTAACCAACGTGAAAAGATTTGGCATTGACGTAACGCTGATTATTTGCATTTAGATTTACGCAATTTTTGGTAAGTAGAATAAGAGACTCGATTTTTGGTAGCTCCTTCCAGTAATTGCTTTGTTTTCCCACTCGTCAAATAACGAAAGCATTAGTGGGTTGACACCATTACGATGAGCCACTAAACTAGAAATTCTTTTACCTGGTTGGTATTCTTGGCCGCATTTTTAATTGCTTCTTGAAATCCAGGGTTTTAGTCGTATGCAGCATTCCGTACATACAAACGATTCGACAGGTCATTTAGGAGGTTGCAAATAAATTAGTCAACGCGTGTCGGCTCATTTAGCTGCCACTGTTCATGTTCCCTTCTTCCGTGATGCAAGACAAATTATTGATGTGCCTACTGCATGCCTCTGCAGTAGTTTCGGTCTTATTTATTAACTTGCCTGTGTATTTGACTATCATGCCAGGGATTCTCTCTCACGTATTATCCCAGTAATCCACTCTCAGGCGTAATTTTGTTTGTGTGGATTGAAGACACGTCATTATTGGCAGGGAAAGGATTCTTACACGCACCTAAACCTGGAATTCTGTGCACAGTAATTATTATTATTATGAATGCCTTTAATAACTACTTGAACTTTTCATTTAGTTGTCAATATATACAATTATTTGGAGTGTAAATGGTAAACCTTCCGATGTGTAGGGCCTCGGTGGTTGCTCCTGTTTTCAATGCTTGCATGAAATCATTTATTCATCCAGGGAGTGATTTAGCATGCCAACCGAGTGTTTTGGTACCTCAAAACAATGTGTTGTTCAAAAATTAGGACGTGTAGGTAAAAGGCAACCCTGTACTGGTTTCAGACTATTGATAAACTGCATTTTAATTTTATTCAGGAGGTTCAGATCGTGACGGTATTTCTAGCACTATCCACTAAAATATCATCAGAAGAGAATCAAGTATACTGTGGTTTGGGCTTAACGTTGTCTAACTTACTCTTCATCTGTGCTTCAGGTCTCTACCGTCGGGTGAACTTAAACATGCCACCGTGCCTCCCTGTTCGCGAGGACATAATTGACCACGCCCTGGACTCTCCCTTGACCCAGGTTGGTATGTTTGTGGCGGCGTCGTGCGGTCGGGCGCTCGCCGAGGCAGGCATTCGGTTCTCGGCCTGCTACGCCTCCCCGGCTCTGCGCTGTGTTCAGACTGCCTGCCAGCTACTTCACGCTGCTGATCACGTAAGCACTTCGTTCGTCCTTGCACCAATCACCCAACTGCCCAATCTTGTCCACTCGGTTTTGTCAAATTTTAACAGAAATCCTGCCTTGATTCATTGTTAGACGTTTGCAGTCTCCTTGCCTGTGCATTTGTGCTATGACTCTGGTCTATGATCTGTCTGATTGCATTGTACTTTATGTCCATTGGGACAAGCCGACGTGAGCTATGTTTTTTATCGGTTTTTCCTTGTGCTCATACATTTCTAAATACCCCGTTTTGTCCGTACTAATACTTTTGGTGTCGACGGGATCCCAATAAGCGCTACTTCGTCACCTTTTTAAGTCACTCGAAGCAGCGCCGTCCTACTTCTTAACCGTTTGTAATTTGTGTGCGGATCATTTTAAAGGGCTGTGTGGTTGTGCTTCCTGTTGTTTAATGCTGTAAATGGCTAGGTAATGTTTTTGATGTTTCAATCTTATTCACCCCTTTTGAATTTAGCATTCCACCACTCTGGATTCGCACAGTGCTATGTAGCTCTGTTCGAAACTCCTCCACAATTCGTTTGCACAATATTCTAACGGTCCGTTATTTTAATTCAATAAAATTTATTGCAATCTCGAATAAGCACATTGTCACGAACCCTATGATTTCATTGATGAGGTAACCTTCTGTCCGCCTGCTGTTGGTCGAATGATAAACTGCATCGTGAAACAAGCATTAATTCTCATTTTCTTTCTCGAATCGTGGTTTGGGGCTAATCATAGTGGCAATTAGTTTTAGAAATTACAATCCCATAAAATTTCAAGTTTCCACAAAATTTCCTCTATTTCTTCAATTGTGTTGCCCCTATTAAACTCATGACACGGTCTTGTATCACTGTTTACTTTTTATATGAGTGGTAAGTTTTTTTTTCATTTAATTTCCGTGAATGGTTTTCTTGGAATTCCGTTCTCAATTAAACATAATATGAAACCATTTTCCGATCTTGATAACATATTTTAAAACAACTACGTCGCCAAAAATTTTATTAAAGTGTACAGAATTATTCGTCACATGTAAAACCAATGTCTAGTGTATCAGAAAAGCAAATAAGCACATTGGTTAAATGCATAGTTCTGGTACGAAGTCACTATTTTGAGAGCTAGGTGTTTGTCCTTCCAAACGTCTATATACAGGTGTTTTGTACGTTCCAACATCGACGATCGATGTTTTTAACGGCCGGATAACATCGAGCCAACGGACATTGTTGTAGGTATATTCTCCGAAATGCAATATTTTCTTGAAGGTGTTTTAAATTCTACCCTTTTTAGCCGAATTGCAAATGCGTTTTTGATTCAAACCAATAAACGCCTTGCTCAAGTATGTGTACTTCTAATCGCGGATCACTTAACTTCGTGGTCATTTTAATAGGGGTGTCCCACTTACGGTGCTTTTGTCCATTTATTTGATTCTTAGTCAAGTTTATTTAAACGAGCACATTGTTTATTGCAAACCTCATTGGAGCATGAAGACGGAGATGTGGCGAAGAGCTGTTTCGTGTTTTGTATTTTCTTTTTGTGGGTTTCGCAGCTGGATCCTAAGTCTAATAGCGTGACTGTCTTATGGGATTCGCCAGCTTAAACATGCTCCTAATCGAAATCCAATACGTTACACCACTTAAAAACCTCACGTTTCCTTGGGTTCCTGCTAGTTAGTGTGGTTAAATGAAGTACTTTCGGTGCCCTTTCTTACACTTTTGAGACCTCCACTTTCACCATAGTCTGCAATCTATTTATACGGTCTTGGGGATCTGTCCCTTACGGGTGCCTGATCTAACTGAGACCAATGCTTTCATAAAGCTACTCTGTCAAATCGAAAGTTCTACTGACGCTTGAGGGTAGCAATATTTGTCATCTTATTTCTTTTCTGTCAATGTTTTACTGCACTTTCCACTGTGTTATTGCCCCAATCGTTGCTCTTTTTATGCAAGTTCCTTTTTATGGCGTTTTTCCGCCATTTTTCGCGTAAGTCAATTCAAGCGATTATTGGACTTGTTGATCCTGATCAAGTCGGTTTCCTATTTGATGGTGTGATTGGGATTTGAACGAGCTCTTTCTGGGGTCGTGGTGTTCTGTTTAATTCCCATCGGAATACTAATGTCGATTTTTTTCAACAACTTTAAGTAAGTATTTAGATCAGCCCAATTATCTACGTGTCCTTGAGCGTCAGTCTGAGTAATTGAGCTCGCGCTTTTTTTTCTTTAGAGCAACCTCGCTGTGCGAATTGAACCGTTTCTGTTTGAGTGGCTTGGCTGGTACTCGGGTAAACTCCCCAATTTTTTATCTCCCTCGATTTTATCGGAGATGGGCTACAATGTGGACACAGGGTATCGTTCTGTGTCTTCAACGGAGCAACTTGATCTACAGGAAAGTGTATCTCAATTCTACGCTCGTTCAACTCAACTAGTCAAGGATATTCTTGACCAGCACCAAACCACGGGTAAAAATATGCCTTAATCCGTGCCTTAATACTCAGCGATGTCCTTAGCAATAAATTTTGCGGCTTTTCTTGATAATTTTCTTCTGATTCACGTGTCAAATGCCCTGAACGTTTTTCCCCTGCCTATGTGGTCCGAAGCAGCCACAAATGCCCACTCGTTTTAAGGTCTGTGTTTCGATTACAAAATGGCAATCCAAGTTTGTTAGACTGAAGTTCTTGGGGACTCATTCAGCAGCAGAAGAATTCCTTTATTTGTCCTATGCGATTCCTTGCATCCCATCAACCAGTGTACCTGGTTAAGTACGCTTATTCGGGACGATCTTGAAACGGCGTTTTGTGCACAAACTTGGTCTCACACCCCTATGATCGTCTCCGCTTCTGATATTTTCTCTGGCTGTCGCTTCTTAATGTCAGTGACTGTCCAAATCAGCGACACAAGTCTTGCGATTCGTCGCGACAAGTTTGTGTAAAATTAACGCCGTCTCGACGCCATATTAATGCCTCATGTGACCCTTTTTTGTCAGATGTTATGCTACTCTAAGTCGTGAAATTTTAAATGCTAATTTTGAAAAAAGAGTCCCTATACGACATCTATGTTACCGTTTCTATACATTGACGCAATCATGCCAATGTGCATGAAATGTTAACTATCACGGGCGTTTGCGAAGCTCTGGTATGGTCCACGTGGTTTTGTATGGTTAGTTTTCTCAGTTTTTTGCCAAGACTGTTGTTCACATTTTGAGCCCTAAGCGCGTCACTTAAAATAACTGGTACCCAGTCACTCTGAATCATTTAGTGTCTATTTTTAATAACTTGTTTACACCACTGTATTTCTTTAAGGAGTTCAGTTTTTTAAATATTCTGCATTGGTGTCTGTTTACCACAACCTAGTGTTTGTTTTGTTAAAAAAATTTTTTAATCACATTAACTCCTTTCGTTACCTAATTTTGCGATTTTCTCCTTAAGATGCCAACATTCTGGTGGTCGGGCATGCTGCTACCCTGGATTCTTGCACTCGTGGTTTGTTAAAAAAGCGCTTTCGCAGTGGTGGCGGTGGTGGTGGCAACGGTATTTCGTCAAACGGAGCCGGTGGCGGCATGAATGACGTCGAAGAGCTTCATCGTCGTTGCGCCTCGGTGCCCTACTGCGGTCTGCTCTGTGCTGTTGAGGGTGGTCGCCGCTGGCGCCTAGAGGAACCCCCGATACCCCCTTTCACCCATGGGCAAAATATCGATTTTGATTGGCGCCAATTTCAAAGTTATTCGTTCTGTAGCTTTGACATCAAATAGGATTACTAAGTCGCGATTTCGACCGACTTCTTCGTCTTGTCGTTTGACCTCTTAACCGCCTGTCTTTCATCTTATCACCAAATTATGCCACAAAGCGCTGCCTGTATGATAAAATCAGTGACATATTCTATTGTAATTATAGTGTGTACTTGTTTATGTGTGTGCTTGTTTGTATGAAGTCTTGCTTTTACCTAAACGACTTATTATGTTTATTCGTATTTCCCAATGCGCCATTTCCCACATAACCAACATCCTTGCTGTGGCTTTGTTCCTGTCCGAGGAACAATTGCATTTGTGAATATATATGTCTGTAGTAATTATAAAACAAGAAAGAATTTCATTGCGGATTATTGACTATTTGTCAGTTACTAAATTTAAAGCTACTTTTATATTTGAATGCCCATTATTTCGATTTCGAATGGTGGAAACCCCTTATGTGTTGTGGGCTTTGTTTTGGCTTCTCTATCCTGATGGCAAAGGATGAAGCCATTGAGGGGAATACCAAAAGTGGTGTCTTTAACTGGACTGACACTAGGATTTTTCGCGTTTTACGCTAAGCCACCACAAGGTCATGGTCACAAAATTCAACCAATGGCGACTGAATAACCTTAAAATCATTCTTCGGAGGTGCGTTCGCTATTCACGTGCTACTTTGTTGGCGAGCCGCACCTTAATGCCTTTACATCCCCTTATTCTCGCTTGCCACAAGGTGATTTTGCTACTGTTCCTTTACGATTTACGTGCTGGTGGTTTTGCTTTAAATTTCCGTTGCTCAAGAAAGCCACGAAATCTGGACATTAAGATGTGATAGTTTTATGTGTTCAGACGCTGGCATGTGTTTTAAATGTTTGAACTTCGACATCCAGTGTTGGCACATTCGAGCAATTATTGCGTCACTGTTCTCAAATGCAGCCTAAATTGTAATGGTGGTCTTGCCCCATTACACCTGTTCGTATTATGCTAGGTTTTTGAGTAAATGGCAATAGTGAAGTTGTGTAATGCCTAATTCAGTAGAATGTATTTCTTGAGGTGAGTTGAAGTCAAGTCATAGTCTCCTGGGCCGACTATGTTTCCAGTTAATTTACCGAAATCAAGCGGAGTTGATTGCTGACATCGGACTGGAATGATTAAAACAATTTAATTACCATTCTTGTACTTGTTCATTATTTGCATGTTTAATAATCAGACCAATATACCTTCGTAGATTATTGTTTATAATCT
Source organism: Mesocestoides corti (assembly GCA_900604375.1). Taxonomy (NCBI): domain Eukaryota; kingdom Metazoa; phylum Platyhelminthes; class Cestoda; order Cyclophyllidea; family Mesocestoididae; genus Mesocestoides; species Mesocestoides corti. The sequence continues at coordinate 120,898 of UXSR01005224.1, forward strand.
AAAAGTTTTAGCTTTTGAAACAATTCCAAGATTTTGGACCTCGATATGTCGATTTCAAAGAAGTCAGTGCATTCCTGGTAAGAGATCGCTATTCTAAGCGAGTGGCTATTTCGTTCGTTTTATAAATGATGACATCTTCAGTAAAGTGTTGCGTGTTCCTAGAAGAGGGTTTAAGTATATTGCTTACCACGATAACACCTAATCAGGCTCCAATGTGAACAAAGTTCGCAGCCATATTAGATCACCTCAAATGCTTGTCTTTGCAATTGAGTAGTTTTAGGGTAAGATTTTCAACCAGACACAGACAAGAGCGGATATCGTGATCCTATATGATGGAAGGCTAAACCAGTATGATCGATTCTGGTGGATAGCGGTTGTGAGGCGTTTCTGGTCTCCCATCTTCCAACTAAGCCTATTTTGTTCCACTTATCTTCACACCAGGGCTCGAGTATAAAATAATACGTTACCGTTTTAACATCCATTTATGTTCACAGGGGATTGTGTCAACAATTACCGCCAGTCACCGGGACAAGTAATCGAGTTCCTATTTTAGTGTTGATAATTTTGCCATTAACACGATGGATCAAATACCCATTTTTGAACGCTTCAAACATTTTATAACTGCTAATGCATTTTGGCGCGTACATTTGGGCAAAATCGCATTTTGAGAGGACTAAATCTAAATCGTAGTTCAGTGTGTATTATGGTTCGGCTCGTTTCCCCGTTAGAGTAGATTTAGGAATTTATGAGCTCAATATTCGTACACTTTATCCGATTATGCATGTGGTAGATACTGGGTATTGCATGTATGCACATCTTCTGGTGTTTAACGCTTAATGATAACTTATCCACCAAAGGTATGTAAATCAACGGACTAAATGAATCACAATACCCAGTACCTAATTAAACTGATGAAAAGACCAATTTTTGTCACTTCACGATCGCATGTTGAATAAGGTGTAAATTACGGTTTTAAAGTATATTTAATTCAAAATAAACCCGCTTCGAAAATAGGCAACTTTTTTACGAGAGTTACTGCCCACAACTTAGAGATTGCAGCCTGTAACTTGTATGGTACAGTATTCATTATCCCTGGTGAAAGAAAATTTTGGTCACTGAAAATGCATTCAAAGTCATTTATATAAACAGCAGATTGTAACTGATTAGAACGGAAAAGGCTTTATACCTTGTAAAACGTTCTCGATACAAAGGCAATATTTAGTAGCACCTCCCATCGTTGAGTTCCATTGAATTTGGTCATTGACTACTATCATAATCATGGCCACTACATAACAAAGATACAGAAATCCGGCTTGAAAATGCTTCCACCTAACTGTTCAATGAATTCTTTTTCAGTAACCTGAGGAACCTCAATTTCGTCTTTAGGGATTGCGAATATTAACTGCGCAAACAAATGAACTGAAATGCAAAATGTCAGTTATCTTGAATTTATGACATTATTAACAGCGTTTTAACTTTAATCTTTGTACATGGCTTCGTGTCTGCATATGTAACATAACTGTTGCAAGCGATTTAAATTAGAACCTTGGGTTAAAATGTGATGAAATCAAGTAAATCATATTAGGTTTGAAAAGTGTGTTATTATAGGCTAGATAATAATTTTATTGTGATCATTACAATGAAAGCAGATCCATTATTACAAGCTGTTGCACTATTTTATAAGATGGTTTATGTGAAAATTACTTTAATATTCGATCATTTTAATAATTTTTTTTTAACAATTCTTTTTCTTTTCTCTCAAAGACGACTGCACTTCAAAATGTGCTTGATTTATTTAGTTTCTTAAAGCATCTTTTTTTGCGTAATAAAATTCCCTTTTTTATAGCATCCAAAATGGGCAAAATGCATCCTTTTCAGTTACACTTTGTAAAGACAAATTTTTAGTAATTATTTTGACCTTGGGCACTTTTCAAATTTTATTGGTATTGTCTGTTTGCTCCCTTGTGGCTGTGCTAGTCAGTTTCTGTTCTACAAAAGACTTTTCGGATGGTGTGGCTGTTTGATGGGAAACATTTTCAGACGAAGGCCTGTTGTTGAGGTATGCAGAAAGGTTTATCCTAGTACATCATACCCTCGCGATTCGGTATATTTCGACGATCCAAATGCTCAATTTGCCAACAATTACGTCAAAACAACAAAGTATACAATTCTGACGTTCTTGCCTCTAAACCTGTGGGAGCAGTTGCATCGATTTGCGAATTGTTACTTCATTTTTATTGTTTTTCTCAACTTTATGCCTCGCGTAGAGGCTTTTGCCAAAGAAGTCTCTGTTATTCCTGTGCTATTTGTTTTGGCGGCCACAGCGGTAAAAGATGGTTTCGAAGAATTGAGGCGTCATCGTGCTGATCAAAAAGTAAATAATACAGAGTCAGAAGTATTCTCAGTGTAAGCTCTATGTATATTTATTTCAAATCAAATCGATTCCAAAGCTTATTTCTTACTGCATCTGGTCGATGAAGGATACATTGGCTAACCTTGCTGTTTGTTTATTACTGCTTATCGTAGTAAGTGATCTGTACAGGCAAGTCGACTCTTATCTCTGTGCCTTCATGTAGTAACTGTCTTCGCGTTAGCGAAGCCTCGAGGTTTGAGGTTTTTAGCGGGAACTGTGCATAACCCGAATAAATTGATATTAAAAAGGTCTTGTCAGGGCCAACTAATAATATTATTGAATATTCTGAATCAGACAAATTTTGCGTTTTAGCCAACTAATCTGGTGAGGATAATTAAACATTGATGGGTCTCTGGCCTTACTTTAGTGCCGCTTTATTATTAAACGGCTAAAGAATGTACTAGGCTCAAGCGTTTTACTAATTTTCCTTTGTCCTAATAGTCGTATGCAAATGTTTGACCATGTAATTTTGGTTTTTCAGAGATGAAAGACGTTATGTAAGACGTAAATGGGCAGAAATTCGCCCCGGTGATTTCGTTAGGCTTCATGCAAATGAAGTGATACCTGCCGATATTTTATTGCTTAAATCCTCTGAGCTTTCTGGAATGTGTCATATTGAGACCTCAAATTTAGACGGGGAAACCAATCTAAAGCAACGCGAATGTGTCCGATCGCCTTATTTCCAGGTATGTCAGTTCATCGTCGGTGCAGGTTATTTCTCGTTTCCGGTAATATCCTTTGTAAAGTAGTATTTTGATAGCATTATATTATCATCCTAAATATGAAAAATCGTCGAATACATCATAACGTATCTTTCATGGCCACTTCGATTTTTAAGGCCAAAATCACTGATAATAAAATTCATGATTTTTTAAGTTTTACTTCACACCTGTTCTAGTCATAGGAGCATATTAGCTCAGGTATTTTCTTGGTTTTTTTCCATAGAGGCGTTCGTAGTAACCGGCCGTTATCGACAGCTTTGATGGGTTAGTTTACGGTGAAATGAGTGTCTTGCGACTTTAAAAGTCGGGATTTAATCAAAGCAACGTCAACGTTTAAAAGTTCTTATTGACATTATAGTCCACTAGAACCTTGTAGTGGTTTAAATAATGAGGCTTTTTTTAAATGTCCTAATGGAAATACCTTTTGAAACATACATGAAGTGATCACATATACGTTAAAGAGCTTGTACAGTAACGACGATCGTTGATTTAGTTCTCAGCCTAGTAGTAGTCTAGAGGTCGTTATGGGATTTATGATGTGAACTTTTTCCTTTTGTGGGGGCTGATGACTATTTAATCGTGAATTTGTTGGGGCTTTGTGGGTAAAAGACCGTTTTTGCCTTTTATTATGGTCACAGGGGCATCACTCTTCTCACGAAGGCGCTTATTTGCTTCAGGAAATTAAAATAAAGTTTGCTGGCACAAATTTTCTAGCGTCGAATAAATCTAACTAGTACTCATAAGCCCAAAATGCTTCGACCATCGCATTGTGGTAAAAATAAACTAAATAATATCGACTTGCCTATTTTGCCTATATGTCTACCCTCAATTTCATCCAGCTGTAGAACGCCTAATTTCTATTTATCGATTTCCTATTATTTACGTCTAAATTCCGCCATTTTCTAGATTTCGTTATTTGTGTTAATTTAGTTTCTTTATGTTGCTCAAAAAAGTGATTTTCATTTTTAAGTTCATTCTTAATTTAATGGAGCATGTATCTACCTAGCTATGTTTACGTTAAGCCATTATGATAAATATTAACCTCTTTTATCCGAGTTCTTTAATTTTCATAAATTTGCTCCCTTGCTATATCATCACATAAATTCTATCAACAACTATCGATTCCTAACGATTTCTTGACTCAGGAACAGAATCTCGTACCTTTTGTCCTGACAGTATTGGCCGATCTTATTGCTCAGAATCCCTTCAGAAAATCTGCTTAAAATCTGCCATTGCATACTGGGTTACTATTTTAATGGAATTAATGAGCTCGCAGTAACACCCCCAGCCAACATAGGTTGCCCCTTTCTAATGTTTTTTTACATAATGGCACTCTGTGATAAAAGATCGCTGAGTTTGCGCTCATCTTACCTCTGACAATCCTCGAAACGCTGCCCGTTTGTCATCGTTATTTGTCATTGCAAAATCACATCATAAAATGAGACTGCCAGAACCTCTTAAGGCCACAAGTGTTCTCATCACAGAGACGCAGTGCCTATTTGTCACCTGAAACACCCTATTTTGCAAGCAGGCCCCTTTCCCCAAATGTTCTTCTGCATTCTGTTTCATGTGACATCTTTTTAGGCCTTTACTCCGGAGGAATTCTCTTGGCCGGTAGAAGTTGAGGCGCCCAACGCGGAGCTATACCACTTTAGCGGCAGAATGTAAGCCGTTTTCATTTGTCTGCTTGAAAAAAAACACTGGCCAAATAATGTTATATGGCGCCCGTACTTGAAGTTTAATCCATGTTAGCTAGACCTTACGAACTGCCTTCTCTGCCATGCCTATGCGTTTTTGTCACCGGTGTAAGGTATCGAGTGAGCAGCCTGTAAGTAATGCAGCACCTTCCGTTCCATTGGCTTTATGTTTGAGTATTTCAGAAGTGCTACGTCTAGAATTCAAAACATTGTTTTAGATTGAGAGGTTTTTAACAAACAAACCAGGAACCTTATCTCGTCATTATGTCAAGTTGGTTAGCTGTTAGTGAAGTGTCAATTCGTTGCCCTGGCCAACTCAGTGGCCAACTTTCCAACTCTGACTAGAATGGATTCACAGCTTTCTGCACAATGTCAAAACATCTTTTCAGATGTACATTTAAGGTTATTTAATAAATTAAATCGATGTCCGAACCCCCTCATACTATGGGCCTCAGATAAGTGTTCTTGCGCAATTACTGTTAGTACCAGTAACCTATGGGAATTTCCTCGTATCTACTGTGCAATGTGTTTACTCTTGCTGGGTTATTTGAAATGCTAAAAGACCACTAGAACACCAATTTTCGGTTGGCAAGTTCACCATGCCACATATTTAATAACAAATTGCAATTCTAAGCATTGCAGTTTAATCCGGCTCCCACTGAGCACCTCGGTTGTCTCCACATTTGCATGTGAAAATTTTCAGGTTTCTTCTTTTGGGACGGCGAATTTTAAAGCCCCATTTAGACGTGGCTTACTTAGTCTGTTATCATTTGTTATTGGTCATAAAGGTGTCTTTTTACGTTTCATTCAAGTATTTTGTTCCGTATGTTTTCACTTAATGCTTACCTTTTGTGAAACTGAATGCTGCTTTATTTCGTAGTTACTCACCGGAGCCAGTGATCGTCAGGAAAGACAACCTCCTTCTTCGAGGCTGCATCGTTCGTAACACTGACACGGTGGAGGGAATGGTTATATACGCAGGTAAAATCTGTTTACCCTCGCATTCGGAAAAAAATCATTTTTCAGAGGTGTTGTATCCTGCCGTTGCAAGATTTGATCGCAAAATCAATCTTGATTCAGGCAAATTGGTGTTCCCAAGACGTATATTCACAGGATGTGTCCTTGAATAGAATGAATACGGCCAGAACCGAAGAACTAAACCTTGTGTTGAGCTAGGGAGTCGAGAGTAAATTAAGGCTTGCTGTCTCTTGTTAGTAGGTATAGCTGCCGTAGACAACCAATTTGATTCAAAAGTCCAAGCAGAATATGGCCTTAAGACGTCGTCGGAACGTAGTCATGGTTCGTGGACGAATTGCATTCTCTTAAGTAAATAACAAATGGTGGTTTTGCGTTTGATAGTAAGTGGATGGCGAAAACCAGTTGCTGTAACTGACGATGTACTTGAAAAACGAGGTATCAACTGCCTCTTGAATTACGTAATCTGGAGTACGGTAGTGAGCAATGTGGCAAAAATAAGCCATAGTCACTTATGGTGTTTGGGAAAAGGTACCAGTTCTGAATTGCTGACACGAATGTGTCCATGTTCCTGACGGCCGACTGCTGCGTTGTCGTTCTATCACCATTAGGTAGCATAACATGAGGTTGCAGAAAATTCTAGGAAAATGCTTTTTTGTGTGTATTCAACAGTTTAATCTGATAAAAATATCACATGGGGCGGGAATCTTACGTAGCGTCCTATGCGCTCTTACGCGGTCACTGAATGATCCCCTTCAGATGTGACAATTCAATTCATCCATGGTTTATTTCGCACGCCATTAATGTCACCCGTCTCCAGAGCGCGAAACTCCCCCAGTTTGCCTTTTGCCCAATGCTCGACTTGTCGTGTTGCCCTGTTACGCACTAATGACACGTGCTTTTACTCCTTGTGTGACTAGGTCGAGAAACCAAAGCAGCCCTCAATAATTCTGGCCGGAAGTTCAAGCGAAGCAAACTAGAACGCCGACTAAATAGGGATATCATCTGGTGTATTCTTATCCTTGTCATTTTGTGCATTACTGGCTCAGTTGGTAAGAGTTGCTTACTTTTCAATCAAATTTCAACCGTATTATTCCATGGATCCACTGTTTTTCCATAATTTACAATGCATAGTACCGTTTAGTTTCTACGGTAATCTCACTATTACGAGTTTTTTGTGTTTTAATCATGTCTGGAAACTAATTAAATAGTTCAATTCAAATTGGTTTTACGTTTTATGTTTTATTCCATATTTCACTTCACGTTTGCTTCTTTTTGCCAAGGTACTAGGTATGTTCCGGTTATTTTATTCTTTTAATTATTTTTACTGTCATTTAGGTAGTTATATCTGGCTCCACAGTCTCCCCGGTGAGAACATTCTTTTCCTTGAAAGCCTCGAGTCCAAAGACATCCTGCTTAGCGCCTTCATAAACTTTTGGACGTTTGTAATTATCTTTCAGGTGAGAAAACATAACTTGTAGGCTATTTAGGCCTTAAACTTACCAAATCTTGCGAAGTGTGCAAACTTTGCAATTTGTGTTCATCTTCCGGTTGAACAACTGGTTTTATCAATTAAGAGGCTTATTCCCCTACAGTTGCCTACTCTTTCAGTGTCACCTGTTACTGTTGGTGTGCTTCTAGCCGCATGATCGAACCGTCATTATTCAAGCATATGCTTGAAACCATTACAAAAACTATTTCTATGGTAATATCCAAAGGGTTAGAAAAAAAATGTCTTTTATGCAACTGTCAGATTGCCGTTTTGTGTGGCAGCGTGAATGAGACAGGCGACTTTTAGTCAAATCAGTTAAAAAGTCCCTATGTGTGAGATTATGCAGGAATCAAGCACAGTTTGCTTATGTTTGGGTAAAGTATTTGTGACCACTTTCCAGCTAAGATTACTGATACCCTAAATACCATATTCTTCAATTGGCAGTTGCCACTGAAACTAAGATTCTAGTCAGAACTTGAAGCAGACGGTAACGCGCACTAAACACGTCTAACGTTATCCATATAGTTTGAGATCATTGTAATAGGACATTGGCTCATGCGGGAATGCAATAGCCAAATTATTGATTAATTTACGCTATTTCATCCATCCAGGACTTAATTTAAAGTCAGCAATGGTTTTAAAGATTTCATTCCTAAAATCGTTCGGGGCTAAGAATCACACAAAATATCTAATAAGTCCGCACAAGTCGGCACACAAGTTTGATTTTGACGCGCTCTCAATTTGTATTCGCAGCGGAGCTGGGCTTAATTTTAATGCACCTGAAACGCTAATCTGCCTTATTTTACCTATCCTACTACTCGTCACCACGATGTTTACCTTCAAATCTACTGAATTCCTTTGTCGTTGTAGTAATGTAATTATGCTCGGATCACAAAGCCTGTCATAAAACTAATGGCTTGGATTCGGGTTTCCATGGATATCGTGGTATTCCATGTATTGTTTGGATTTTATTCGCCATTGTGTAGAGGAATGCATAATCCACGTAACAACTTTGTGATGTACTACTAAGCTTAATCAAGTGAAGTGTGTTAGCATGTGCTGACAAGGCGCCTACTTTGAGTACCGGCTGCATGTCTTGGTGTTCTCTTCCATAGGCTGTGATCCCTCTACCGCTATACATCACCATCGAGGGTGTCAAGATACTTCAGGTTTTCTTCATGCACAATGACTTGGGCCTCTATGACTCAGAGCGTGATCGGCGAGCCGAAGTGCACGCCTTCAACATACCCGAGGACCTTGGTCAGGTTGAGTACGTCTTCTGTGATAAGACCGGCACTCTTACAGAGAACAAGATGGTCTTCAAACGAGCCGTTATCAACGGAGTCGATTATTGGGTCGATGAAGGTACTATTAGCGTAACCCATGTTTGGTCATTTAACACCTTGGTATAGAAACGCCTTCCCTGTGCATTCTGAATAAATTTTGGTCGACAAATATTTATCTGCCAATTGTTACGCGTCTTTTGTGCATATTTAGTCAAACTTCACTGTGATTCTTATCCTGTTCAATTTTTACTTGTTTGCATTCAAACCACGTACAAAAATGTTCATCTATGAAAACTATTTCATCTATTTTCAACCAATGCAAGACACTGTTTATTTACGAAGTAAGTTGGTTTTGAAGCCTCATTGAGCCTTCTGATCACATCAGGGTCGGAAGTTGCAAAAACCTCAGTGTTGGGTTCGAACCCACACCGGGTCCGCCGCTTGATGATGACGGTTTGCGCCAAACAGAAATCTCGAGGAGACTGCGGAGACCAAAGGCAAGTTAAGCACGACATTTCACTCAACAGCTCGACTCTTGTATTGTGTCGACAGGCCAGAGGCGTGACTGATGGCGGTCGTTTAACCCAATGGGTTTACGGGTGAGCTACTAGGTGGATATGGGGCTGAATCGTAAGATGCGTGGTGTAGATGAACAGGAGTGGGTACCCGCACACCCGGGTTCATGATCAGAAGTGTTCGCGTAAACAATACCAGTGCTAACGTTGGGGGAAGGATAACCTGGTCGTAAGTCAATAGTGGATCAACACGAATAATGATATGCTTTTTTATTTCAGAAGCGCCTGTCGAAATATTGGATGCTAATGCACCACATCTGACAAGTGTAAGTTTTCTATGCGTCACTATTTTGTGCTACCCTTTTTAATGCCCGATGTTGAGCCACCCTTGGCAGCTGTTTTGAATCCTTAAGAGACTGTGCATCGAATTTTTTGCCAACGCACACGCACATCAGCTTCCACTTCTTGGTGTAGGTGGTTTTAGCAGCATTGCTGTACGCCAGTGTGTTAAACCAACTAAAGCATATTTTTGGTGCATATCTTTAAGTGCGCCGAGGTGTCCTTCAGACAGCCATAGATGCAAAAAGTACAACCAAGTAAAGGTAACATGACTGTCCACATAGGTTCACAACAGTTGATCGCCGCTTCTTGGAGGCTGATTGTTGCAATTTATACACTTTAACAACTGATAGACGACTGCGTCTGCGAACACGAGACTCTCGGCAGTGCGCGATTTCATCCCCTTCGTACCCTCGGCGAGTGCACGATCGAGCCATTCCAGCCCAGCCCTCGGGACCGTGTCAACTTCTTGCGGGAAAGAGGAGGCGGGCCATGTTATGCCAGATCCATCTGTTTTCGAAGATAACGGAGACGACAGCCGAAATTGCCAACGTGTTCAAGACTTCTTCCTCTGTCTTACAATTTGCAATACCTGTGTTGTATCAGCCAACAAAAATGTCGCTGCTCCAGTAAGTCTTCTTCACCATGCACCATCACATGAATCGGGTCTCAGTGCAGAGCCACACACGGTTTCGGCTATCTCGTTTGCTCTAGGCCCCAAAACGTCTTAAATGCAAATGCGGTCGCATGTTTTAATCGGCCGAGCCTGAATTTGTATCACCTCATCTGTAATTTCGGTGGTTCAGGTTTGGTCGTTAAATGAATAGCATCATTTTACTAAGCTTGGGGGAGGTCGCCATTTATTTGTGGTCTGCGCGGCAACTTAAAGTAAAATGTTGAATTTCCAATGTATTTTTTTCGGAAATTAGTGTTTGACAAATCAGAGTCATCAAAATTTTAAGGCCTTATTTTTCCCGACAATTTTTAAGATGGTGGACCTTTCCTTTGTGCTAAAATTGCCATTTCATAGTCATTTAAAATATTGGCTTTCTCCTATGGTTAGTCTCGTGCTGATTTATTTGATACCAGTGGTTATGGCTTACCTTTTCGTAAATTAGTGCCTTTGATGTTTAGCAGCGTGGGCCTCTCGCCTTTGAGTGGTATTTCAAATATTTCAGTATAAGATTTATGCGCCCTTTTATCTTGCTCAATAACACAAATCTGGACATAAAATCCTAGTTTTTGCAGTTGCTGCCTATCAAGTCTTAAACATACTCCGTACCTGCTATTGTCAATAAAAGAAATAGCATAAATAACCATATCCTCAATGATAATCAAGTGATTATATCCATAGCCCTTTATTCTGGTCATGTTGATTTTAATGCAATTATTGACGCCTGTCGCCTAAGGGATGCGCTAACCTGACCGTTCTCATATAATCTTGTAAGCTTGTTCCACTTCGCAAAAGAAAGCCCTTGGCCCGTCTCCGTCTTGGAAGTAGAACGAAAAATAGCGCTGGCGACTCTTCTTTGACTTCCTCCCGTTTCCACCGTCTTTTTATCCGTGGCTCAAGAAATGAGATCTTCGAGGTCGGGGAAGAAGCCTCTGCTGACGAGAATGTCAATACGGATGCCAATACGCCCGACCGATCGATGCGAAAATCATTAAGCATCGGTAGCTTGTTTCCGCGGCGACAGCGCAAGACCGATCAGGCGTCTAAGGTGCCTGAAGATAAAATCCGACAGGCAACTAAACCGCCGAAACGGCTGCTCACCACCGTTGTCGAATCTCCAAGACAGAAAGGCGGAATGAACGCGGAACTCGCTTCCGATGAGGGGATCGAAAGGCCATCTGCAACTGCTTTGCCGATCTCAGTACGAAATCCAAATAACGATACTCGTAAGACATTACCTTCCCTTCCTACAATTCAATTTATCTCAAATTTAGTTTATAATTTACGTAATTTTACAGCGTCTTAGTTTCAAAAAGGCATGCGCTATGGCCATATAAAAATCTAAATTTGTGGCTTGGTTATTCTGTGCACTGTGCACGCTTTTGGAGAAATAAATTGGCGTTCTCGTTTTCGTTGAAGCAGGTGCGATGAACCATAGGTCTCTGGTCTAAGCTCAAGCTAAATGACTTCATTCAAATTTCACATTCGTATTAGCTTCACTTTGATTTCGCCGTTCCTGTCAAATTTTTACAGCTGCTGATATTTGCGTTGATAGTGTCATCCTACGTACTGCCGCAACTACTCTTTTGGTGGAATATCCTTTTCCCCACACAAATCTGCAACGGTCTTTGTGAAATTGATTTGAGTATATTTATTAGTCGTCTTTTTCATTCTGCGTGTAAGAACCATCAAGCGATACCTCGGTTTTATCGGAGAACGGAAGAAAGCCTGCAGCCGTGGAACCTCAAACCCCTCCCCATCGACATCTGTTCCAGCCCAAGGCAAGACCCTCCAACACGAAACACCTGAAAGGCCAGCAGCAATTGCAGCAGTCGAGTTCCGTACTGACGTCTGACAGCGATGACTGGGAGGCTCTTAGCCAGGCGGGTTCATCGACTTGCTGGCGCAGCAGCAACGATTCCCTTGTCAATCGGCCTTTTCACCACGTCTGTCCCCTCTCCGAAAATACACTCCAAAACGGCTACGAATCGGAGAGCCCGGATGAGGTTACTCTGGTCAAAACAGCGTGCAAGTACGGCTGCAAGTTATTGCAGAGGGGTAGCGATTTTGTCATCATTTGGCTCCCGGGTAAGTTGAGGTGCTTAACCTGTCTACTACTGATAACACCACCTTGGTTCGTTGTTTTTCCCTGAACTCGCTTATCACCACGGTATAAATGAAAAAAGATATGCGTTACCTGACTCTTTTAGCGTCGTGATTCCTGTAAACGTTCAAGTAGTTCCACGACCACTAAAGGATCCTTACTGTGGTCTATAAACAGCTCATTCTAATTTTAAATATTTTATCGACAAATTGCCATTTGAAAAATACGGTTTTTGCACTTTGAAGCAAATTTAGAACACTGCAAATATCTCATTCTGCTTACCGAAGGAGCGCTTTTTCGTGAATTAAAGAAAAATGAACGATTTGTTTAAGTTTAAGGAATGTGCGTTTTGGATCTTTATTGACTTTTGATCCGCTTCTATCAGATATCACCCAGGGGTGTCGTTATTTTTAAATTTTGCATTGCCTACCTGCAGGTGATGGCTTAATACGCGTGGAGGTACTCAAGGTTCTTCCTTTTGTCAACCACAGAAAGCGGATGTCGATTATAATTCGTCATCCTGAAACCGATCAAATTGTTCTCTATTGCAAAGGTGCTGACTCCGTCATCCTGTCCCGATTAGATCCCCACAACGGTAATTTTTTTTCATTTGTAACCTTTTGATACCACCTACCTTGGTGATACATTTTTTTTTCAGTTTTCTACTTGATTAATGCTCTACGGTTCTTACACGCAGTGTTTATTGTCAATTACTCAGTCAAACAAAACAAAACTTTTGTGAGCTCTAACTGAATGTCGTCAAGTCTGCCCCGAAGATGGACTCACTTGTCAAATCTCTGTTGTTTAGGAGGTTTTTTTGGCTAAATGGTTTAGCTTTTTGCCATTAAAAATCAACAAGGGTCTCACGTCACTACCGACTATGGGTTTGCTGTCAGGTTAGGGTATGCTCTCTTTCCTTAGCCCATTTTCATCTATCGTCACTCTCTTTGAGGCATCAGCTTTGTTCTTCCTACACTAAAAACGACTGGTTTAAAGCTTAAATAGGAGATTGAGCCTCTTTTATCCCAACTCATCGTTGATGCCCTGTGAATTGACTGGCTTTCGATTTATTAAACTTGTCAATTGGTACGTTATGGCAAATGCTTCCTTGGAAATGTTTCTTGTAGACGCGCCAATTTTTATGGCCATGAGGGCACTGGGGAAATCCAGAGGTTGGTAGGAAGACGAGAGGATGCGCTTGGCAGAAATCAAAATTCGTTCTCTGTATGCGTGTGTGTGTGTGTGTGTGTGTGTGTGAAAAGAGCGAAGGCGTTTGCAATCAATTTTTATGCGTTTTGCTGAATGGTTGTGCGAGCATAGAGGGTATTCTTCGGTTCTTTTTAAAGTTGCTCTCTAACCGGCCCTGTGTCTATACTATATGTACTTTTAATTATTTTTTTGTGTAACATCTGTTCCAATAATGTGTACATTTACATAGCGCCATGTGTGATCATTTGGCAACATTTCGCCTTAATTCGACACTACGAATACCCAAGTTTCCAATGCATTACTTATTGCTTGTGGCACCTTTTTCCACCAAATGTCGTCAATGCAAACCACCAACGTACTTAGATTTGTAATAACCATAACTCTTGTAGAAACCACTTGAAATTGTGCCATTTATAGATGATTAAACTGAAAGGCGTTGCTTCTACTTAAACCACACCCTAAACTTGCTCTTACCAGCAGTAGGGAGTGATGTAACCTAGCAACTGTTGTTGTGCTCATTGCAAGCGTTACGGTTTGGAAAGCATGCTTAGTGCGTGGTGGAGTGGTTTGTCTGTGTCAGGTTTTCTTACTGGTCTTAACTTAGTCTTAGCTGAGCAGTTTAGCAAATATGGACCTTTTTCTTCCAGTAAAGATATTTCAACCGGTGTTTTTCTCTGGCGAAAACGGAATGAAATGTGGTTTTTCGTCTTTATCTCAACCCAGCCCCCAATTGAAGTGTCTTCTTGCGTTCGGACTTTTTTATACCTGCGTGGCCGCGGCAGTGGTCGCCGCGCGCCTGACCTGAGCGGCGTGCACGGGCCACGTCAGTCCCATTGAGAGGGGCTCGTGTGTTGGCTGAAATTTTCGTGATCGTAATGAAATAGGCATTTTAAATGCGTGGCCACGGTGGCATGAATCCTATAGGTGCTAAAACAATCACAGCAATCAACCAAATACTGTTCCTACGATGGACCAAGTAGAATCCGTGGATTGTATCCGTTAGCTTAATTTTTTCTAATACATACGCAGTTATCGTTAGTATTTTGATCTTTAAGTTAGGTATCCCTCGCTTTTTTGGTTTTCAGTTCATCTTTGAAGCAGAACTTGCGTTATGTTTTGGAAGGCCTTTAGTCTTGTTAATTTCTTTTGAAATTTTATTTCTTACATATCGCGTCAATTTGGCTCAATCGGTGATCAGATAACATAATCAGTCATGTTCAGATTTCCGCACGACAGTCTACTAACAGTTTTTAATGCTGCAGAATTGGCGAGAGTCGAATGGTTTGAACTTTTATCATCTCTTTCATTTATTAGGGCAACATTTTAAGGTTAGCACCGAGGAGCGTTTGAGGGACTACTCTCGATCTGGTTTAAGGACCCTTGTGATGGCAAAACGGGTTCGTTTATTTTTTTACTTACTTAGTTTTGGCATCGAGTGAGGAAAATCTGGCCTGTAGTCGTTTTCGAATTCGTTCAGTTTGTGTGTTCTGGATAAATTTACTCTGCTATCGCGCATTATGCAGCGCATTCAATGTTGCAGTAATTTTCATTTAGGGTGCAATGTTGAATATGTGGTGACCTAAATTTCCTACGTACCTGCGTAGCATAATCTTGCTTAGAAACGTCAGCGGTTTGCTCATTATTCAAGTGCAAAACCGAAATCATATAAACGAATGGGAATGGGTGCGGTGGTGGCGACGGTGACTTGGGTTAGTTTAGGTCGGCTGTGACATGATAAACCAACTCTTTGAAAATGCACTGCAATTGGTAAGCGAAAAATATAAGAAGAGAACTCTTCAGTAACTTTCCTTAAGGCTCCTTTGGCACTTTCAACCATGACCCCTTGGCTACGCTACGTGTTTCTGTGCCGAATTGCCCATCGAAGGTGTCCGTAGTCCTTTTACCTGAATGCTTTACTAGGCGACTACTGGACAAGTCTAAATGGGGTGTTTTCAACAGTCTGCTTATCAAAGTTGTTCGCACAAAACGTTGCGTGTTTGGTATGTTGCAATCACAAGTCCACTATAACGTAGATGTAAGCTATCGTATCTTTGTCACAGAGTCGCTCTATTTTCATAATCCCTGAACGGACTACACACTGCGCACTGCTTTTCCGAAGTAATCGAGTATTCAATCTCACGGTTAGGTCAACTCAACTGCTGACATTGCCAAACAACTGGAGATTCTACTGCCGCCTACGACTCCAAATGTCCGTTAAATAGCAGTTCCGATTTTTGCATTGTTGGATTGATTTAATTGTTTAGAGTCGTGATTTAGGCTTCCACAGATCCGGTTCATCCTCCGGAGCATGACTCAATTGATTTGACATGCAGTACGTGCTTATAACCTCCTCTTTTTCCCCAGATGGTGCATTTTTCTCTTAAATCTAGGTGATTTCGGAATCCGAATACGAGAGATGGTCTTCTGCGTGGATGCTGGCCGAGGGGAACTACCAGTGTGCCGAGGAACTCAAATTCAAACTGATGGATGAAATCGAGGTCAACTTGGAACTCTTGGGTAAATACCACTTCTTTTGTTCACAACTCTCAGTTGTGTTTGAATGGGTAGGTAAATAAAAGTGCACCTGTGATAGGCTTCTCTCCGAACTAGCGTAAACACCTCAGTTTATTTTATCTTGTGTGTTTAAATATGAATGAGGTCATTATGATTGTAACTCTGATCTGAACCCTAATTAGTTACGTGGACAATTCACAGTTCTGGTGTTTGTTTAGCTCTAGTGTGTAGTGTTTAAAGGTGGAAAAGGAACTCAAAATTGCCTCGTTGCAAATCATTCAATTATGATGTAATGCGGGGCCTTCATCACAATCTTAGATTGTGGTTGGTGTTGAAGACTCTCTGGTAAGACAGTGCAGGGGAATTGACCACTTAAGTTGGGTCTTAAGTGCAAGTGTAGTGTTGCATTTTAACAAGAAGATGGTGAATCAAGGTGTACTGTCAGGTGTTTTTGATTGTGCTATAGGTTAGGGATAGACTTAGAGTCTAACTCTACTTACAGTTGAATGCTACTTTATTCCATACTTTGGTTGATTAGCCTTCGTGACTTCGAGGGTAGCAAGGGCTTCACTCGGCGCTCCTTTTGTGCTAAAACACAGTTTTCTTTCGCTTGAAGGTGCCACTGGCATCGAGGACTGTCTACAGCAGGGCGTTCCCGAAACAATCGCGTCTTTGCGAGAGGCCGGATTAAAGGTGTGGGTTCTCACTGGTGACAAGCAGGAAACTGCGATCAGTATCGCTTACGCTGCAAAACTAATCACTGAAGAACAGAGGGTTTTTACTTTGAATGCAGAGAGTGCGGTAAGCAAATTTAATTTTAACTGCCCGTGTGTTTTGATTCCTTACTTTTTATCTAAAACTATTTTTTAATGTCAAATGTGGTAACTTTGGGAATACTTAATTAGCAAGATCATCGTGTTTAGAATTTTGATCTAGTCATACTTATTGGAATGGGTCAAAGTAATTACGTACTTACCGGCTGCAGCGCCTGACTGGCCAAAATTATGTGAAATTGAACACTTATTTAGAGTAAGCATTCGATTCATTGACTCAAGAATGCCATCCCATCAATACCTCATATTCGGTGATACATTTATACAAATAATAGATTCTTACGTGCTAAATTTCCCTACACCGTTCAGATGCACGTCTGTACCACCTACGATCAAACATTTTGGTAACAGGTCATATCCCTGGCTAGTCTGGGGAGACTGTTATTTCGACGCAATTTTATTGCATCACCATGAACCATGTATTTTATGATTTCGTTTTTATCAAACTGGTCACATTTGTATACTTGGCTTGCGATCCTTTCCCAATGCTCGTCCTTAACTTCTAATCCCCAAAAAAATGTGGAAATTTCTACTTCCTGAAACATAAATACAATCGTTCTTTCTGTGGTCTGTCATCTCGCTATTCCGCACTTCCGATTTCATCCTTACTTAACAGCTTACACAGGGTAGGATTATTAAGACGGAGAAACCGTGGAACAGCAAGGTTCAAGAACTTGTGAATCGTGGTTATTCAACCCCCTAATCCGGTCGCTCCACCTCCTACACAGGGTTCCCCTTTCTCGCAGCACGGCGCCAGCCGCGCGACTCCTCAACCCCTCCTTCATTCACACGAATATTTATCTTGGATTAACCTCACACCTAGGTCTCGATGTGAGCGCAGTTATGACACACACCCGAGCTATAAATACACACGCACAAACCCCACATAGACACAGTTTCGTCAAGTTCTCGAATAAACGGTTGACTCTCTGTCCTTCCACCGACTTCAGCTTTGTTGGGTAGTTAGTGATATATGGCTTCTCAACAAACTTAATGCTTGGGTCCTTCTCGCCTACATATTGACGAAATATCAAAGCAATGCTTTAGCAGATTAAAATCACCCTAAAATCAGATTTTTTGTGACTGGTTAGGAGTGTCGGGATAAAGTTGGTTTGACGTATGTTTTCACTCCTGAGTGTATCACTGAAATAAATGACGTGGAGGCATGTGACTATTCGGCACCAAATCGGTTTCATACAACTTTCTTTTTCGCTTTCGTCAGTCGCATTTCTACAAAATGCAGTGTTGCGGTGTGCTTGACGTAACTTCTTTTAAGCTATTAATGGTTATTGGGATTCTTGAATTTCTGTTCTTATGAAGTCCCATTTAGACAACTTTATCTTTGTGCAAGTAAGTCCCACCCACGTCGCCTTAATTTGCGTCTAAGTGCCTCACACAAGCTCCGAGATGAGTGCCTTTCTATGTCACGTTTATTTAGAGTCATTTCATTGGTGCGTTTAAATTGGGCACCTTTCTCCTTCAGACTCTACTGAAATAGTGAACTCGAGTTAATAATTTTATCATAAGTAGATGTTGCTAGTCTTCTCTAGGTATTAAAAACATGAGGTGCGTTAATTTCTTGATAGAAAATCCATGCAAAATGACCGAATACGTTATTTTGTCTTCTTATATTTTACTTTTTTTTGTCTCACGGTTAATGAAACTTTGATTCGAGTTAGTGATATGTAATTGAATACGCGAATTCCATGTTGGCCTCAAATACAAGTCTACTTACAGGGAAGATGTCTTTTTAACCTTACTACTTGGACAACAAATTCGTGTTCCATTTCCCGTTTGGGTCTTCGGTATACTTCGTTGAACAGTTTTGAAAAAAAAGACAATCGTGTTTGTCAGAACAGGGCAGTAAGTGTAGTCCTTTACGAGAAAGCCATTGTACCTTACTAGAGTGTCTTGGCGAAAGGGGAACCAAGGCTTTGTCTTAGTATAGCTTCAGAACAGAGCTATTCACATCTAGGAGGAGACGAAACGCCAATTGGAGAACTTTCTCGTTGAGCTGTTGCCCGGTGCAAACTTCCCGGAATCCGTCTCCAGCTACTGCCCGTCGAATGTTCCACCCTCTTCTCCCTCAACTCCCCCCTCCTTGCGAATGGACTTTCACGGCGAAGCGGCAGAAGAGCCGGATCAAAAATTTCCGCAAGCAACCGCATCCTGTAACAGTCCCACCATATTACGTGTCGACTCCCACTTTTCGGCTGTTTCTGTGCTGAACAACGAGGTGCCCGTGGATATCCCGCAAGGTAGCGTGGCACTTGTGCTGGATTCAGCCTGCCTAGTCCATGTCCTCGATGATGGCGTGAAAGAGATCTTCATCAAACTGGCCCGCGTTTGTTCCAGTGTTATCTGCTGTCGAGTCACTCCTTCACAAAAGGTTAGTACTCGCCCTTGAGCGCTGTACATGATACTATCACTGCCCCACTCCCGTGACTGCGACTTTCGCGCGTGTTACCATAGCGTTTTATCCAAATTCGCAAGTGAATTAGGTTGCTACTAGTAACCACTGTTAATATGTTCTGGGCGGGACCGTCGAAGAGATTAGAAACTCTGAAAAAGGACATTGAAATCGCCTCTCTAGACACGGGGTTGTAGTGCCCTCTACCTAATGCATGAACCGTGAAACTTTCGCTCTAAGTATGTTAGGCGGTAGGTACCTCAAAATTTGCATTCTTTTAAAACATTCTGTCGCCTTCATCTAGCAACAAATCGTGTCTGACAGCACTGTGATCTGCTTTCGATCTCGCTTGAGTGTAAGTGTGGATTTCCTTTTTTGAACACCAAGTACACTTTGGAGAAATGTCCCTATACATTTGTCAGTTTAGGTAGCCCATAATGTTTTTGGTCAAACAAATGTCAACGACTGTAGTTCTCTAATGACTATGTGTCAAAGGCCCTCGGTCGTGTGTCATTTGGCCCTCCTAATAACTTGGTTAAAATAGGTAGAGCTCGTCAAAAGTCAACTGGAACATCATTAGAATACAGTCAATCAGTAACTCAGCTAATGCCTTTGTAGGCTTCGGTCGTGGAATTGGTGAAACACGAAATTGGAGCCCAAACTCTGGCTATCGGCGATGGAGCGAACGACGTTAACATGATTCAGTGCGCTGACGTAGGCGTAGGTATAAGTGGGCAGGAGGGAATGCAGGCTGTCATGGCTTCCGACTTTGCCATCACACGATTCGCTTTTCTGAAACGCCTTCTCCTCGTCCACGGCCACTGGTGCTACGAGAAGCTCGCCCGAATGGCACTTTACATGTTTTACAAGGACGCGGTAAGTGTCTTAGTGCATGCGTAAATGTGCCTGTTTCTGCAGTTCAGAATTATTGTGGTAGCCTATTAAATACGCAAATCAACTGCTGTCGACAGAGCCCCATTTCTCTTTGTGGTGTTTGCGACTTTGGCGGTAGCACAAAACTTTCTCACACTAGACACTAGTGACAAGTCCCGGAAGTAGAGTACATGTCACTGTGCTGGCGATATTTTTGCCCTCACGACTCATTTTTAGCTCTTTTAATTTGTTCCGCGTTGACTTTCGGCTATTATGTTGTTCAATCGGCGTAAAATATTGTTGTCGATTAGCTGTATCGGGATATGGTTGGCAAAGTTGCTTTGTTTGACCGTCAGGCGCACTTGTGTCATCTATGTTGGTTTTGTGATGTTTAAGGCAAATAAACATGTGTGGTCGATTCATTTTCTCTATTCGCTAGTCATGAATGTTAAAAAATGTAGGCTATTTAGCAAATTTTGTTAAAAGTTCACCCGAATAAACTAAGTGTTGATTTCTCTTTCCAAACCACAGTTTTTTTACTCACAAATATGTGATGCCTGAATTTTTCCTTCGCACTAAGACTTTAACTAATGTTTTTTTTCCGTTTTAGGTATACATATTCTCGCTTTTTTGGTTCCAATTCTTCAATGGTTTTTCCGGCAGTGCCCACATTAATCAACTGGCACAAATCCTCTTCAATGTTTCCATAACTAGCATTCCACCATTCGTGCTAGGTGTGCTGGACAAGCCACTTGATGACCAGACGCTCATGGCTAACCCTAAACTCTACCGCAATGGACGCGACTCTATGGTGAGTTCATACGCAACCTTTAGGATTTTCTTTCTGCACTGCCTCTTGTGATTTTTAGTTGTTTACGATAATGCATTTGCAAATAACTCATTACTTGCTCTTATTCTTCAAAGTACTTTAGTCAATTTAACTTATAGGAGCAGTGTACGGTAGTAATTATGAATGCTCGGAATCCTTACACAAACTTTGGATTGGTGATTTGACTGCCAAGTGTTTAACCAAGAGCAGTAAATTTTAGCACAAGTTGCCACATTAATCGTCAATGGGCCATCTGCTAATTGATTTCAAGTAAACAAAGGCTAATACGCAATCCATTCTGATTGTTAAACCGTGTGATGTAGTGTTGGCACCACTGTTTGCTGGAACTTACTGATCTAAGAGATTAAGTATCATTTCAGAATTTTTTTTCTTTAGACTTATCGATCGTGGCATTTTTGGGTAAACACATTGGACGCCATGTGGCAGTCCTTGGTCATTTTCTTCATTCCCTGCCTTGTATTTCACTACACAAATGCCAGCATGGATGAACTCGGCTCAACCTGTATGAACGCCCTCGTCTTCACATCTCTCGTTCACATTGCTTTGGAGACCAAATATTTCGTAGGTTTTGATATCTCTTACTTTGTATTTCATTGAGAATACTGACCCTCTTCATTTACACACAGACCATCATTCACTGGATCGCTTATGTCGGGAGCTATCTTGTTCTCTGGCTCTTCTTCACGATGGCGTATAATGCTCTTGGTGTTACTGAGATAGCTCCAGATCCGCCGTATTACGTTATCTTTGTACTGATGGGCGACCTGCGTTTTTGGCTCTGCATGGTTATTACAAGCACGACTGCTCTTCTCCCGAGGTCTGTGTCTTATAATACTTGTTCCAGAAGTACTAGCGTTGCTCGAACGTATATTATGACGTTTTTAGGCTATTGATGAACTCCCTGTCGAACACATTTGCTCCGAGTCTTGACACCCTGGCAGCCCGTCTACAGCGGAAATATGGTGTTGGCACCAGTCTACCGATCGGTCGGTACGTGGAGGAACATGATGCTTGTCAAGAAAAACGTAATTTGCGTGGTCGCGTACGAGTTGGTGAGGCCAACATAAGGTCCCGCATTGTCAGTTGGTTTACGTCTGCTGGTCGGCTTCTGCAGCGTATGCCTGCTCTACGAAGAAACATCGATGAACCTTCGGTGGTGCTGGTACGAAACGTCTCACTGGTGTGGACAAAACAGGATCCTGAGCTAATTGCTCACACGCTTCCTCGGTTCAGACCAGTTGCAGGAAATCCACAGCGGAATCTTCGCAGAGCCAATACATTCGGAGGAAATGGGGATTTCAACGGTCAAACCCAAACACATAGTAGGTGTCTTGTCAATTTTTCCGGTTTATGAGGCGTAACAAATTGGCTTCAGGTCATTTTAACCATTATTGGAAGTGAGTCTTCATTGGATAGGCCGTTTTCCGGTTCATATGTGAAGGGTCTCAAAATTTTCTTCTCCGAGTATTCACTTCCGAATTTTGTGGATCATCATTAGGACATTATAGGCAAACGCTCATGTTGTTCTCCTAAGTTTGGTTTTGCATCTTCACAATGCGTGCACGTGCAGTGTGCGCTATCTTGACGAAACTCAGTCCTGTTGATTGATCGCTTGTAACATGACTTTCCCCTTTTCAAAAATGCTTCGATTTGGGTGTAAGGTTTACTTACCTTTTTGGTTATTACTTTTTTAACCAGAATAGACGCACAGGAAGTAACTGCAGTTAGGTGTATCCAATGCTACTTAGACTGATTTACGTTAGAGTTATAGAAGTAAATATGTGCTCTGTGGAGTAAAATCACCCAATGAGACAGACCTAGCGAGGAGCTAAACTGTCAGCTGAGTGACGCAAATTCATGGTAAAAGTTCAAATCGACATCGTTGCACCAACTACTGGTTTTCCCTTTGGAATAGTAAATACTTTGACTGTCGATTACCAACGTCGTTCTCAAACAGAAACGACGATGATACCTACTACAAGTGAGTACCATGCAGAATGTGACACTGTTATTTGTGCATCAAGTAACATGGGAGCACTACCGTGTTAGGCGCGGCACCGTTGAGCTCCTATTGTTTTCCTTTTTTGTATTAGCATCCTTTTTTAAAGTCATAAATAAAGCGCATAATTTAATTAACCATCTTTGAAGCAGTTAATAGTATTTCTTTCGTTTGGGGCTAAATTTTTGATACCTTGTGTGCACTATTAAGCGATATCGGGACTTAGGCAATATTAGCCCTTTACAAACAGACTTATCAGAGAGTAGTAGTTAATCTTAAAATTGCTAGCGAGCTCCTGCCAAATAGGCGCACGCCTGCCCATACATGGTTTCCATACTTCTGAAAAAGTTGCAAAATCAGGTTTTGTATAAATTAGCTTTGGGTTTCAAATGTTGCAACCTACACCAATGTAGGCTTGATTTTTCTCAGTCAAAACTGATTTAGGAATAACTAAGTTTGTACCATAGTTTATGCCAAGAGCTTTAACCTTGGATTAACCACATGGACAACTGAATGAAGCACAAAGCAGGGTATAAACCACCATACAATGTCTAGGTCCTTTCTTCTACCTGTTGATAGACAATCGTCCGGATCGGAGCGGCCCCTACATGACGAACACCTCAGGCGACTCCTATCTCCATCGTCCTCAAAGTTCTCAGAGGCCACCCTAGGTCTGGCAGCTGCCGCTCCTCTGAGGTGACGGCTCGAAAAAGTCAGGATGGTCTCAGTCCCCCCCCCTTGTCTCCTCACATCCCCTTCTCACTAGGGGTGACCCCGAGAGCTGCGTGACCTGTCTTTCATGTACTGAAAGAACTTCTTGTGCCATTCCAGTTCAAAGTGTTGCCTGTTATTTCACCACGCCCATGCTCCTTCATGTTCACATGACCTGTAAATTCTTTATTGGGCGTTGGTTTATTTTCGTAATTTTTTACTCATATTTTAGGGTTAATTAATAACACTTCTCTGTGTTTCACCCCGATCTTTTCTGAATCGGTTCAAGGAGACATGGGCAGCTAATGATCGCCCCGTAAACCAAATTAGGCAGTGAGACTGTTGGTCGTGAAATCCGCAGTTAGCATTGCAAATTGGCAGATGTAAAAAGCGTGAGCAACTCAGATCAGGCGGTAAACTTAGTTTGATTTTATGAAGCCACAAACGTGTGCTAATGTTCCACGCTCCAAATCATGTTGATGTCCTGAAAAGACCTCAAAACTGAGAGGCGAGTTTTGCGCAATGCGATGTTATTAGTTGCCCCCGAAAAATCTCATCTGTCTGCGTGCCTAATTGACAATGGTTTCGTGGGTGGCTGTGGGAAGTTCTTAAGTAAGACATATGCGGTACCCAAACTAGTTTGACTTGAAAAAAAGCAGGCAATGTTGGGCGCTCGGGGATAGCGGAATCATTAACATGACAGCCACACCTGCGTTTTGGAGTCGTTGACCCTTAGCTCGACCCAGGATCATCACCGTGAAGTCACAAGTCCACTATCACATTTGTGTGCCACTGCAACTGTGTTTCAGAGGAAATAATCGGCCCTTCTATTTTCGAAATCCAGCATTTAATCTCATAATTACTGGTTACCCCTTGAGGTGCCGCGATACCTGTCTATCGTTCAATGATATCTTATTAGTTTTTGGCAATAAATGGACCGCTGATTTCCTCTCGATATAAACTAGACTCCTCGTGCTTCTCGACAGCGAGTCGACTTTTGCTTTGATTCAATGTTACATGTTCATCACGTTCAGAGTCATTATGATGTCTTTATTTTTCTTTAATTCCAAGACCCAACATCTCTCTCACCCCTCGACGAGTAATGAATTGGTGTCACTGTTCACCTTTAAGTTACTAAAGTCACCGGCAGTGCCTATCCTTGAGGCCCGCGGTTTTGCATTGCTGGTACCGATATTGGTTACATGGTTAGAATCTGAAATAGCGCCAGGTCCCGCGGTGCCAACATGCCGAAAGAGAAGAGCCCTTTAATTACCTTGGCTAATGTTACTAGGTGAGTGAGGGGGCCAAAGTTAAGCAGACCAGAGAGAGGATGTTGCAGACCCTTGAACCGCATCAACTTTGAAACCACAATGCCTAGCACTAGTGCGTGGGGCTCAGACACAGAACTGGAATTCAGTAGTATCCTCTAACAAACAATTCAACCATGACGTGATTATGACCACTTCCTACCCAAATATATGAAATTTGTTAAAAGAGCGATGTTTAGGGAAATCCGGTTATCCTTATTTTATTTAAATCGCTTCTGTCTGCACTGAAATAAATTCTTCACAACACAAATAATTTGGTACCCAAGACACCAATCGGGATACGGCATTTGCGAAGGCGGCTCAATGCAGCAAACATCTCGGAGACGGCTACACATTGAAGTAAACAAGGCCGTCTCGGAGTGACTTTCAAAGTAGAATATGGGATGTTCAAATTTTACAGATGGGCATTACAAACTGTCTTTACGTCAGAGATCTCAACCTGTAATGCCTGCGAAAAACATGTCATAGAATGGGTAGCGCTTCTAACTGTAGGATGAAATGCCGACTATATGATTAAGCAATATGACTGGTTTTTCTATTAAATAGAAGAAGTCTTAAGCGGAACCTCAAAAGCGGCTGGTCATTTCTCTTGCTGCCAATCTTTTACCTGGCCAAGCCAATTAATTTTTGCCGACCTGAGATTTAGATGGTTGATAACCAGCACGTGCAGATGTAAAAGGAAACACGGAAAGGAGATGATGATACTGTTGCTCTCTTCAAAGTTTCTCCTTCTTTCCTCCTTTGGTTGGGAAACCCGGGATGGAGAGAGGAGTACAACATTTATTAGAACGTCTTAAAAGGGTTCCAGTTTTTCTCCGTTCGTAATCTCTCACTGGGTCCCTTTTTGAATTTATACACCCAGTGGACGGTAAACCACTTTAGCATGCTCCGCATTTCAACTTATATATTGGCTATATGCATTACTAATGCATATCATTTTCTGGGATAACACATGGCTTTTAACGCTCCGAGCCGCATTGTTCTCTTCGGGCCTGCGGGTGTCAACGGTTTGCAAATAAGTTTTTGTCTTCAGTAATGACACTGATTTTTCTAGAATGGAAGCAGAACACCTTGGTGCATTTGTCTCTGAGTAAGTGCTGCTCTATTTTTGAGCGGCAGTCAATTAAGAACGAACAGTGAATGACATTGATGTTCGTCATTGGAATTCCGTCGTAGGATCTTATGCGTTGACAAATGTGTCCTAAGTTTTTTCTCATTAGTAATAACAGTCGATTTGCCTTTTATGAATACCTTACTCAAGCCAAAGAGACGTGGGTCTGTCTCCAAGTGAAATGAGTCGTCGTATAATTAAAATTTCTAGCTTACTGACTAATGTGTTCTATGGACATTCATATTGGATTTGAATGGATACGCTTACCTAGAATCCACAACAACTCAAACAATTATCCTGGTACGTTTGACCTTTCCATGTCTAAGCAACTGCCCTATACTTGTGTAAATGAATGACGAGCTTATATTAAACAGATATATAGATAGACAACCACAGACTTCATTGATGCAACAAAGTACAGCTAAGCACAATATAAAGCCTTTCTGGTATTGCTTGGTCACAAGTGGCAATATTGTGCCAAACGTATGAAATTCATATGAAGCATGCAGTACTAGATATTGGTAGATTCGATCAGAAGCGAGATGACACCAGGTATGGTCAAGTATTAAATTTCTAGGTTATAATTTTAATATAATACCGAAATTTTCCCATTTTTACTTGGCGATTATGGAAATGAATGAAGACGCAACTAAATATAAGCATTCCTTCGAATCACTGAAAGCTGGATCTCAATTAGCCTACCATTGATAGGCTCCTTATTTTGCAGGAGCTAAGCCACTAATTACGTAAACTACTGTCAATTAGATTAACTTCGTAAACCTGAGTGTGCATGAACATCTAACACCGCATTAATTAGAATAAGCCGATTAAGCATCTTAAGGCTTATTTTACCTACTTGTTTATTAATTTGAACTTAACTTTATATTTGGTAATAGTAATTCTCAAAAATCTTACATCCAAGGTGCTAGAAATATTCCAACGTAACTCATAAGCATTGGTTTTTTAATCAACAAATGATCACCGCCTTTAACCTGTGACAGAGAATGAAGCACTCGTTTTTGCAAAAAACTATGCAAGTTATTTAGAGATGGGTAAGAATGCCAGGATTATTCAGAACTCCTCTGTCTACAACCTACAGAATCAAACTGCGTCGTTTTGGGCTGCTGATTAGATACAAAGATATGCGGTCAACGAGTGTAAATAATATGCATGTCAAATGAGATGTTTTGCGATGTGAAGGTAATATGAAAATTAAAAAGTTATGAGTGATTAATTAGTCATGTTTAAGTGTCGTTTGAATGTCACTAACACTATGGTCAGTAGCTCTCCTCAAAAATTAAGAAACAGATTGCATGGCTTGATTGCTGCGGAAATCGAAATCTGGATTATGTATAACTACTATGATTAATTACTTTGTGTTCAAAATTTTGAAGACGCAAGATGGCTTCGTTCGGCTATGGCGATTCTAAAAAGATAACGGAAGCTATAATGTTTTACAAATGACCAGTCTCAATATTTATTCATCCTCCTGACTTGATGTTAAGCAAATTGATCCTCGAACTGTGAGTGCATGTCCTTATTCTTACTGATCCTAGCCTTTATTCACACTATTGGCACTGACCGGTGAAATTGCATGAAATAAAATAATTGAAGAAAATGATTCAATTTGTCAAATTAATGGTTACACTTCTATTTCCTCCAGTTATATATTCATATCTTGGCACTTCATATCAATCTGGCCCTATCTACTTCAGTTAGTTGGATGCCTCTACGTAGGTTAAAAAGCAGAAGGAAGAGAACCGATGAACGTGCCATGAGGCTGCAGCCAAAGAAATTGGAAACAAGCAAATAGACGCAGTAAAATATAAAATTCGTTGGACGTCGGAATTTGAGGAAAATCGTTTTTGTAGCGAAAGAAACTAGTCACACTATACAGCGAACTAAGTAACTCGTTGGCAATATTGTTGACTAAGGTAATAACCAAATTTTAAATCCTAATGCATTTTACTGATCGCTTTAACAAATCGTTTGTTGCAAGTGATTGTTAATCGCAGATCTTTTCAGCTGATTCTAGTTCCTGTCGCTATCGCAATTAAAAGTATATGGTCTTTCTAAAGACAGCTGTGGCAAACAATTAACTAAATACGTCTTAGACCTCCCGGATAAGATCCCTTTTACTTAGTAGTCAAATCAATTAATCCAACATTTTTTTTTCACAATTTTCTGCAATATTTTTGAAAGTCTAATTTAATTGTTAGGTATGTCGTTTAATTTTTACAGAGCAGGCTGCAAAAATTAAAGCAAAACTAACTTTAAAAATGATTAGTTTAAGGGACATGATGATGTTGATGATTTAACGGGTTCGTTCCCGCACTTTTGCCCACTTTCTTTAGTTTGAGTGTCGTCTTCTGTTGGTGATGAGCGGAACTCCGGGCGTTAACTATTATAACGCTGCTTCTGACGCTCAGATGGAAAGTCGTTACACCAGAGCGAAGAAGTTATTTGTTGAGCATCCATTGGTTCCTTTGGGTAACCTCAACCATTTTAGTGTTTTATTTCCTTTAGGTATCTTATTCACAGGTATCGTTCTCTTTAACGGTGCACGGAAAATGCGCTCAAACAATGGGACTTCGATGCAGAAGATGATGCGCTGGAGAATTTATGGGCAGGGCGCCTCTCTTGCAATGCTTGCTTACTTGTCTTTTAAAGTTCATAATGCTTACAAGAAGGAGGTTGCTGAGGACCCGCCACTTGAATGAGGTTCCAGGTCTTCGCAATAGCCAACTCAGCGCAGAAACTTTAAATCATCCCATACTCCTTGACTTCATATTGTTTATTCCCAAGAATGACTTGGGGTTTAGCCTGTCATTAACCCTAAATTTTGCGAATCTGCATACGCGTTAACTGAATTCTGTTTCGGTCATTTAATATTGAAAGCATTTGAGTCATTTCGACACTTGTGCCTCTTCTCTGGTGTCATACTCCTAAACTCGCCCAAAAATGTACTGGAGTTGTGAGAACTTGCAACGGTCCTTCATACTGCGGTAAGGTTCATTCAAAATTCTTTCGTCTCCCAGAATCTCCGTGCTTTGTGACCCAATAAAATTTTGGTGAGGTGATTGAGCTAATATTGTTAGAATTTTGTCTCTAGTTTAGAGTGGTTTGTTGCCTTTATACAGTGCGTCTTTTACGACTGACTGAATTAGGTGAGTTAGTTCAGGTGATAATTTGAAATTGTACTTTGACTTAAGGGGTGTTAAGGCAGACTTGATTTCCAGTAAAGTGAAGCTGAACATACATATTTTTGCACAGCTCCCAAATGCGAGGATTTGAACTTAATCAAGTCCTATAACCTGCTGCCTGTTCCCACTGACGGCCCTGTGGCATTTTTTCCCTCGAATAATGTAACTAACTCCTTTCATGTTACTGTTTGCCGACCATATGTCACACTGCGGTTGGGCAACTCGGAGTTCTGATCTACGTCTTATGCCACGTCGGCAAGGGAAGCTGAGGCTCTTGTGGTACGTGTCGATGCGGTAGAAATAACAAGTGGTGCCTCTGTAAATAGTGTTTTTACAAGCTTCGACTATCCCTTGTCGGCTTGAGTAGTAGTGGGAGTTGGGAGCCGTGTTCAATTAGCTTTGCGGGTCATGGTGCGCTAGATTTAAGGGTTAAGTTTATTAGGTTGTAATTGGCCTACGGGGTGTGCAATGGTTAGAGGTTAGTAAAAGTCGTTTTAGGTAAAGCCCTGAATGAATCTGGCGCCATTGGCGAGCCTCGGTTCCCCCCAGGCGGTGGGAGCGCAAATTAGATTTTAGGCCACATACATTGGCAGCAGACAGTCCCGTGGAGGGTACGCCTACGCTCTTGGGTCTTTTAACCGAGTGCTTCACAAGAACCATGTTCACGCCAGCGCCTCGATCAGATTTCCAGTCAATCACTTAGTCAGGGATTTACTAGTATGAATCGAAGACCTGTTAGTCCCTTACGATTGACGAACATCCCCAAACTAACACCAATTCACACTTTGTTAAATCAATCCACGCTTTAGTGGCTGTCCGCGTAGTGATTCCAGCAACCTTTTCTCACGTGCGTCAATTTAACATTTGAATTTTCACATTGACAATGAGAAATAAGTATACTTGTTTGTTTGATCCTTTTAAATTAGTAAAAGCAGTTTGAATTCTCAGGTCGAGTAAAGTAGATCTAAACTAAGTCGAATAGCGAATTGGAAGCAGTGGGGTCAGCAAGAAATTGTGCCAAGTAAGATTTGTGAGGCATTCGTGAATTAAGCCCGTTCACTGTCCACGTTAACATCTCCGATGCCAATGTTAAGTGGGGTGACGTTTAATTTGCTCTGATGCAGCACGAATGTCATGTTTTAATGAAGTGGGGCTTGTGCGTCTCGCAACATGCCGCAATTAACTACTAGCATTCACTATCGATTGGTGTGATTGTTTTCCACCAGGAGCGTTCTGGTGTGCCTCGAATACGCAAACACCACCACGGTCCGAAATTAATTAATTGAAACAGCCAAGAGCACATGCACACATGGAATGGAAGGAGCAGGAATTTATTGGTTGAAATGAACATCCCAAGGGTCTCACGTTTAAAAAGAAAGACGTAACTTAAATAGGCAGAATGAATCTAGATGGCTTGTAACCTCTTATACGTTTTTGGTTTAATTTCTTAGCCACGCAGAAATCCATCATCCAGTTCCTTGCTGGAGCAAAATCGCGGCAACCATTTGAAATTACGAATGTGATTTCAACCGACTAGGCTTGCATTGATGACTAAAATAACGGCTGCTATGGCAATGGTATCAACTCAAATAGCAATGTTCAAAAGCAAGATAACCTGTGTACTACCTGTTTTACTCCTCGCATGTTCAGATTTCACAGAGAAGTGAGGCAAAAAGTAACACCGTCGAAAAGTTACGTAAGGAAGGAATGAATATAAACAATATACCTAGTTCCCTTGCGGTTACCTGTCTCACAATTTCAAGCACTTTGCGTCAAGCAAGATATTATGGGAAGCTATAGATAGGAAGACGAGTAAAAATCTAGTGAGTTAGTTCAATTTGACATCATGTTCATACAATTACCACCAAACGACTCGGATCTCAATGCAGTTCAGTTGTCTTCCAGAGTTATAAAGAATACCCTCTCAAAGTCAAACCAATAGCAGTTTTGGAAGTCAAAATGTGGTACCATTCGTCCGAGTTATGTTTGGAAAACGCAAATGTCGTTCACCGAATCGCAAGAAGTTTGGTGTCTTCCGCTTACACGAAAGTAGGGCAATTGGTAGACAAAAATGGCAACAGGCCTGATTATTAAAGACTTATATTTACTTAAATCACCGTTCGTATGCAATTCCATGGCAAGTATTACAACAAATTGACAAATTATACATCAAATTCCTAGTTTCCTCAAGCATTCCAACACAACATTTACTTCCTTTACTTCTCAATTTTTGTAAGTAATTTGGGTGAGGACGATTCCCATTAGCCTAATCAACGGCGAAAGAGGATGTCAGATGATGATTGTAAGTAGAAGGAAACTGTTCGGTCTTGCTTCCAAAAGTAATAAACACTCCTTTCTATCGAACTAGCTGATATAGGATTTGATAGCCTTCATAGCTCGAAAGCCCGAGTCAGTTAGCTGCAATTTCACTTCATAAGTATTTGCCAGGATGCATGAACCAATTCAAACACTTTTTGGCCTAACAATAATTCCACAGGTTACAAATATTGTTAGTATACTATCTCGACTTTGTAGTCTGAGCCAGCATTTTCACTTTGCAGCGTGATGTCATGCAAGTGCGTTTAATTTTTTTGATTAGTGTTCACTTAATCTAAGGAGTTTATAAAATAAAAGTTCTATTGCAAGTTTTTGCCCATTGAAATTCATAAACCTTCAGCTGGATACCAGAACATGTTTTTTTAATTCTCTTTATCGGAAATTAATTCCTACGTTTTATTGATGACATATTTAAACTAGATGGAGCGCTGACATAATGGAAAGTGACTATTTAATTTGGCTATTGAATTTATAAATAGAAATTTAAAAAAAATATGCATTTAATTACAATCAATTGCCCAGGGCCAAAAATCTAGTATATCTCACTTCAGTGCACTTTGTTGTACGGTTGAGTGTAGTAATTTTTATTCTATGCTCTTATTACGAAGTTATAAATCTCTTTTCTTCGAATAACATTTTGAAGTTCATTTTATGGGTAAAATTAAGACACCTTACTGTCTCCTTCAGTTTGTTCCTAATATCTAATGAGTGGACACAATTTATCTTCATGTGAGTATATAGCTGAAATCCATTGCACGTAGCAACGGCACACTCGTCCTCCATATTGACAGGTAACAAGTCTGTTAAGCTCATTAATTTCCGTGTGTTGGCGTGAGAATATTTGTTGGGCTTAAACCAGTACAAATTTGATTCTGGGATTGTGAATGTCGTCTTGAATGGCATTAGCGATATTTTTGGCAAAACTATTGTAGTATAAGCAAGATGCAGAGGATCAACAGGGGTTTTGACCCTGAATCAAACTTTGCTGACCAGTTCACAAACATCAGAAAATTATCGGAGTTTCGAAACGAAGGGTTACGGATTCAAAACAAACTCAAAACACGATTTACCACGATTTATATTCTTACGCCTGCCGCGCTTACTATCTTACTGATGCCAAGTTCAAGACAGGAGCAATATAGGACAAATTTAAATGTGTAGTAATACTGTGCTTATAAATTGTACTAATTAGGATTCAACAATTTGAAACACGTCAAACTTTTTTTGTTTTCATCGGTGAGAATCCAGACGATTTTATTGTAATACAAATGATATTTCGTCAGGTCAATTTTCTGTAGACCCTTGTCTCCATGTCATGTCAACACTTTGTTTCCACCAAGCAAATAAATCTATTAAGTGTGTCAGTAACCAAAATCACGCACTCTCTGAGAACCAATACTCAAACCTTTTGTTTAAAGTGAAGCACCACTTTTCCAGTACGAAACAAATTAGCGACGCAGATCTGCCTCATATCACAACCAACATCTCAACCGTTAACCAGTTGTAATTTCTCACTCTAAATACACTGTCATCCAGCACTCACATGTTTACCACACACGATGCAGCACGTCTGCCACTTCTTTCAAGGTCATCAGATTAGAAAAGAGGGTTGAATTGCCGAGGGCAACGTAGAAGGCAGAGATTCCATCGACTTAATTAAGCCGGCTTTTCCATCTCCAAACATCAAGCCACGGTCAAAGCCAACTCTCTATCCCTCAGACGACAAGCTGACTGTTACGAGCACAAGCTGAGGCATGGACGTAAAATGGCCAGATTATAACCGTGCATGACATCAACATCGTTTTTGTTTTAGCTGCTTAGAGGATTTGTGTTGGCCTGTCTTCAGATCCTAAAAGTTTCTACACATCTTCCTGTCAATGGCTCACAATTGTCTGCTCCCCTGTGGGAAAAGGTTCGCGATTCCTTCGACTAAAGAGGAGAGCCGTAGTGAATTATATTAATTCACGTCCATCAATTTTGTCGCCGCGTATTCAAACTTTTCACGCTCTCCTCTCCGCGTCTCCATCAGTCTTGGGAACTGGTGTGTTCAGGCACTCCTGTGCACACACCTCCCATGCCACTACCACCACGCTCCCTGTCATTTAAGTGATTGTGAATTTACTAGTTCATTCGAAATCTATTGTTTAGTTACTGCTATCAGTCACGTTCCTTTCTGTGAACTTTTAAGACTTGCATTCACGAATAGTTCAACAAACGCAATAATACATTTGTAGACGGCTTTTGTAAACGGTCGAATCTTTCTCTCGCCCACTGTAATCTTCCTTCTCTCAGTACTTCAGGCCATAACAAATCGGTAGCCCAACGTGATCTCTTGGGTCAATTGATCTAAAATGACTCAGGGCTTCTAAAACGACCCATCTAGACACGGTCACTCGGCTCAAGCCAACAGATTAATTCCTGCTGGATTTCATCGTAGGTTAATCAATGCAAGAAGATCCTGGATTTGTGCAGGTTGGGAATCTGGCTTCCCTTGAGCAGCAACTACTTATGCTTTGTTTGAACCACCTATCTGACTAGAAGGCAGGTGAAGAAAAATGAATCTAATCAGTCACCAAAAGGAATTTATTATCATTAGCAATAAGATGACAGACGGTGTGATCAGGGTGTTTTTACCGAAGACCTTGTTAGACGATCCTTGAACTCAGAGGAGGAATTAGGTTTGTTGAAGGCTCCGGCCTGTTAGCTTAAACCACCCAGCGGCCACCGTGTTGAATCTACCCTGGTATCCTCGAGGACAAACAGGACTGGCGAGTTGAATGGACTAGTAAAAATACAGTCTGAATGGTCACATGCATAAAGCACGTAGTGGTGGTACATGCAAAGGGGTGAACGAGCAGGCGGCTCCGCGTGACTGAGGGGCACGGCGTGAAAAGGGAGACATGTGTGTGCGAGGCTGCAATGACCGGGTTATTGGACGTGAATCAACACAATTCACTTCAAGTTGGAACTTAACTCCACAGAGTGCACTACCTACTTCAACAGTCTCGAAATTGCTTTACCATATTACGACAGAAAATTGAAACATGCACATCGACCTTATGAAAGATCACTGCGCTACTGATGTCGTATTAACGGTTTGCACAGGGACCATGATCCGCAGTGTTGATTTCTACTGGCTTTCGATTTAGCGTCCATAAGAAAAACCAGATCCACTGAGGAAGAAAATAAGCCAACACAAACCACGATACTTAATTCACTTTCTAAAACATCGACGTAGAATCCGACACGAGGAAGTCTGTCAGTGGCATGAGAAACTTTACATGGCAAAGTACCAAGGCAATAAATTCATCCAAGGACGCTATTTGACTTTAAACAGTCCTGATTTTGACTTTATGTTACGTACCTTGATTGAAAAGAATGTAAAAATTTTCAATAGAGTCGGTTCTTCAAAAGGACCACAACTATTGCAGCGGGCATTATCCCAAGGTCGAAAATAATTATTCTAAAACGATATTTTATCTGAAAGGTCGTGCATCGCAGCGAACTAAATGTTCTATGGTGATCATGGAATTCGGTTCCCAAACATGTGTCCCAAATAAATGCAAAAGCCAATGATGTAAGAACAGTGTTAACCGAAAAAAACTATGGCGATCTGAAATTCACGGGTAATATAAGTTCAACAGCCTGCTATCTGGGCTTTCTAACTCAAAAAATCCAACCCATAACTATCAAGAAAATAATGTACTTGGTATTAGGTGCAGATGCAGAACTCTGAATACAAATAATCGAAGTCCCTGCCTTGCACGCGAACTGGAACACGGATGAGTCACCGCTTTCCCAAAGTCTAACAATACAGGACCTCGTTAAGAGAGCTTTACACTGTTCTAGCTCAAGGGCCAATTGCACGTTCAGATAAGACCACAAATATTTGGCGTGGGCTGACTTGAGTGAAATTCAGAATGACAGTACACTCAAAAATGAGTGATTCGATAGGAAAGGAAAGGCCCAGATGAATGCACAAAATGGTATGCTTAAACACGCATGATAATAGAAATAAAAAGTTGTCAAATTCTTGAAAAGATATTCTTAAGGATACCGATTCCTCGATGGAAATGTTTGAAAATTTCTGTGAGCATGTTCCTAAAAAGGTGATTTAAATAAAACAAGCATTTTATGACCAGAAATGTTCCCATTTCTGTCCATAAGTTGTTTCAGTTTCACGTTACTGAAGGAAACCAGTCTTATAACGAATTGAAGAATAATGCTTACTTTCTCCAACCAGTTACTAGGAATAGCATTGCATATTAACTTCAAGCAACTACAAATGGTTTGACTTCAAGAAGTTAATCTTTGTAACTCCGAAAATCTGTTGAACTACATTGAATTACGGGATGTTGGTTTTTAATTAGAATAAGCTTAACTCCAAACGAGCACAGTTTGTCAATAGACTGAATCCAGCGTGGGGTTACCTTCTACCAACGTGTTTCGACTTATGAATAGGAACATTGTCCTGAAGACCGGATGCTGTATAGGCGACCAATACACAGCCTAAAAATTTTAGCGCTTATCATAATTGACGACCATCCAAGCCGTATAACTATTCTAATGTTTTGGGCGATTCGCTTGCGAAAACGACTGTTTGCATAGAACCGGTTTTGGGGCTCCTTAGATTGATCTTCTTTGCACGATAAGTACCCCTTCAAGTCAAATTGGATCGATCGAATTTATGCTTTCTCGATAAGTATGGATTTTTTATGGCTGATATCTGTCTAATCAAATAGCTCACGTATGCCTTATGGTAAGTGAACACGTGAATTGTGGTAAATCCTCGCTCGGAACTACTATAATGAGTTGGTTTAGGGATTCATTTATTAGATTTTGTTGTCTTCTCCCGATATTGTTTTCCTTTTTTTTATTTCGCATCGCTTTTCTTAAAAAAATATTTCCATTTAAAGACATCGATATGCCCATCATTCTTCTAGTTTTTTCGATTTTCACTAATTTTCATAAAAAATTCTCACTGTCTCATAATTGTGTGCAGTTCAATATCGCTGAGAGACCACTTTAGTAAAATGAACACGATGAATACCATTACGAGTGTAAAGTGAGGAGTAGTCTGTAATTGAATGGGGAGGGATATTTTGTACAAGGGTGGACAGAACACTAGGTCCAGCTATCTGTCACAGGGCAAAAGAGTGGGAGGATTGAGTCGCGGATATTTCAAACTGCCGAGTACAGCCTTATGGTGCCCGAGACTAAGGTGACTTAAATATGGAAACGATTAGTTTAGGTATGCAAAATGGATATCCAGATTAGCCAGTAAGGAACTTAGTATGTGGAGCGAATGGGTTACACCCGCTTGTACGGTGCCCCGTATTCTGTGACTGACTCAAAAACCCTTCGGCTTGACGAAAGATAAGGGATTGTATAGGAGAAATGGGGGCATTGCAAAAAAACGGAAACAATGGCAGGCCAGTATGAAGTTAGTTACCTAAATGCTGCCTCACATTATTTTTGTGAGAGACAACAGGGTGGAACAATTTATGGTGAATTTATGTACGAACTCTTACAGAGCAAACCCAGCTACCTTAAATGCCGACAATGGAAATGAACTTTTACAGAAACTAACATGGACACGCAATCCTGAAATTATTTTTGAAGGCCTATTTTTTCTTCGTATTTCTTATCGGGTTCAATACTGCTTTTACGCACCTGCATAGTACATACAAAAATCGTGGCAATCCAATAACACACTATAAAATTAATTTTTTTCTTTTCCTAACCATGCAACAAAGATAACCCAAATCTGTGTTGAAGAGCGTATCGATCATTCAGTCTTGTAAATCAAACTGTTACCAAAATATCACGATTGAACCTAAGAAACAAAAGAAAAACCTAGGACACAACTTTAGAATTAATTAAAAGCTAAGAGTATGCTTTAAATTGCGAATTTGGATTTTTTTGAAAGAAATAGGAGACGAATGCAAACAATGGCCTCAACGTATCTTCTCTGCGCAAAATAGATCTGCTATTCGAGGGAAAATGGCCAAAGAATCACAGGATAATTGACCATTGATGGCTGCAAAATAAAAATAGACTATGCCGTAAATTAAGGAATTTCTCTAAGCACGAGAAGATAGCATAAATTTTGCAGGTCCGAGACGGGAAAACCGAAGAGAGCTCACCGGATGGATGACGCGATAAGCGGTCTGCCTGTCGGCTTATCATTTGTATGCTGCACTTACATTTACTTAGCTAGTATTGTAATGTAAAAGTTCTAGCAATATTCAAAATCTAGATAAAAACTGGGTTTGCATTCTGCTGGCATTATTCACGACTCCAGAAGTAGGATCTAGACCCATTTAAATATTTTTCATTCAAGTCGTGAGATGTGAAAATTTTTTAATTGAATTAGAGCTTAAAATATACATGTATGCTAACGCCCAAAAACATTAGCTAATTAGTTTTATGAAACTCAGCCTATTTACTTTATTCCTTACAATAAAGTTAGATTTTTGAAACAATTTCCGGGTATATATTCCCTAAATTCAATATTGTTTAAGCTGAGAATGTTGCAATTAGTATCTCTGCATTTGAAACTTTAAAAATACATTCAAAGTAAAAAATTAAGGAGGAACATTACCCAATTTTTTTAAATTAAGAAAGAAAGTATGTTTTAACTAATGACTTTAACCTAGATCGTAGTTCGTGCGCTTTTGAAGAAGTTGGGCGTTTGCATGATGAAAAATGGATTCTCTCTAATATTTGCGGCCGTGCTGCTGTTGGCTCCGGTTGATTTAACAGTGTCTTCGGACAAATGTAAAATACAGCAGGAGATGTTTTCAAATTTTACAAAAAGTGGCCGGTCTGCTGATTTTGTATGGTTGATATTTCATAAATATTTTTGAAGTATTACTTCAAGAACGACACAAAAGAGACTATCCAATTGACCTGGGCTGGTGATGAAATTGGAGTATTTCAGATCCTTTTTTTATTTTCATAATAGGTAATTATTTTGGTTACGATGAGTGAAAGTGACCAGGGTCTTGGTCAACCATCGGATATCTATCGAAGGTAAGGAAAGTATTCATTTAGATACCTTTTAGCATTGACAATGGGAAAACATTCGATAGAATAACTGCAAACCTTGGAGAAAATATTTACATCAAAAGAGAGAACGGTCTTCAAACCAGGAAAATTCTTCATGGAATGAGAAAAGTAGGCCACCTAGTGATAAAGTGATGGAATTTAGAAAAGATTTATATTATTTGTCATGACATCACTAGCAGAAATAACTCGCTTATTTATTCGACCCCTGATTCGGGAAACAGCTGGACGAAATCAATATTGCCGTTTATTTTAAATGGAAAGCTTAAATTTTCTCCTCGTGATTCAGAGTCAAAACTTGTCCTTACAATGGATAAACACACAAGGGTAAATTATGCTCTCCTCTTCCGACTATGGATAAAGACTCTTTTTGTTTCAGAGGATGGTGGTTTGATTTGGAAAACGGCACAACATGACGTTCAGGAATATTTCTGGTCGGGCTTCACGGTCGATAGTAAAAATACCATCTACGCCCTTCATGGTGCAAGCACAAAAAGTAAGCTTTGGGCACCTGCTTTTTCTATGACTACATTTATGAAAAATTCAAAGATTCATTAAATATGTTGCTGGCTGTCACGGAAAATAATCCACTGTTTAAAAGAACCGAGGTAACATTCTGAGTATAGCACAGCTATTTCTTCATTTCAATGTTTCTTGTACTCAAGCACGGGATGGTTACCCCGATTTTTGGGCTGGTTTTCATAAATATCACCATTTAGGTAAAATGTAGGTAGAATCAAAATAGTTTGACGCTCTCTCATTTTTTTAAATAGGTGTACAGTTCTTTCATCTCCCCTAATCCAGTTTTTTAATGTAAACATTCGAATACATTGGAATCTGATTACAGTGCTTAAGAGAAAGAAATCTCGTTCCTTGAACCATGAGAAATAAAAAGTCATGTGGTGCTTTCGTTTGCTAACGATCAAGGGTCAAATGTAATATGTTTCAGACCACTGGTTTGCATCAATATTTGTCTTTTATCCTAGCCAATGCAAACCGAAACGCGTTTACACTTTCGAAATCGGTGGATGGAGGAGAAACATGGACGCAGATTTTGTCAGATGTTCGGAAAATTTGGGCTCCTGAAGCTTTGCGAAGTGACGTTGACATTGACGAAGATGGGACTAATTCCCAATATGAACCATCTGGACGCTTCCTTTACGCCTCGCACTTTATAGACAAAGAAAAGGGTACTCTTAGACTGAGCGTTTCGGATGATGGCGGCAATAATTTTCGACAGGTCTATTTGCCAACTGTTTTTTCTGATAGGGTAAGACTGTTTTTTTAAATACTATTTTTATGACTTTAAATGTTAATGGTTATCATGTACATTAGGAATGAAGATTGTCAAACGTAAGTGCGAACACAACCATTGTTAGTCACAGAAATTCTAAATCCTGTTGCTAATTTGATCTTGAGGAGATTTAATGATGTCCGAAGTTCCTTTGTCCGTTAAAAAACTTCATATCAAATTGTAAAGTTCAACCTGAAACAGTTTTGAAAAAAAGTAGGTTTCAGATATGACTTATCATTCTTTTTTCAGTTATTCACTTTGCAGTAGACTGTTGAATATTCCAGTTGTCGCATGCAAAAATTGATGTTGCCGTTAAAGTACTCGTGCAGAAATGCGCGACACAGTATATTAGACATGACTTTGCTTGTAATGCAGTGTTTTGAATTTGCTTCCTTGTTCACCAACATTCAGGTCATCAAATTCAAATTTGTAGGCATCTAAATTGGTAGGATTGATCACATCTATTTAGCCACTAATCTGTCCAAATTGAAGTGAGTTTGTCCTGGAAAACATCAACTTATTTGCTAAGCTTTAACTAGGTATGTTTTATTTTAAATGGTTATCAGTCAGTGGGAGCTACAGCACGAAAATTTTATCTCGTATGTATTTTTTAACTTGATGATTGTGGTACACACTTTGAAACCTTTAAACTTGACAATTTAATTAAATCTAAAGATGTTATTAGTGTGTCACTGATATACTTAATGCTGGAGCCTAACTGGATTTGCTTGGCCCCCCCCCCCCAAAAGAAACACGCTTAATCTGTTGAATTTACAAGCGATGAAGCTGCAAAAAGTATGTTGAAAAGGTCTGATATATCAAGCGAAGAAAGAGAGGTTAGTTACACAAACATTCAGCGAAAACTCAACATGATCACCTCAACACTAGTCCTGGCAATAAAATTCAACTGAATGTAATACAACCCTTTTTTAATTTTAATCACACTAACCCTGTCAAAACAAGTTACGGGTAATATTGAATGGTCGTTATATGATCATTTTTACACTAATCTGAGCATAAATTTGGAGAGCATACCAAGTTTAATATTTGAATAGGGTTTTTTGTCAGCGGGAAATTGTTAGGGATAAAATACAAAAGAAATTCTTAATTTGGTGTTTCTGCCCATAAATATAAGAGCATTTGTCTCAGTGTAAGCAAGCTGAGAGATTTCTAATATGGACTTTGGCTTACTAAGAGAAACTCAATGGTCAGTTAGTGGGAAATTATGTACGAGATAATCCGTTATTTTCTACGATGTGCGGCACATGTAGGTGTTCCTGGTTTTTGAATAGCACTCATTTTGGTTTCGTAACAAATTGCACAGGCTGTATAGTCTTCAAACGCATGGTCGGAATAAATTTCTTTGCTTATATTTCAAGTTGAAGGTTATTCCTGGGCCCGCGTTAAGGGTACGTCTTGGGGAACTGCAAGTGAAATTCAACTATTTCAAAAAAATTTTCTAATTGTAGTTTTTCAGTGTGCTCGAGATAGAAAGAGACTGCGTATTTCTCCATGTCGATGAGCCTGGTGGTAAGTCACAGCTTTTTCTAAAAAAAAATGCCGAAATCCGATGTATCGTTTGTTTAAAACGCAAAACAGCCAAATCCCAAAATTTGGTTCCGTCATTCCCTGTTATTAAATTGTGGTCCCAACTTTTTCTCAGAATCTTATATAAAAGGGAAAAAGGTTGAAGAAATTTGTAATGTTTAGTAAGACAGTGGGGTATTTTACCCTCAACAACTTCTTAGTGGTTTATTTTCACGACCTGCAAGTTTGTAATCTCAAATCTATTTCTACTTGTCTTATGATCTGGTCAGTGGTATGGATATTCATCACACCGCAATAGTTTTTTTTTCATTTTTCATACCCAAGCACATCGTTTACTGTCACTTTACAACTAAGAAATTACGCGGAAAAAATCTTAAGTGGTTGAGTGCTGCGGTTTCCACTTATTGAGACTATGGAAGAGTCAGCCGCGTGGTCTGTTGCGGGTGTCCAAGAGATCTTTCGCAAGAAGAAGCTGAAACCACGATTTTCCGTGTGAATAGACTTTTTGGGACATTTGCCTGTTAGTTTGGGTCCACTTCTCTTTCATCGTTAAAATCAGCAGTATTGAATGGCCACCCTCATGGGATTCGATGTTGGTTTCTTTTGGGGGCCTTACGATGTATTCCAAGTGCACTCTCGTTGAGCCACGGAATATGGCATGATACTTCAAAAATGCCCGCGATGTTGCAGGTATAATTGGTGTTAAAATGGTTACGGCAGTTGCCGGGGCAGGTCGAACAAAATATTTTGGCATTGAGAAGCCTAGTGGTTGGGATGGCTGCGCGCGTACGCCCCCGAGGAGACTATTTATATTCCCTCCGTTTGCAGATTGAAGATATGGATTAGGTCTTCTACAGAAAGGTGGCTGCGTGTAAAAGGCATAGAGGGAGTTAAAACTAAGCTTTCTTAATTAATTTTTTTCTCATTCATAAAAGAGGCGCATAAGATAGTTTACCTTGGGGAAAAAAACTACCACCGCCTGTCCTGATTAGCAAAATATCCTTTATTTAAGCAGAAGAGATCTGCGCTCTTAGCATTGGCCATGTTCGTTTTGACCCCTCTCTGACACTATTTTTTACGACAACATGACCGGAAACTGCGAAATTTTAACAAGACACCGAAGTTTTCTACTATCGGTGTTGCTCTTCTGATAAGCCCACTTTTTGGTTTGCGGTCTACGTTCACGACAAAGCCTTATGTGTGTGTGTGTGTGCTGTAATGACTTGGCCATAACCAATCGACCGCTTGTAATCTTATCGAATAGTAATTTGCATAAAAACCAGTTTTCGTGTAGAAGTGTGTCCGCGAAAACTAGTTTTGGCGTTATTACTACCCCGCCGTTGTTGAAATTAACCACAATCAGTTCAGTATTTTCTTAGAGCTATTTACAGAAAGAATCTTAATAAAGTATTGCGGGTTACCAAGACAGCTCGCATGCTGTACTTCGATCTAAGTACTCAGATGTGTATATTTTCAAGTAACAGACCATTTTTTGGGATGAGTACATGAACGATAAAGTAACCCGGCAACCGAACACTAGTTGTTAATTAGGAAAGTATTTATGAGATTGTTCGATAAATCCTACAACTAAGCCATTGCTAAATATCAAATGTAGAGCTCAGTAAATCTTATACGGATTAATTTGTGTTTTAGATACTGGCCACGGTGTACTGTACGTATCAGACAGCACAGGCACAGTGTTCACGGAATCATTGCGTCGGCATTTTTATCCCAATAACGCTCCAGTGACAGATTTCTACCGCGTTTCATCAATGCCAGGCACATTTTTGGCAACACAACTCAATCCCGATACAACACTGCGAACCGTCATTACCCACGA
The DNA here is from genome assembly GCA_900604375.1 of Mesocestoides corti. Lineage (NCBI taxonomy): Eukaryota > Metazoa > Platyhelminthes > Cestoda > Cyclophyllidea > Mesocestoididae > Mesocestoides > Mesocestoides corti. The sequence goes on from UXSR01005224.1 coordinate 164,242, forward strand.
CCGCGGCGCCACCTGGCACGCCCTGCCTGTGCCCGAGGGCCTCGCGTGCGAGTCCCCACCACCACGCGCCAACATGGCAGAGAGACAGGCCCGCTCGGTGAACCCAGTCCCAGCCGAACGCCTTAAGGCCACCAACGCAATCAACAGCAACGCAACCAAAGAGACCTTGGCAGCGGTGTGTGCATGCTTCTATTCTTATGATCCATGGATGGTCAAGTAGTCATTCATGAATCGAGGGGTGTATTTCAACTAAAATTTTCGTTTTTCTAAATCACGACTTAGATTGTGAGAGATGTCAACTTGGTAGGTTCTCTATGACAGTTGCTTCCAAAATGACGTACCAAATTTGCCAAAACATTGGAAGTTCAGGGGCCTAATCCTATGAGCATTGGACGAATGGGATGTTATTTGAGTTTAAAAACGGGAACAACGTGATGCGACAAATAGAGATGTTTGACTTTTTAGGTGAAAATTGTGTATTTTCTAGACTTTTGTCTGAAACACTGTTAAGGGGATTTTTTCGAACATCAGCTTGTATTGCCATGCCATCTAAAGTTGACATCAGTATTAATCCCAAGGTATTTGCATTAATTCCACTGGAGGCCAACTTCAAATTTGGAATTCAGCAAACAACTAATTACTCACATTAAACCTTACACTGCCGCATTGAACACTTCAAATCCTCCAGATTTTAAATTTGCAAATCGGTTTTTCACTGTTTTTAGCCAATCATTGGCCAACTAGTAGACCGTCTGGTCATGTTAACAATCCCACTCCTTTTTGCGCAAAATAAGTTTCGGAACGTGGTTTCTGGCTGTCTTTTTTGAGTTTGCCTATCTACCTCGTTTGAAACCTATTTGGTAAGGGGTTTTCATAAAGCGACAATGCAGCGTTCCTAATCTCTGTTCAGTGTTTTGAACAGCTTGTTCGAATACCCGGCAAAGTCCTTTCCTGCTGCGGAGTGGAGCTGATGCTCTGGTGAGAAGGCAAGTGTGCTTGAGCATTTGGCTGGGTCTCGCCGAGGGGGCATCACCAAGGCCTGGGACTTTTTCTTAGTGCCACCTTACCAGGCAAATATATTTGGAGTGCGCCCTCAAGTATTCCGTGTCGGATTTCCAATGGTTGTTGTCTACCGATAACTTCGATTTCCATATACCTTTTTGGCTTTGGCTCGCGTAGCTTCAAATAGTGCGTCAATTGTTTGCCACCAAAAAAGTTTGAACTGCAAAAACAGTATGGTAAAGCCATTAGTTAAAATGCATTTAGTAGTTTTTCTACAGGACGTGCTACGTCTGTTTGGGGTCGTGGATATTAGGTCCTCTCACCACTACGGCTGCTTGGTTCTGCAGTTAGGGTATGTGGTCGTTTGGCTGTGTTGGGGCACACATGTGTGTTTTGCATGATTTATTGTTCTTGGCCATGAACAGTCTACAGTTAACATATATTGATGCTTTAAATTATTCAATTTATGTAACATTACTGCCGAAAACGAAGCATGTGTAAGTGACCGTCAGAACCGACTTTTTCCCTGTTCAGACCCAGGTCCTGTTTTAAAAGTCTCAATATTCCAGTAGCTTCTCGGTAAATATATACTCGTTGTAAATTAAGGTGATACATTTGGTTGGTGCCTTTCAAACACCCGCAACCAAGTCGACGTTAGTCTATTGGTGGATCCATCAAACAGTGCTTAGAGGTACACTTAAGGGTTTATAGTTAATGGAAGAAAACCCATTCCCTAATTGTAGATTTCCCTGGCATTTTCTCCAAACTCCAAATACTTCTATTAACATTAGTAATGCGTAAAAAAACGTTTTTAATATAATTATGTGTGCGGAAAGCGAATGCTTATTCATGTATATTAAACTACAACATGGTCGGTGTACTTTATGTATAGCAGTGGCGTAAACTCTGCTTTCAAGACTTAAGCGTTCAAGTGATCCTAAATTTTATATCTGCCAATAAAAATTGGAAGTGTGTTGCTATCCATGGTTCAGCACTTCTATGAAGGAGTTCTACGGTACTTCTCATATCCAATATCTTACTTCTTGTTTCATGCCTACTGATTGTTAAATTCATGAATAGATTTACTTGAAGTACTCTACATTGGGATTGTAGACAGCCCGTAGGTAGGCCTTCAAGCCAATGAACTAGTTTGGCTCGGGGCCTTCTAATTTTCTAATATCAAGGCACACAGACTGACGCTGACTCAGTTTCTCCGAAATTTGCTGATTGCTTCATATGTGAACTTCGAGAACAAATCCATGCCAGGGAGATAACTCATCGTCCAATTAATTTCAAAGTGCTTTTGCGTCTTATGTTACAAAATAAGTGTCACTGAAGTCTGTCAAGCCTTAAGATCCCTTCTTGTCCTTTTCGCTTATAAAGCCAGGGATTTTTCGAACTGTTAATTAGCAACCTTAGTTTATTCAGGTGGATTCGAACTTCCTTGGAATCACCCTACTAATTGTCATGGCTTCAGCCCTCACTAATTGGCATAGTTGTGCACGGCAGAGGGCAATTAACCCGGTATGTGGAGACTGGACCCATGTCCACCCAGAAGACGCGCATGAATCATTCACAGACGGCGTGGGAGCAGATAAGCTGCCTATTGGCTGTGTGGAATCACCCAAGTTAGTCATTTCAATCGCGGGATTTTTTGATGATTGGGTGGTGAAAATTGTCTTTTGCTTCACTTCCGTCTATGTTGTTTGTGTGGCGGTCAGTGACACGTTATCAAGTACGCCGAAGAATATCGTTCCTTCCGCCCGCACTTTATCAGTGTATATGTGTTTGCGTTCGGGTATTCGCCTTCAATCTAAAATTTGTTAATATCTTATTTAAATACCGGTTGGCAGTAATTTGGAGCACTGCGTATGGTCAGTTGTGCCATTGAGCCCATTGTGTATTGAATTCTAGTTAATACGATGTTAATGGTCAAAAACTACTGTTAAAACTTCAGAACTGAAACGGCTCTCCAAGTATGGAATTCTGACCAAAATTTTTTAAGGTTTTTGGTAAATCTGTGTAGCCCTACGTATCAGTACAAAAGTCTTAACTTGACTATTAGTTAAGTGCAGAATTATGTAGTTAAGAAATTGCGAAAAAATCAAGTTTTTTGATGAAGTTAGCGTCTATCCTTGTATCGAAGTTCATGAATTCACTACAGAACCAACAATCACCGTATCTATAGGCCTAAGCGTCTGCGGTTATTTCAGATTCGCGATCTCTGTTGAACTCCATATATATATTTTCTCAAACAACTACCTAGAATTCACCTCACCGTCTTGTTTACACAGTCTTTTACGACACCACTCCATTGTTGGTATTGCCACGCGCATCTACACTGAGTTAGCGGGTTGTGGATGGCCTTCCTAATGCTGACTTCTCATTCAACCCCGTTTGTAAGTGTGGTGTTTTTCTCCAGAGTTCGCCTTTTAACAATATTTTAGGCATAACCTTTTTTACGCAGGTTTGGGTTAATTACATAGGGTTAAAGGTTTGCAAACAATGTGGAATACTACTAGGGAAAACATGAAAAATTCTGCCGTAACACCGATTTTTGAAAAGGAAATCAATTTCAGGTGGCATTGTTCGGTAAGTTTGCGATTCTTTTACCACGAGTTATAATCATGAAACTGATATAAATAACAAGACTATTATTGTTTATCTTTCAGTAAAAGGAGGTAGAGTGAAGGTTATAAATCACTGCAGTCTCGTGTAGCCTCCATGAAAACTCAACATTAACTCCGTACTTAGTGGTTGAGAAGAAGCGAAATATATGTGCTAACAATCCGGTTGGCTGCCAAACAATTCGGCTGTTTGATTTTTATAGTCAACTTTGCCCTTTTTGAAGAAGAACGACAATCACGCAATCCAGTTGTGTGTGAATGGCTCCTGTTACTGAACTGCACTTTGCTATTTCTAAGTCATCTTGAGATTTTGTTGCTGTAAGGTTTTTTCACCACTTGTGTATTTTAATTAATGACTAGAAGTGCTGTTCTGTGACATTCAAATCCGTGCATGATGACTTTTTCCATCATCTATTTTGAAAATGATCTGCTTGTTTCGATGTGTGCTGAGGTACGGCGTATTCCTGAGTGACAAATAATTTACAATTTAGGTTACTTTTGATGTCAAGGGATGTCAGTTTTTAGGTAATAAAACTGCTTTTCCATTTGGGCAAATATTAATTTCCAAAGTTTTCCCGAAAAACGCGCCTTATTTTTTTAATGTAATTGATTTTCAATTGCTTATTTCTGTTGAAAACTAAATACTTGGGCTAATTTTGGATGGGAGCGCTTAGAAATTCGATCTCTTTGTGAGGGTTAGTTAGTAGAGTGGTACCGCGAGTTTTATATTTCTTGTTGGATTAAGTCCCAAATAAGTTTCTCCACAGTTAACGTAATTATTAATGCGCCCGTTTGGTTCCCTGGACATTCTTGAACCAAAAACTCCGGAATGCGATCCAATCACTTTGCAGTACTTTGAAAACATGAACCTAGTTAGTGGTTAACCCAACGAACGGCGCAAAACAACTCACTGTGTTCCGAATATTTAAGTGCATCTCGCCAGAGGCGATCTTGTGTTGTGGTACCAAACATCGCGAAAGACATTTTTATTATTGGAACAGTTCTTATCTCTAAGAATAGCTGCATTATAAAGTAGCCCATCTTAGTATGGAGTAAACGATGTGGCGGCTAGGGACTAAATTTCTACGCTACTTTTTCGGGGAAACCGGACTTCCAGATTGTCTGCTTTTTTGGTTTCGGAGATGAAGAATAGAGGTCGACTTGAACGTGTTTAGCTGCTCAGCTGGATACCGAGAGGTGGCTTGACTTTGACTCATTTTTAAGGACTAATTTTTCGAGTGAAACTGTGAAGCGAGGTCGGGCAAATTTGCATCCATTTCACGTGGTTTTAGGTGGGGTGAGGGACGTTACAGGCCTTTAGTTTATGCAATAAGGGAGTTTTTCGTGGCTGGTAAATTCATGCTGCCTATCCCAGTCCATCCGTTCAACTACTCTAAGCAATTGTATGCATTATAATGAAGACATCACAAATTGGTGGAAACAATTAGATTTTGTTTGATTAGGTCGCTTGTGTCTTCCTCGGGTTTTTTATTCATCCTTTTCTCCATTAAGATGTCTCGTACAGTTGACCAGTTTAACAAAAACTGTGTTACACAATTCCCAAATCCCTAATTAAAAAATAATTTTGACGAACATTAGCAAAGTGAAGTTGAAATCTGTGGTTGTAAACTGTGTGCAATCAATGCTCGGTCATAACATTTGGCATGTGAATAAGACAGTAGTTTGTGTAGGCAGCTGCAGTCGTTAATACACAGACTCCGTTTTCTTCGTTTTTTTGTCCAGGTGTGTGGATTGCAGGTGAGCAACCAATTCAGCCTTCGCAACCGCGTTGTCGCCTCCCCTCCATTGGCTACTTCAACGGCTCGTGGACTGATTGCAGTTCATGGACACGTTGCAACTCACCTAAAAACTACCCCCGCTGATGTGTTCATCTCGACGGACGGTGGATACACCTGGCACAAGGTATGTCCGCCTCTAGAATCCTACACCTAATTTACTATCAGGGGGAACTGATAGTTAACTCATTCGTAACCCGCACAGTTAAAAAATTCGCGAACTATCCACGTTACATCCCTACTTGATCTTTCGACTCTGTTTACAGATGCAACTAAACTTAAGTGTTGGCCCTAGTGAAGTCAATATCCGTTTTTGAAAGGAAGGGGATGAACATGGTTTCTTGCCTCACTTTATTAAGTTTTAAAAAATTGGATAAAACTCAAACAATCGGAGGTCTGAACTCTCAAAAGCGACATGAACTTAGGAGGTTGCATATCCAATACTTAATGCCGTGAAGGTTAGCGGCAGAAACCCTATGCAAAAATATCTCCAATCTAAGGAGCAAAAGGTTTATTAAAAAATTGTTAAATTCTAGGCGATACTCCTACCATTAATCAAAAGGGATAAAAAAAGTTAGATGCTGGAGCCTCCACGGAGCTCTTTCCTCAGATGCTCACAGGGAAGTAGAAAACCACGAACCAGATTAATAAAAAAAAGGCAGGATCTTCAAAATGAACGATGAGTGTGTAGGGTCTGCTGTGTTTTCACGATCTAGAAGACTTGCACATCACCGATGTGTAGCGTATTGAATTAGCCCTGGATTGGTTTTGAATGCTTGTTTATTGGATCACCTTGCCCCGAAAGCGATCAAGCACAAGCATATCGCTATGACCATTCTTGTTAACCCCAAGAGTTTGATCGGCAAGAGGTAACGAAGACTGAAATATACGCGGAGGTTAAAGCGGAGGATGCCCTCTTACTCAACCAAGTATGCAAAGTCCTTGCTCTTTGTAGTCATGGTGTTCCTTTTGACTAGTCAAAATAGGTTTTCAACTCAAGACAAGATTTTTTGGTTTAATCCATCAGCTAATCAGGCAACAAAAGCGTTCCGTCATGTAACCATTCAACAGGACACTTATCAATGGAAGGTTCGGAAGAATCAGAACATATTCCATCTAGTGGAGTCCATTTACGGCAAATTTTCTTAGCGATTAGTACTTGATAATTAGTTTGCACCAGTTCGACGTTCAGTGGCGTTTCTGTGACGCCTGGAACCACACTGGTGCATTTTGCAATCGCCGCATAGTTGATGGCCAGGTATTCCTTGACTTTTCATAGGTCACCACATTGCTCTCCTCACTTTGTTGAGCAACAAAGTTTTATTAAAATCGGCGTTGGTAGTGCGCTTGGTCTGCAGAAAGTTAGCAACTCTTTCTTTTTGCACAATTCAGCGATTATTGCGTGTTAGATCGCATTGTGATCTGATGTCTGGTGGTTGCGTTTAGTCGATGGCAGTGTAGGATAGGCAATCGTCGGTTTAAAGCAGCAACTGAACTCTCGTCTTTGATTTTATGCAAGGAGCTTCGGGGAAGTGAGTCCCGGCGATGGGATGTGAGCCGTCAACGACCCGAAGGACATGCTAGTAGCTCAGAGTGTTAATTCAGAGTTCACTTTAGCTTATTTCATCAGGACGCCCTTTTAACTAATGTTAAGGAACCTTCTTATTGACGTTGTTGTAAACTTCAGGTTCTATTTCAATTGGGACTATTATGAAAAATCCAAATACCCAGTTGTTTTGGCTCCCACACTTCGTTTGTTGGGCATTCGGTTGAATTCTTCGAGGAAGTTCAACCAGGACCAGAAAAGAGTGTGTTGGTGACATCCGATTCTCCACTTAGCACCTTGTCTGTTTTTCTAGTTTTGTGATTTAAACACGTTTTGTCTAGAAAGTATCGCACTTGTGCTATATTGGTTCGCATAAATCTGTTAAAAACATTTCTGACATGCCATTTTTCATAATTAACGAATTTAATACATGGTTCTGTGACATTTCCTTAAATTTCAGATTCAGATTACATTGTGCACGTGATGGTAAAATTTCCCAGGAAATAGCATTCCGGGTTAGTCGTACTTCCAAAATGCACCTTAGTCAAACGTGTATAAAATGTAGGTTTGGATAGAATTTGAAACAATATTGCGTTGTATGTTACCGAGGCTCAGGTCAACGATTTAGGCTGATGTTAGCAAGAGAGACTAATCTGGGTCCTTAAGCAAAAGCGAGTGCTCGGTGGGTTGGCGGTAGGGTTCTGCTGGCATCTTCGTTTTTCAGGCGCCGTAGCTCGCAAACATCAGTCGTATTCACATCTTAATTTTCCATATAATTAAATATTTGAACAGGTTCCTGTTTTTCTATTAGCCTGCCCAAATCACCACGCACAGCCAACCTGCACTCAGCTTTAATGCAGGTGCTGAGGTTAGTCAGTAAAATGTCTTTGAGACTGGTATAGCTGAGATGCTTGTGTGGGTGTTGTCCTCATTTCGTAAGCATACCCCTAATTTTTTTAAACTACTCCTGATGGTATTAACGACGATCTATATTCCAACGCGAATTATCCTGAAAATGGTAACACACTTCCTCGGGGTAAGTAAATATTACCAGATATTGAATCTATCGACTTTTTTAATGAAACTCAAGCATGAGATTTGAATCTGCGCGTTTTGCTTGTTCTCACGCAGGTTGTCATTCGTAGAACTGTGTGACTGACAGAAAGTACAATGCGGACGATTAACTGAATGCTATGTACCACAGCCAACTCAAACCTAGACTTGTAATGTGTCGGTTATAATAGCTGAAAACGCTTTTATAGCTTCTATTGATGCACATTACTGTCCTTACAGGGTCTAGATGGCCCGCATCACTACCAAATCGCCAATAGAGGAGGTCTGATAGTTGCAGTGCCTGCAGACACACTTTGGGTAGATATTCTGCGCTTCAGTACAGATGGTGGTCGATGTTGGCACAACATACCCCTCACGCCTTCTACTAAACATCACAGTTCCTACTTCACAAGCAAATCGTCGCCTTCGTTGACGACGACAGCGACGCCGTCTACTGTCACGTCGACATTCGCCTCTCAACAAGAGACCCTACTATCCTCCTCAGCCATGTCGATGGAGGATGAAACAGTTGTATTCACGGGTCTCGTCACGGAGCCTGGCGGTAGGGCCATGACAGTGGCCGTCTATGGCTATGGAACACTTAGTCAGCGCTGGCGTGTTGCTGTTGTCGATTTTGCCAACAATGGCTTCATTACGAAGAACTGTAAGATTTTAATTCGATGCTAACTCTACTGCACTGAGGTCTGTCCTCAGACGTACGGTTGATCATACCAAGTTTAAAATGCTGCATTGCCCTTGGTGGGGACTGATGACTCAAGCGCAGTGAATACGGCAAAACATTTAGTTCCACTGACATTTGCTTTTTTGTCTTTTTATTTTTATCAGCGAACAACTCCCCAGACTTTAAAGTGGCCTTTATGAAAGGTAGCCTAACAAGCGTGTGCATCCTCGTGGCTTTCAGTGGTAGCCTAATCTCTCCTAACCTGTTTGCTTGCCTCAGTTGATTTCGGGACTGTCAAAAGAGTGCGTAGCCATTGGCCGGGTTTGGGCAACTCACAAAGTGTACCTTTTTTTCATAATAATAGTAGGACTTCGAGGCTGCTTTTAAATGTTGCTTTTCCGTCCAACTTTCAGCAAGCACATAGTGTGTGCTATTCGAGTTCACATGTAATTGGTATGTGGTGATGATTAAGACCCGAAGGACTGGTATTCTGTCTAAGCTCCAGACCTGTCAAGACTCACTTATTTTGTGCTCGAAGGCTAGTGTGATGCAACAGGTAACTTGCTTAATTGCAGCTTTGTTTATGCAATTTGGTGCCTTGTTTTCCTATCGGCATAGTAAATGCACCGCGACAGTACAACACAGAGCGTAATCTGTTACAGCGCACGCCAGGTGTCGTGTCACGTGGCAATTTTGGGAAAAGGAATAAGCTCACATTTTTGGTTTTCCTCGTAATGCATGAGGCCTAACGAAATACAGGGCGGAATATTTGGTTAGGCGATGTATACATGCGCATCCTGCAGAACATTTCTGGCAGACTCACTGTTATGTTCAAATCAAGTTGCGTCACTACAGGCCACTTTAGAAATACTCTTTATGTCCAGTATGAACAACATAAAAGAACTCTAACAGATTTGTACTGTTCGACTAAGCTGGAAATTTCGCAGAGCACACGTGTCAATCTGGCTCCGAAAAATTTTTATCGAGAAATGAGGTGATTAGAAATTCACTTGGAAACGCATCGCTTCTCTTGACATATTTAACCTGTTTTACTTAGGCTGCATTAATAGGTAAATGATTCCACTTAGGTACACCAGTGAATACAATGAGTTATAAAGCCGACCAAGCGGTAGTTAAATGTCTCTAGATGTAATTTCACCTAGGTAACTACTTCCTGCGGATCAAGTTGCTAAATTTTCCTTTACTATTTTTGGTGACAGCGTATAAAATTTGCTAGTTAAAGACACAAATCTTCTACTTGATGAAGTTACTACCGGCTTTAATGATACCAGAACCCTTACTTTTACTTTTCGCTTGCATAAACGCACCATTATTTAGTTGATATATCTATTAGTAAATGTAAATATTCGTTACAACTTGAAGACATGGTATGATTGACATGCTAGCTTAAAAATATAGCCATTATGAATGGGAGAATGTAAGTGTTGCAGATAGCGCGTTTTAAAAATCCGCTTTGTCAGCTCAATCTAGAGTACATTCAAGGAAATAAACAAATGCTGATCGGTCCACGTGTGAATTTGTGTCCGTTTCTGTACCACAGGGTCGTGACCGCCGTTGCGTTGTTTATACCCTGGCCACTTGGGTCCACCACAGACGTATCAATGTTTATGTTTCTAGAACACAAATTCGTGTTCACATGCATGCCAAATTAACGCCGTTATAAATTGTCAAGTAGGGTTGGCATGAGGGATTTGTGTTGGATACGTATGAAGTTATCCGGGTCCACTGGTCTCCAAGTCCTTATCACAGTGAAAAACCCAACATCTCTGATTGTGGGGCTCCTTTTCAGCCTAGCATATGCTACTTTAGCGAAAAATATATGATTAAGCGCAGAGTCGACTACATTGTTTGTGTTTTCATGCCTATTTATCTGCATTTGAATTTAGTATGTGCCTTCTGAATGACTTTCTTGTGTTTTTTCAAGATCACATGCGTGTAAGAAGTGTTAAAGCTATTTTACTTAGTAAAAGCACTGTGTAAACACCTAACAATGTGAACTTTCATCACATTCTTTGTGGTTATATAGTTTGTAGTCAGCTGAAGGCAAAAATGGTGATTTTTTCCCCAAATTATGGCTTCAGTGCGAATTAATTTCATTGACAGTCTGCCTGACGCTTTCGAGCAATGGTTCTCCAAGTAAATTCGTCTTACTCGTTTTTACTTGAGGTTCGATCGACGACTATGAGCTGTGGTACCCGCATCAGACGGACGCGGGCAGTGGACATGCGAACGACGGTTGTCTACTTGGAGTGAAGGAGGTTTCTTATCGCCTGAAAGAGGACTCCCTGTAAGCTTTCCTTGAACTACTACCTTTTGGCAAGAGAAATGAAGGAAATAAACGCCCTTCACACCATTCAACCAACTAGGTGTAGTTGTCACCTCGACCGACTTGAAGATCTTACGACTAAACTCCCTGTCGGTAATCCAAGTCAAGCGCAACCTGGAAGCTTTAATTATACTTTGGAACATTGTATTTATTAAATTACGAAACGCCAACTCGTGAAGTATGTTAGGCATTCTTTACATAACTTCCAAAATTGTTTACTGTATATTCGTTCGGCTCGTGGTACACGTGTACTTCCATATCTTATAAACAAGACTGTTTTCAAACTCCAAACCATCAAGAGAAATCTCGCATAATTATAGTTGGTCTTTAGGGACAGGATGTTACGTGTTTTTTTCAGTGGGATATATACGGTTACAACAGTACTTCTATTTCCCGTAGAAAAGCACTGGAATTAATGCTGCGAATCCGAAATTGAAACAGTTCAAGTTCAGTTCTTTAGAAACCCATATTTGATTGGATGGCTCAGAGAATGTTTCAGTTTCACTAACATAATGGCCATCGGTTTGTGTTGATCATATCGATATTCGTGTATAGATGGGTTTCCTATAGCTTTTTTTAAAACTTTCACCGGATTTATTATTAACTGAAAATAAAACTTGTGATTGTGAGTCAGTGATAGCATATTTTACACTTAATCTTGATTTAAACCAAAGCACGCCTGCTATTATTAACACGATTAAAGCAGGAGGCCTAGGCCCAATATTATTCAGACAGCCAAGAAGGTTAAGGAGACCAGAGGCGACGGGGGCACATTTGTCTGTTAGATAGGCCAATCCCTGTTAAGTGTGTACCTTCAAGGGTGGCGCGATGCGTGCTGAGTGGTTGGGACGGCCGCATGATTAAACGCGTCAGCGCGAGTGATGGGGACGGCAAGATCGGGGGAGCGGGGCGTCTGGGTGTGCGTTGACGGGACCCGAGGTCGCGTGTGCGCTTGTGCGTCTGATCACCTGGTCCGCCCATTCTCGCCTTCTGACAAACTGTCGTGCAGCCCACTTCGAAGCTCATGACGCCATGCATATGTGCTTCTCAAAAGTAGGGAATTTCACCAGGAATTTCCAATAGTACGTTCCTCAAAATCCATCAAATTATTTCCTTGACAGCCTAATCCACCACGGATCAGTTCCATCTCTGGACAACTTACTAATATTTATATTTCAGCGCAAACGCATGCAACGTCGACCGGAGTCAAACTTCTTGTCCTATTAATAATGCATTATTGTTGTGGTCCAACCCTAATCCTAACCTCATTGAAATTCTTCAAGCTTGGTAGTTCTTAAATACCACGAGTTTGAAGTAATATGTATATCAGGTTTTTAAGTGTGATCCAGAAAATTAATTAATTGTGGCCCGGTCTAATACAAAGGCTTAGTCGATACTAGTAAATTGGCGGTCCAAAGACCCAGTTTTGCCAAATTTCTGAATTCTCATCTTCAAAACAGCTTTTCTGGTGACCCTGGTAGCTGAGGACATGATCATTGCGGGCTCCCAAGTCTACGGCTCTTGTTAACTTAAGAAGTTGTCACACCGTGATTTTTTCCAGATCGTGTAGACTCAGGAAGGCTTGACCGTTGTATTGGCATTGTGCTTTATGGCCGTTTATGCATAAATATCAAAGCGGTGACCTATTCAATGGGAAATGTGGAAAATAGTCTTGAAATCCGTCTGGTCTCACAAGGGGCCATTAATGCCCCCTCAAGTTAAAGAGGGAGGGGCTTAAGAGGTGCCCACTTTCAAATCTATTTTCCAGTCTGTTTTCATTTCACGTGTGTGTAACAGCAAGAGAGAAATGAAGATAACCTCGACTTCGTGCTTGACATTGTGTTCACCGTGAAACGACATCTGCAGTAAAGTCCTTCAAATGAGCTTTTATCTCAAAACCTGTCACCTAGGTGGTTATGATCTGTTGGACATGGTCTGAGAAATTGGACAAGGCAGGAGAGACGTTACATGACAAAGCTGTCCGAGACTTCCACAGCTGCTTGGGGCAATTTATGAGTTGGCATCTCTTTAAGCAGTTTGAGTGCCCCACACAATAATATCATTTCCCAGGGTGTCCTATTCTATCTACTAGCACTTCGTTCACCATTGACGCACTTCTGTTACCACCGCAACCATCTTAAATCGATATTTTTGTCGTAAATGTATCTACGAATATCGCAATTTACCCACTTCGATCTCGCTTTTTATTCTTTGCACATCTTGCAAGATCTGAGTTCTTCATAAATTCACATGTTGTTAATTGTTGAAATTTCGGTATGTTTGTGCTTCTGCTTGTGCATCTAATTCGCTATTTCCTGAACGTTGCTTCGCGGGTTTTCTGAATCGCAACAGTCAACTTTGCAATAGGGATGTATCTCGATTTCAATGGTCTGAACGGCAATAATGACAGAATCAGAGGGTCAAAGTACGGACAGGGAGTATCGCTTATTGTGGCACTGGCACACTGCAGTCACGTTACCTCAATCTTTCAACAAAATGTCCGTAAAGCACTGTCGTAGCTCAACCCTGCTGTTAACTTTTCCAGGTGTTTCTCTAACGTCGAGTTTCGGATTCCCCAGTCCTACGAAATTTGTGCCTGCACTGAACTTGATTATGAATGGTAAGTCTGCATGTGCTGCAAAAGCGGATATATTTTGTCCAGTTGCTTTGAACTAGAGTCACTGATTAGTCTTTTAGAGTCTTTAATACAGTTTTCATGTGTCACGGCATAAGTATAAATATTTGTTTGTCTTTTAGAAGCACGAATAGTGCACTATATTTTCCAGCCAGTCTAGCTATTTATAGACCTATATTTGTGAGTTACCACTTGCCCAAGTACCGAAAGTAAATGCTGCTATTTGGTAGATGCTTTCTCAACTTTCTGATGATTGAACTCATTTGCAGTCTATCGAGTAAAAGTTTACTACTTGATGCACATTTCAGTGAATACGGTTACTGGCGGGAGTTCGGTGGTGGAGGCAAATGCGTTGTGAATCCCCATGCACCTCCCCTTGATATCTGTGATTTGGTGGGACAGGAGGTGTCAGATCATTTGATGGAGATGGTCGGTTATCGTCGGATCCCCGGAGACCGCTGCGAAGGCGGCTGGCAACCTCCTCTCTCGAACCAGTCATTCGAAGATCGAACGCTGCACTGCCCACCCAAACGCAAGGCTGTTAGTTGTTTCCTCCACGTTTGCTTAAATAACGCCAAATTCGAAAAAAATTCCAATTTTTCGTAAATTTGTCCGGAGAATCGGAAGTAACTTATAGAGGAAACATTCGTATTCCACACTGTGATTGGACTTTTTCACACAAATCCTTGTACCATTTATAATCGACAGCGGCTGCCGAACAATCGCTGGTAGTGTGATTTCCTTAGGTGTTTGTCTGCAATCTGCCTCCATCCGGTTTATCCTGTTCTAGTTCCCTTGCGGGATAAACGAAGACTCACTAAAATCCCCAAATGACTTAAATATACGTAAATGGACGTGAAATGTGTCCCTCTACACCTGGCACACTTAGTTATAGCTTCTGTGATGTTTGTGGCCTAATCGACTGTACTAAAGTGTGAAAATGGACCCTTTCAATAAGGAGTTTCTGGTAATAGCTTAAGGGCCTGACAATTTGGCGGTCCTTTGGTGTTGCACTAGTTGGAACGTCAAAATTATGCATATGCGTGCATTTACCCAAGTGTACCCTGGTTACTTTGTGGTCTTACGCTTGATCCCTTTTTAGTTTGGATTGCCTGCCCAAGTGATTACTATTGTTGTTGCGCTTCTTATCTTCGTTACGTGTTTGGGTGCGGTAATTTGGTCCCGTTGTCGCCACAAGTGTCAGAACCTTCATCATCGTTCCCACTTCCGTGGAATCTTTCAGCGTTGTGTTCACAATTCTCGCCTCACTCCGCAAAACGGCCTTAAAAGTAACCCACTTTTCCAAAATACCGTCTTTTTTTCAAATGAAGACATTGACACCACAAAAGAAATACCGTCCAACTTCACAATGCCGAAGGTCGCATTCAGTGTCCCACAGCATCTCGTGCACTCAAACGTCGTCTCAGCTGTTGCCCACGCCGTTAATCAATGTGGCATCGGTGGAGGAAAAGGCTCAGAAGATCGACTGGATTTACTTGAAAATGAGGAAGGTTTAGGGGAGGAGGAGGAGGAAGCTCCGTCAACTAACCCGGCAAATACAAATCTCGCGAACAATCAACAGGGTGGGTTGCGAACATGCTATTGGCATCTCTAAATCCATTTGAGGGAACCGGCATTTGTACATTTGTAAATTTTCTGATGAAGCAATCAAGTGACCATTCAGACGTTTATTTTAAAAATCAACTTGCAGGTCGGAATAAGCAAGTTTTACCATAGTATCTTTTAAAACAACCACGTCGTTTTTTTATTTTTTTAGGTTCCATGGGTGACTTGCTTTACTAGCCTGGGTCGAAGACGTGTTGGTCCTTTACGATTGACGAACATCCCCAAACTAACATGCCAACTCACATTTTGTTAAATCAATCCACACTTTAGTGGCTGTCCGCGTAGTGATTCCAACAACCTTTTCTCACATGCGTCAATTTAAAATTTGAATTTTCACATTGACAATGAGAAATGAGTGTACTTGTTTGTTTGATTTTTTCTTAAATTAGCGAAAGCAGTTTGCATTCTTAGGTTGAGTAAAGAAGATCTAAGTTAAATTGAAAAGCGAATTGGAAGCAGTGGGGTCAGCAAGAAATTGTGCCAAGTAAGGTTTGAGAAGCTTTCTTGAATTAAGCCTGTTCACTGTCCACGTTGAGGGCCATAACGTCTCCGATTCTTCAATATTAGAAAGCTTTAGTCAAATCAAGTTACAATTTTAATTTATAGGCGGTTTTAAGGGAGCGTGAGTTAAATCAGATTGTATTTTGATTAGGCGTGTAAAAATCGTCCGAATCATGTGATGCCATTCACGTTTCTGAGTGAATGAGACCAGTGGCAGTAAACCTAGAAAAACGGATATTTTATTTGTTATGCCATCTTTCAGCGAGCATGAATCCAACTGTAGCAATTAATCACACAAATATTAAACCTCAAAAGAACGTAAAATCGCATAATCTTAATCAGTTTCATTTTAGGCGTTTTAGTATTCACAACCCAGCATTTTAACCCAGCACTCATCCTCGTTGACTTATAAAAAAATAAATAAAACGGTCGGGGTTTTATTGATTAAACTTGCAATAACAAGTTTCGAATGTCTTTTCTGTCTTTCCTTAGGAAATTTACTTGCTTCTCTCCTTATTTTTGTTTATTCTGCTATCATTTCCTGTTGCTTTCGTTGGCTTAACACTTTACGACACTACATATTTTTATTGTTGGGTTAAAGTCACCATATTAACAGCAACTTGACATGCCACCCTGGTACTATTTGCTCAGCAATAACATTTTCATCATCTTTTAAAGCATAATTTTTCTGTTTATACATTCTCAAGTTACATGCATCCAATATCACTAAATAACCATTAAAGATACTTAAAAGATGTGAGGTGCTAAGCAAACACAGTCGAGGGCCAAAAGGCTTTCGTTCTGGGTTGGGTGAAGGTGGCCAAAATGCTACAGCTTTCGAGTCTATTGCTTCTTCCGGAGATCAGCAAGTATCTGATGTACAAGCGAATTCGATAAGTGTCAGTTTATATCATTAAGTAATTTTAAACCTTTTTAAGTGCAGAAGTTTTCTAAGAATGTCTGTTATTAAAGGAGGCTGTTGTGGTCCCCAGCATGTGGTCTCGAACCACACCAAGGCCACTTAGTTAGGTCTGGCCCGATCATGCTACCTGCGATGACGAAGAAGACCGGAGAGGACGTGGACACAAGCGTTTAATTCAGAGCTCAACCAAGTTAGTAATTTTGTATCGTGTGTGGCGTTGGCGCGTGTGTCTTATACCTCAGATATGTGAGTCAGATGTGCTGACATCGAGACCTAGGTGTGAGGATAATCTAGGCTAATCGATCGTGCTAATGAGGGGGGAGTTGAGGCCCCGCGCGACTGGTGACGTGCTGTGAAAAGGGGGACCCTGTGTCGGAGGCTGGAGTGACCGGAATCGATGCCATTTACAAAAAGGTTTTAAGATAGGAAACAAAAGTTGTTTTGTCTGCATATAAACTACAAAGATTGTAAACGAACATGCGCCGTTGCAAAATAACTAGGTTATGGTTACTTTTTCGTATTTAATTTGGGCATGTATGAAGTGATTAGTTACTGTCCTCGTGTTCCATAGGACAAATTACTAATGGCGTTTGGCGAGAGGGATTTTCCTGTGAATCACCCATTCGGTATATTTTTTCTAGCATTTCTACATTTGTTCGGCCGCATCCTTAACTACTAGATTCTTAGTCTAAGATGCACGTTAAAGACAAACGCGTTTCGATTCTGTCTTCGAGCTTACTTCATTTTTTCAAAATGAAATTCCATTTCTATAGGCTTTAATTGTGGCGTTGGAAGCAATTCTAATTGCTGATCAAAATTTTTGTGATTTCGTCAGTCAGCTCTTGAAATTTGTCAGAAAAAGCGCAGTCATTTTCAACCAGATGCTTCTTAGCTAAGAAGCTTTTTTGCTTGTTTTCAGACACCAAAGTATTTAGGTTATTTACTGTTAAAAATCCGTATTAATATGTGGTTGTTGTGAGAAAACTTGTTGGATTTGGTCAAATTTCCTTCTAGAAGCATTCTAACTGATCAACGTACGATGAAGAACAGATTCTGAAACTCTGATTATGTCACCTGGCAGGTGTAAAGTTTTACCAAACGCGGGTTCTGTAAGAGTAGAGTTTATGTCTTCTTTCACGGTAAAGATAAATAGCAATGCGTTCGAAAAATTTGTGGATGCAGTTTTTGCAGTAGTAGACGATTTCAAATAATGGTACCAATGCTCAAATAAACCATTAGGTGCTGGTTGGTAGGCTGTAATTCGAAAATGCTTGTATCTAAGATGGCGGTTTAGATCCTGAAACAAAAGGGGCATGAATTTTGCACCGTGATTAGATGTACGTTAACTGGGAATACTGAATGACGCAACAGTTTCGGCCACACTGTCTTTGATGGAACTTGCTATCGGTCAACAGGTAGAATGAACCACACAGTTGAATCCACAAGACGGCCGAAGGGATCCAACTAAGGCGAACTTTTCATGATGGAAACGCGAGTCTGGGAAAGGAAAAGGTCCTCGTTGAAATATATTGCGCCGGTGAACTTTGCTGTGCTGACCTTTAATTGAGAGAGTTTGGTCCATAAACGAACATTTCTGCGAACACAAAGCCAAAATAACTGTTTGTCATTAAACTCACAATAGATTGAATGCCAGGATGTGAATTCGAGTAAGGTCGCTCAAATATTTGCGACTTAAATTAGGCACATAATTTTCGTGGAACAGTGGGAGAGTTGCAGGTCCTCTACTAACAGCCGAAAATTTTGACCACAGTGTCGTAATACTTTGCAATTTTCCTGAGCTGCAGCAAACTGTCCAACATCGATACTAAGAACTGACAAATGATTAATATGTGCTCGAAAGAGGGCGTCGACCACAACTTTATCAATTCCATCAATATGTCGAATAGTGGTTGTAAATTGCAAAACAGTCAAAACAGCTGGAATACCGGTCAGACACTACGAGGTAAGCATGAACGAAGGGCTTGTGATAAGTAAAAATGGTAAACTCACGTCCTACCAGTAGGCGGCAAAATTGTTTTACAGGAAGGTAAATCGCTAATTGTTCTTTTTATAATGTGCTGTAACTTGCCTGAGCCAGCTAAAGCTTTCGGAAAAAGAACGACAGTTTCTCAAAATGACAGTCTAGCTCTTGGCGCAGGACTGCACCGACCGCGGTTCGGGAAGCATCCATTCTCAAGAAAAAGTTATTTCCTCCTTTCAGTAGTGCTCTTTCATCAAATTTGCTATGGCATCCCCTATAGGTTTGATACATTGTTCCAGCCTCCTTAGTGTGCATCAGCTTCTTGGAGTTCTATTGAAGCAAGTCACCCAATGGAGGCAAGATATCAGCAACATGCAGAATGAACCGAAGATATTAATTGACCAAGCTACATCGATAAAAGCATTGGATACTCTCGGACCACTTCTGTATTCTCAGTCAGAGGTCTAGCACCGTCTACATCCATGTGGTGTCTGAGAACCTCAACTATGACCACTTCAAAGCCAAATTTTTGCGGACTTAGTTTAATATGCCAGGCTTTAGGACGACTGAAAGCCTGCCATACATAAAGCAGATGTTCGTCTTTGCCTTTGCTGATACTGAAAATATCATAAGTATAGTCAATGAAGAAATCAATGCCACGCAGAACTTGGTCTAAGAATCTTGGAAAATTTTGACCTGTTTTAGATAAACCAAATAATCCGAATGGAGTAAAAACAACAGTTTTAGGTGCGTATCCTAGTGTGCCAACTCTTTAGTGGTAAGTTTGGATAAGGTCCAGTCTTAAAAAAGCGTTTAGGGCCATCTTCAACCAAGTTGCTTGCAGACATCTTGTTTCCCAAAGGCACATTGGACAGCTTGAAAGCCTGTGGGTAACTTGATGGGTATTTGCTGGCTCGTGCTTGGTCATCGGAGCGATGATGGCACCATCGTGGGGCTGACTGTTTCCTAAACCGACTGGATCAGTGGAGAAGTAGTGAAAAACATGGCTAACGATCACAAGATATCTCGTCCATTCCAATGAGAAGTTAATAATTAGCTCTCACAATATTTTAATGCCCAAATAATTCGCATTTGCTTCTACATCGGGGGAAATAGTTGGATTTACTACTTATTGGAGGACACAGTTATGGGTTATATTAGCCGCTTTCGCAAATTTCCCTGACCCTGTGTCAGAGGTTTGAATACTTCTATTTCCCTAGTGTTTGCCAGTAAGTATTTGGCCCATATTTGGCAAAGAACTGAGTCGTCGACCTTATAAAATTAAACGCACTGGCTCGTTTCTGGGGGAAATGAAAGAGAAATCTCTCGCCTTGTTCAGTTTAGATAATTTGTTGTCAAGGACGAGCCTTTCGAAGGTATTAAATAAGTAAATTTAGCAGCATTATATGTCGACAGCCATAAAACAACCTAAAAATTCAAAAGACGAAATCATCTGAGTTCAAAAATTACTCACATTTCGCATAAACCGTATTCGGGCTTTGAAAATGTAAGGCTAAAATTTGGTGCATATGCTGTTTATCTAACAGAACTTTGCAGTCATTAGGTTACACATTGTTCACAAGAAATAAAGTAAAGCACTTATCCTGTTAATATTTATTTACCCACTGCTTAACTTTTGATCCCACTGAGCGTCACTTGCATTTCGCTCACTGGACGAGCAAAGCCTGCGTACTTCCAGGGTAGTGAGTAATTTTTCTCTACATACTTGCTGCATAGGTATGTTGTATAATATTGGAATGTTTGTTATGTAGAAATATGGAAGTTCCGGATAGGGATTTATTTTGTTTGAAAACAAGGCGTGCGTGCTAGATCGTGGGTTTCAAAGTTTGGTATATAGATAATGTTACCAGTCAGTGTTTTCTCGCAGTACCACAATAATAAGGAAATCAGCAGTCAGAGAAAAGATACAAGACAGGTCGTTTAGCTGTTTTGGTTAAGACCCCGAGAATTATTTGCGTTTAGGAGTTCCTTCATTGAAAGCATGCCAAGGTGACTGATCAAAGCCATGGTTTGCGTGGGAATAATGGCGAATTAATTGAAGAGGTGAGGAAACCAGTGCCGACATTAAGTTACCAACTAAATTTATTTAAATCGACTACTCCGAACCCAATGTATTCATGCATGCATTTTAGTAACAAATTTAACTAATGTTATTTGTACAAAGTAAATGCAAAAGCTACCGGTTATAGATCCAGGTGAATTTTTAGTTGTTGGAGGACAGTGAAAAAAGTGCCCGCTAAATGGGTGGTATTAAAGTAAAAAAATGAGCTAAGCGAAGAAGTCAAAAAACCAATCTACTGCTAAATCTGTCAATAAATCGCAGGTAATGAGATGTTGAAAAGAAAAAAATGCAGTCAAAGTTGTCTTGCAAACTTATAGTCTTATGCCATACCATGGTATAAAATTAAATAAATCTGTTGAAATTGATTTTGTCGATAAATTTATTTAGCTTTGCAACCTCAAGGGCTAAACTGTGAATAGTCGATGCCAATAAATGTTAAATTAATGCTAGAAAATTTGATGGTCAAGTGCCAAGAACAAGAAGTTGGATTTGATTAAGAAGCCCATGCACAAAATACCTTATATCTAAATCATTCGAAAAAAATCTGCTGATATTTAACTGATAGCTCCATAGGAAACAAAATCAGTTGTTGAAGTCTAAAAGTCAATACCATAAAACCTAAATATCCTAATTTATTTTAATAGGTTCCCTAAAATTCCTAGATATTACTATGCATTATTAATTTTCAATCTTATTAATATTAGACAACATATAGAAAATGTTTTAATGACTATATAGGGAAAAAATCACGATAAAGATTAAAGGATACACGGTTTCATAGTGCAGGAAAAAAAATTAAATAAACTTGTATGATTTTAATCTGTGAATAATCTGCTAGATCGATTTTGTTATCGATTGTGGTGAGCCTATTTTTCAAGCCTCCAAAGACAACAATGTAGGCTTTCTTTTACTGTGCTAATAGCGTCTGCATTTAATTGATCGTTCGTACACGAAATGGTGAGTTGGCGGTTGACGTCGTTTGTGTCTCAAATTTATTTATACATTATGGGTGCTTTCCGAATAAGTAACACAATCGCTTTCTCCTGATTACTACCGCCGAATTTAGTAAATATATATGTAGTTGCTTTTGCAATACATCTGTGTAGGACCCCTTGCACACACACGTCAACTCCCACGTCAAGTTTCGCACATTGGTGCGACTCTCGTTTGATAATGTGTTATATGTCGTATGCAGGGCATTCACGAAAACTAGGTTGTTAATCATTTTTCACTATGTTGTCCTAAACCGACACGGGATTTTGGCAAGGTCGTTACCACCTACCCCATGCCTACCACCACACCTGTGTTAATTCCCATTTTTAATTATTTTTTCCCTAACGCTGTAAACAAATTCGAATCTTTGGGATCAGTGGAAAATGTGTAGTGCACTCGGTTAATCAGAGGCCCATGATTCTGCCAGCCTTTCTCTCTAAAGATCAGGCTTGGTGTTTTTTAGGCAAACGGAAGTGGTAAACCCGCTTCCAGCATTGGGTCCGGATCAAGGGGAGGAAATGGAGGCGCCCGTCAAAGAAGGGTAAGATTTTACCGTTTTTCTATTTCGACAAAACTTAATTAACAGCGTGAATAGACGGCTACATTTCTACTTTCTAGTCTACAGCAGCACCTTCAAGGCGTCCACTGACCACCGCGACTCCAAAAAGCCCAGTCTTTCTTTTTTACTCGGAAGACTCCCCGGGCATCAAAATTGGTCCAGTACCCGTACTTGTCATGTGTCTGTGCTTCATTGTTTCTGTCTTTCTGTTGCACTTCTGGGGCAAGTACACCCGTAGTTCTTAAACCTCTAGCTGGCTACGCTTCGCCGCAATGCTGATGTATAAAGTACTTTTAATTGTTCATTTCTATTTGGTATTCTCGCACAATGCATTAATCCACCCACTCTTTTACTTCTCCTCCGCCTATAGTTCTGATTAAGGGTTACTTTAGACATTTGCCAGAGATAGCCAACCGGACCAAAAGATGCACTGCCTCAGGGCCCTTTTGTAATATGACTCATCGTCATAGCTCCAAAACACATCTACATTGCACGCTCAGAAATGGGACAGCTGTAATGTATTAGCAAATCATGAGTCGGATCCATGGACAACCGACCATCACGAACAGTTGTCTTAACCGGCACTCAGCACTAATCACGTAATTAAACCCATTTCTCCGCATCTTTTGAGCTAATTTTGTGACAACTGAATGTGCACGCGTGGTTTCGGTTAAATTAAAAATTCAGAAATGTTTAACCAGTCACGGATGGACCCTCACAGTAATCACCGATACTACTGGAGAAAGCTTGTATTTTATTACAAACGTAAACAAAATAATCTGAGGAGGGCGAGGGGACAGGTTCATTTTTTCTGAAGCTGAAAATATTTGAGAAACCTGCTCCTGACAACAAGGAGGAAACTACGAAAGTCTCCAGTCTGATTAAAAAGGTTGAGAAGTCTGTCAATGTCAGGGATGGGGGGGTTGCACCTAACCAGCTCAAGCTGGCCGCCTGTCTCTTCAGGGACTGGTTTCAGAATTAGGCAGCTTGGGAGGTCGTAGTTCTCCGGCGAACAGCCGCGCATGACCACCTGAATGTTTCCATGATTCTTAGTTCGTTTAATTTGCAGGCCGAAGGCCTTCTCGTAGACGGATACGCGACCCTGTAGACGTTGGATTTCTGCCTCCACAGCGGTGTTTTGAGTATATGTGTCCGAAGTTTGCCGAGTGAGCAAGTCTAACTCATCACGGAGTGCATCCTACAAGATCAAGGACAGTGGGATTTTAAACGAAAGCAAGACATTATGAATGTTAGGCGAGTGCGGCAAGGGGCAATGTGACGCAGGTTGCGTCGAGTGCTCACAAAACTTGCATATCGCACTAGACTTTTCATCCAAATGAGTCACCTGCACTGTTAATTTCAGTAGTGTCCTTGATACAATACGAACAGATTCATTACGTGCGTTTGGCGTGCTCTTCGTAGCCAAGAACTCACTTAAAAGTAAACATGGTAGGACAAAGAATCATTGTATGTCATATCAAGAAATAGCGTAAGGTGTCAGTCAGTATTGATACAATGTGTAAGGTGCATGTACGATGTGCAAGGTATCCGTCAGCTTTGGCAATAACCAGAAATACAGCGAAATCCTCGAGTGCTGAACCCATTTAAATTATGAGATATTTAACCTGATGGAGGTCGGATCTACAAGCACGTAGGCTTACGCGATAGGAGGGTAGCCACACACTTCACATACTTTCCACGAACTTGAAGAAAACCATTCAATTTTGACATGATTCAAGAAACTTTATTAGGGGGGAACACAGTTTTCCGTTTTTACTGCTTACACCTTTGACTTAATTATGCATTACCAATTACACGTACCTACTTGAGGAATGGTAAGCGCTCGGAGTCTAAATGACACACATCCAGCACCCATTCCGTAGCTTCTTGACTTTCTTTACCCAACAGTTTTTACTAAATACGAGAGTGACATTACAGAGCCAAGTAGTCCCTACGCATCTTTCTGGCAAAGAAAAGTATAAATAACGAATGAAAAGATTTTTACTCGCTGATCGCGAAGTTGTTTCAGCTCATTTGCAAGCGACCCAATTTCCCTCTGTAGCTTTTGATGACGTGTGCTTAGTTGTTCAAGAGACTTCTTTGCCTCTTGTAAACTATGCATTGAACCGGTTAGACGCATTGTCCAGCCACCTCCTCGGGTTTCCTTTCCAGATTTTTTATTTTCTTCCTCTTGTTCAAGACAAATTAGGCGCTGGAAGCGATGCAACACTGTGTCAGGGCTCTCCGATTGCTGACCAAACAAAAACATCGTTGTCCCACCAGTCTCTTCCGCCATTGTCTGCGAAGAAGAAGACGTACGTGGGATGATTTCATAGCAAGCTAGTTCATCAGTGATGAAAATCGATTCAAAAGTGGGGAATAGAGGTCCATACGTACAAAGAACTAGCTACTTGCCAAATCATACAACAAAGTGCGAACAAAAAAAGACATTCTTAACTATAATAAGTGATATGACTTGGCGAATACACACATGTAGTCAACTGCATTGTGAACGGAAAAGCAAGTATTTTGAGTTTTCACGTTATTCCAAATGTCAATTCAAATAAAATAAGAACTTGGTACAAAACGCCGCCATGTGAATTGGATTCAACATAAACCTAATACAACAAATAAATATAAGCAACATATATTCAACAATATTGCACTTATACCAGATACAATAGGTACGAAACTAGAAGTAAAATTGTTAACACACACGCTGTTTAACATTTGTTACAGGATTTCAAGAAGGTTCAATAAAAATCGTTCAAAATTCGGGAGAACCATAGATGTGTCAACAGGTTAGCAAATGTGACCATGTTTGCGGTAAATCGTGCGTCGCTTTAACTCAGGCAAAATTATAAACGTAAATAACTTAAAGCCACCAGTTCAGAGTATCTACCAATTTAATTGACAAAACTGGGGTGCAAATCCTGGTACATGAAAACCAGCATGGATGAATATAAGTTTTAGAGAACACCAATACTATACTGAAAAGTTTACAAAGTTCAACAGACATCTCGTAAAAGAACGTTACAATGCTGTTAATTTCAGTCTTGCAATGAACCGATTCCCTAAGCGCGATGGTACTTGCAAGTGGACATAGATATAGAAAATACGGCAACGGAAAGACACGAAATGTAATATCTGGCACTCGTGACGAGGTCTAAGGCACATAATGGGAGCTAGACTAATTAACCCATTTAGTGTAATTAAAATATCAGAGAATTTACTGGATGGATATCCTCAACAAATGTATTATGCATCATATCCAGCCTATTACAAACGGACTTTTGAGGGAAAAGGTTTGATATATGAAAAATGGACCAACCTTTAAGCAGTACGAATTTGTCTCCCTGCAATCCAATTAATTAAAACGAATTCAAGTTTGAATCTCGATTCAGTTACAATAAAAACACAATCCTTTAAAGCAGTAAATAATGACATTTGCTTTGAAAGGAAATATCCTGAGTAGGTTAAGACATCTAGTCACTATCATTTGAATGTATAATGATTCTGTTTTGATAATCTTGAAAAGATCTCGAGAAGATCCTCAATTGATGTCCATGGAATCGAGAAAAGTGCACCTACCTATAATATAGTCTTGAAAGGGTTTCACCCAAAATTGAAACACTGCGGAAGATTATGTTAGCTGCTAGGTTTTTTTATCTCTCATCAAACTTCAACAAATAGGTAAATGAAAAGCTTATAGATCGTATTTTGATAATTCAAACCTGACTTTGTTAAAACTACTGTTCGTGTTTTATTTGATACTGCATAAATCACAATACAAATATAGCATATTCACCATTCTCCTACGGCAGCGATTTTTGCAGTCACTTGTAATTCCGGATTAAAATAACGCAGAATGCAGAACTTGGATTTTGGAACAAATTAATTTAACTGCTACATTTACATGTAGTTAAGTTTTTTTAAACAAAATGACTTCGTGGTTGGTGCATCATTCCAATTAATTTCATCAAATTTGAAATTGCTGAAATCTTAATTAAGTGCACTTGGGAGAAAATTACTTTAAGGCATATATGTTTTCCTCTCTAGGAACTTTGTTATAGATTTCGGCATTTGAAATAATTGTAGCGTGAATGCCTGCTTAAATATTGCAATTTTAAATAAGTTTTCCCAAAATTCACAGATTAAAACTTTACAGACAAATAAAATTTTGCGTAGATTTACAAAGAGGTGTGTCACTTTTGTTCAGTGTTGTCAAATCATGCAGACCTTTATAAACTATGTTCATTACATTAGCAAAACTCTAAAAAGGAATAGGTGACAAAATTTAAAATGCAATAATTATTAATGTTCTACAATAACTTCTGGCCTCAGTTATTTCTAAAAAGCATAATTTTGATGCCAAATTTTAACACCAAAAATATACTTATAATATTCATTGACCAAATTAAACTGTACTCATATTTTTATCTCTGTCATATTTTATGTTTAATGTCCAACCCTCCTCAAATGCAACCTGAGGACGGGCATTTTTACTAATACAGGTACAATAAATTATATGCTGAGTCGAGTGCTTAAATGCTTGCATTAATGGTTTGCAGCAACATCTGTAGTAGCCTAGTTGTACATAATTTTGGCGAATTCGATTGCAAATATGATCCAAAACATATAAAAATTTGTGAGTCAATAAAGTAAGAAGGTTGGCATGATTATAAAAAAATTGGTTGTAACAGGCACAAACAAAGTGTTTGTTAAACACACGAATAATGGTAAAGCAGACCAATGTATGTCACTAATTGCAATGCCGAAAATCAATCTATGTCATTAGAATTTGTGACATCTAATATAAATAATGATCTTTAAAAGTATCTGGAATTATTTTTATTAGTGCCTATCTCAAGAGGTTAAGCCAATGTAAAGAAATTAAAATTCATTTTTGGAACTAGCTCATGTTACAAAATTCTCTTAAGCACGAAAGTTTGGTGACACCTCTTTTTAAATCAAAAATACGATGGATCATTTGAGCTAAATTTGGAGGTGTCTGCATTTAAACTTATTTAAAGGTTTACTAGAAATCCACCATAGTTAGAGAGGTTTCTGCCAATTCTAAAAATAAATTAGACCCAAAATGGCTATATTAAATCCTCACGATTTCCTACTGGTATGCACTCCAATAGAATGATGATCATTAATATGTGCATCTAGTTTTAAGAAAAGCAAAACATGAATTAGGTGAGTTTCGAAAGTCAGGATTAATCGCTCAGCGAAAATTGCGCAAAATAGACAGGTGGTCTCTGGCGAATAAGATGACAGACTACACGCCACTGCGCTTTGTTGGGCCTGCCTTATTTTCTTCGCGAAAGTTCAAAGTGGAATTCTTCTGTGTCCTCTGAAACCCACATCATTCAATGTTTAAGCCGCTCTTCCATAAGTCGGTACTTTGGTTTGTGCAGGGCTGCCAGAATTATGCGCTGAAACTAGTGGATTTCCAGGTTGCAATGATGGATTCACGTTTCACGGCATCATTAACTTGATCAATATTTGACAAAGATATTAGGGCGTTGGCAGTCCTCTGGCGTTGATAATACTCGTAAAATGGTTCAGAGCCAGTCA